>JAJQQW010000010.1:111363738-111846238 GCA_025583905.1 Ia io | reverse complement strand
AAACGGAGACCCGAATTTTTGAAAGAGCCTGTCCTAGGTTACCCAGCTGCAGAGTGATTTTTTCCTCCGGCATTGAACTTCCCCTTCAACCCCCAGCCATACAGAATACCATGAAGAATTATGAGGATGTGTGACAGAGGTATCCAGATGTTGATCACCACTGTGGGAGCCTTTGCAGCTTTTAGTTTAATGACCATTGCAGTGGGCACGGACTACTGGTTATATTCCAGAGGTGTGTGCAGGACTAAATCTACAAGTGATAATGAAACCAGCAGGAAGAATGAAGAAGTAATGACACACTCGGGGCTGTGGAGGACCTGCTGCCTGGAAGGTATTTGCAAATTCCTCTCAATAACAATCCAGTTTCTGATATTCTAATATTCCACTGGAGGCTCGGGGGAGGTAGAAGCAGTGAGTGGGGGGAAAAGAATGGTTCCGATGATTGCTGAGAAGGTGCAGGTGTCCAGACTGTTCCCAGCAAGACTAATGCTATGCGGTGTAGGATGAAGGGTTTTGGATGTTATTGATTGTTTTTGGTATAAGCTTCATGAGATGAGATTTTGTAGCAACCTAGGCAGCTTCTGCAATTAAGAAAAGTCTTCAAATACAAAATCTCTAGTCATTTTGTGAACTGCTTTGATCTCTGGCTTGAGATGGGGTCTTTGGCTCTGCTTCAATTGTGTTTCAGTGGGGGTTGGGGGGGAGAGGGAGAGGGAGAGAGACCCCCTGACCTAGCCTGATACACTCTAAGCTATTCCTTATTTCTCCATATAGTCTTACCAGTTCCTTATGAGTTCGGTCTAACTAGATATTTTCATGAACTTCCATTGCCATCCAGTTCCAGACTAACATACGTGAACCCTCCCACACACACACATGCACACACACACACACACACACTTTAAGAAAATGTCCTTATAAATACACATTTTATTATTTGGGGACCAAAACAAAAGTGAAATCTTGGTATTTGTTATACAGCTTTCTTCTTTCCTAAATCTTCCCCAAATCCATCAGATATATTTTCATGATATTTGCATAAGATTGATTCTCCAAGAATGGGAGCTTGTCACTTCTAATTTTTAAAATTGGGGATCAGCTTAATTACAATAAAGAGGACAGATCAGTTTTGGAATGCCAAGCTCTTAGGTAGCCTTTCTCATTAAACTTGCTTTCACTGCACTGGAGTCACTCTCAGCATCACTGGGCAATGGCTGGGTGTCGGTGGCAGAGAGCAGAAAGACAGAGAACAAAATCGGAGCTTTTGGAGCCTATGTGCCTGAGGGAAGGCCCTGGATTAAAGGGTTAAAAGGGAGTTTTCTTGGGCTTCTAGGGAACCTGCGAAGCTTGTCACAGTGCTGGGTAAGAGAATCTTGATTCCCTATATGCTCCCTTCCCCTGCTCATCATTGGTTCTCCAGCCTGCATTCTCACTGGCTGGCACTTGCCAGGGCTTCTTGAAGACTTGCATTTATGTCAGCCACTTAGGAAGTCATGCTATGACATCACTTGCTGGTGTAATATTGCTTCATTCCCTGGCCTTCTTCCCGTGTCCTGACACTCTGAACAACTGCTCTCCTGCCTGTAAGAGTTACTACAACTGAGTCTGTTTCCAATGCACATTTGCAACTGGTGGGAAGTCCAGGTGGGAAAGGAATACTTTAAATGCAAGAAGGATCACTGTGTGTGAAGTCAGAATACCTGGGTAAGACTGCAAATTATCTGTATGACCTTAAGACATTTGCCCTTTTCAATTCTTAGTTTATTATTTTGGGAAATTATTAATTTGTAATAGGTGACCTTAACTTATCACTATCCAAAGCTCATATTGTATCCAGTGTACTGATGGAAATTCTAGAATAATTCTTTCCTAAATATTGACAAGAAGCTAACATTTGTGGTTGTATATGGTGAATTTACTTACGGGAAACTTCATAATTCGCTTTCCTATATGGACAATAAGAAATTGAGTTGTCATTTGTAAAGCTGTGGATATTTTGATGCCTACATGGTTCCAGGGATGGCATAAAAAATCGGAGACTCCTACCAATGTCTGCACATGGAGACCATGTTTCAGTTATTTCCGACTCTTCTGCCTCTAGGAACTGAACTTTGGAATGCACAATTAAACACCAATTTCCCCTTTAGGGCCTAGGATTCCGGAACCCTCAGCAGTTCTCAGCTGATGGTTTCTCTTCTCTCCAGCATCATGTCCTCCACCCACAGTTGGCACAAGGAATCAGAGCCCCACCTAGGCATTCTGTGAGAAGTGAGAATTTGAATCCAGTGGAATTTGGTGAATCTAAGACATGCTCTTGGTCAGGTGAATTCTTTTGAGAAAATTGGTTGCAGCCTCCATAAAATTTGGTCCAGCTACATTTTTGTTTGTATTTTTGAAGTATCAAATACAGTAAGACGCATAAACTTTCATGAATCACAATGAAATTTTAGCTATGTGTACATCCATATAACCAACACCTAGACGGGCCTGGCTGAAACTGAAGCCAAGGTTTGCCTTCATGTACTGCCTACATCGAGCGTGGGAATCTGCAGGAGCCTCTGGCCTCTGCGTGGCACGTGCCGCAGATGGAGCCATGCTGATGAAATGCGGGTGCACAGCCATCTCCCATTTGGTATCTCCTGCCTTCCAGAGTCTCAACATCCTCATTTTTTCTGGTCCTTTAAGTGTCAAAGGATAACTAGGGTATGGGGGCCTTGTAACTCACATTTTTATATCGCAAATTAGAAGAGTCAGTTCATCCATACTTTTCCCCCCTGAGAGAATATGGCCATTTTGTCCAAAAGAAGAGAATGCTCTGCAGGGATATGACAGCTGTCTGCAATATCTGAAGAGCTCTCATACGAAAAAAGAGATTTGAAGTGTTCTGTGTGGCCTCCAGGGGGTAGAAGTGGGAGCTTGAGGTAAACAGATTTGGCCTCAATCTAAAAATGTGTTCCCTGCAGAATGGGGAGCTTTCAGAGGCGATGAGTTGCCCACCACCAGAGTATTCAAATATCAGAAAGATATTCAAGTGCATCCATTGTTTCCAAATCTGGGTGGCCATCAGAATCACATAAGGAGCTTAAAAAGAATAGGTTATCAGGCCCCACAACTAGATTCTCTGCGTCCATAGGTTAGCAGTGGGTTGCTGGAGTCTGAATTTCCTAAAAGTCCTCCAAGCAATTATCAAGTCAAAGGCAACGTGTCCTGAGTGATTACAATGGGCCTGGGATGACTGCTGGAGCCAGAGAGACCATGTTCCCAGTGTTCATTTCGATCACTCACCAGAATGTCATGTTAGCATTCACTAGGTGTTAGGGCTGTTCTAAGAATTTTGAAAAATTAACTTTCATCTTCAAAGGAGCTCAACACTATAGGTATTAGTATTACTACCCTTATTTTACAGACGAGGAAACTGAGGCTGGAGAAGTTATATGACTTCCCCAGGGTCACCCACCTCCACTCAGCAGTCGCTGACTGCACCTAAGCCAGGTTGCTTCTCGGGCATTGGCTGGAGAGCGTTACCTCGCGCTCTGGTGGACAGGCTGCGACTGGCACAGACACTTAGCTTGTGAGGACGCCCAGACCCATGAGCCTCGCCATTCAGATGCCCCAGTTCCCAGAACACTCAGCCTGCCTGTGCAGTGTCTGCAGGCACGGGAGCCACCAGACAGGCGCAGACTCAGAGGCAGCAAAGGACATGCCTTGAATGAAAAAACAATCGACCTATGTAGAGACACCCACACTGAGAAACCAAAACGAACGCCTGACTCATTATCTGGAAAGCGCGCAAGGCACTCACAGAGTAGAGCCCAGCCTGCTGCGGGCTTTCAAGAGCAGTGTGCGAATCTGAATGAGAACCTGTTTGACATGCGATGCTCGCATTAGGAAAATCTTGAAGCCCTAGATACAATCAAAGCGGTGTGTGTAGATAGTGGGAAGACCACTGCACTGGCCTAGGGGCGGGGAGCCCCGGCAGCTAATCCCATTTCTGTCACTAAATGTTATGTCAATTGTGTATGTTCTTTTCCTTGTTTGGACCTCGCTTTATGCAAATCTAAAATGCGAGCTTCAGATAAGATTAACCCTTTGCACTCGCTTGCTTTTTTCTCGATTCCTGCTACCGATGCTAACCGTGTCTAGTCACACTCGACATCCGAGTGCAAAAGGTTAAGGTGTACCAAACCCAAATTTCCGTGTGGACTAGGCAAGTGATGTAAAGTTTGAAAAGGGACATTTCACAGTCCTCTTACTTCAATTCTATGGGGGAGAGAGGGAGTAGCAGTGCATTTAAGAAGATGTATGGTAACTGAAACTTTGTCTCAGTGTGGGGGCAATAGAGAGTGGTGGGGACTGTGGCAAATTGGGGCGCACAAGCCCCATCTAAGGGACAATTATTACGTAGTTTAAGTTGATTTTTACCCTGGGGAAATGTGTACCAATTTGGCCCAATAATTCAAATTTTAAAATGCCAGATAAAAACTCTCTTGATTTTTAAAACGTGGGCAACTAAGTCAACTTTTTAAAAACATGGTGTCAGCCAAATCAAACTCAGCCTGCAGCTGAATTTGACCCCTGGGCTGCCAGTGTTGAGACCTGAAAATGATCTAAAAGGCCCTTTTAATTCAAATTCTTATAGTTTTACAGTTGATTATCGAATTGCTCTTCATTAGTCGAGGATCACTTTTTTGATTCATTAAAAAAAAAAAAAAATTCCTACTAAGAAAAGAAAGCCCATTTAGGATTTTAGGACAGGGAAATTAAAATTATGGAAAAGAGTTTCAATAAACTGCTATTTCTGCTACAGATGGGCCTGAATGACATCAAACATCTGGCTGAAAAACTGGAAAAAAAATTAGCCCATCATTAGAAGTTCCCCCATATTTCCAAATCTCCAGATGGTTAACTTTTTCAGCCAGATGGGGTTCCAGCATTATTGATGTGCTCAGAAGCCTCGGGGAAGCTGCAAAGATGTGGCTGGGCCTGGGTGAGGGAGGGACAGAGCGCGGCCTGAGTGTTTCCTGTGTGCTCAGCCCAGTGCTAGGTGCTTCCACAGGCATTAATGCACACTGCTCCTGTCTCCGAACTTCCCCTGGTAGACTGTAAACTCTAGAGGACAGAGATTCTTGCCTGTTGGTGGCCCTGCTATATCCTTAGAGCTTAAAAACAGTATCAAGTAGTCATTTCTGTGCCTCCTGGCCCTAATCTAATGCTTACCTTCCCCTGGACATGGGTACAGAATACTTCAGTACTCTCTTACTCTCTTCCCTACCCCTGACCCTGCTCTTGTCCCTGCACTGCTCATCCTTGTCCCTGAAGCCCAAGAGGCAAATAGAAGAGAGAAGTGAACTGGAATCTTGGGGGAGGACGGGAAAGATGGCCAGGACTGTGCTTGGGGGTGGGTCAGGATTGGCAGCGTGGCAGGATTAGGAGGGTGTGAGCTTGACTAACATTCAGCCAGAACATGTTAGTATAACCATACAAATTATTAAAATGTTGAACTATTTCCCTACTTGTTGGTAAACAGCTCCTGGCCCAAGTTCCCCCTTCCCACTACCCCCCCCCACCGCCCTCACAACCCCACCATAGTCCTTTCTGGATCCTCCCAGACATCTATAAGATCCATCAAATAAAGGGTTAGACCTGGCCCAGCAAGGCCATCATGATCCTGCTCCAGCCCTGTGGAAGCACCTGTTCTGATTGGCAGGTCTTGTGTCCTCCTGGTGTTTAAATATTTGGAATCTTACTCCTAGATGAGTCACCATTGGTGGAAAGAAGCTACTCCTCTTCTTTCTACCTGAAACCCAGGCCCCCTACCTTCTGACTCTAGGACTCAACCCATCTTAGGAAGCAGACGCCTGAAGAGACTTCTGATCACCATTGAAATTTTGTTAGAATAAAGGCAAGTGATTTGCATTCCATTGTCGGGTGACCAGTGCGGGTTACCAACATGCATCAGGGAAAAAATAAAACAAGAAATGGGGCAAAAAGATGGTTTGTCCTGTTAATGTTCTCAGAGAGCAGTGTCCAACAAGCTTACCCACGGCCATCTGATTCTCGGGGAACTGAACACTGTCTGACTTAGCTTTACTGTGAAGGCAAGCCCAGCTGTAGTTGCATGTTGGCTTGTAGAAAACTCCAGAAGATGCAGTAAAGACCCAAATGATTTCTGTTCATTAGAGGATATAGACACAGATGTTGTGGATTTATTGCCTACCCTCTAGGACATTAATCAGTTTTATATCTAACTTAACTATCTTATTTCAGAATACTTCCAATGAAAAAATATATAGCATCCACCTTTGAACCAGCTTTGTCATTCTGCTGGTTCCCTCACTGATGTGTTGAAGAAAACGTGACATGAATTCCCTGTGTATTTTAAAGGAATGGTGTTTCTTACAACTTGAAAATTATACTCTGACATGTGGAAGTGCCCCCAGTGAACCAATGCTTCTGAGGTTAAAGAGAAGCCTACAAAACCCCAATGCTGCTTTTCTTTCCCCCGTCCGCACCATTCTGCCAGAGCCCACTTTCTCAGCCCTTGTAGGAGCAAATGGCCCTTAATCATTCCTGAGAGACCACAGGAAGTCAGACAGCAGGCGCTCTGAGGCCAGGTAGACACGAGTTCTTACCTGGGTCCCCCATTTACGAGCCGTGAGACCTTAGAAGTTGGTTAACCTCTGAGCATGAGTCTCCTCGCCTGCAAGAGAAGAAAATGAAAGTAGCAAGGGCTCTCAACAGTTTGTCCTAGTCCTGCTTGTGGTCCCTTCGTTCCTTCATATTCTACATAATATGTGGACCAGTAGTCCTTGATCCATCCATTTTAGACACTACCCATTGGCTAAGACAAATGATGCCAGTGTTCTCATACCGCTATCCTTCCTCCCAATACCTTTAGTTCTTCGATGATTTTACGAAGAATTCAAGATCGAGGGTGCCTGGAAAAGAGACGGCATGCCATTCCTGGACGGCACGCTTGTTAGGCAGCACGGCTGCCCCTCTGCTCCTGTGCCCACTTCACAAGACGTGGAGGGAAGCGCCAGGGCTGAGAGAGGGGCTGGCAGCAGGGCCGCCTGTTCGCAATGGGGAGGTCCTGGGAGTTCAGGGGGTCCAATAGTGGATGGCTGAGCTTGAGCCATTTTGTTAGTGCCCCACCCAACAGAGCAGCCCGCTAGGCAAGAAGGGCCCAGCCAGGGTTGCACGGCGTTTGAAGATGTTGCCCTGCCCAGGATCGCTAGGCTTAGGGTCCAGCAGGGGCTGAGAGCCATCCCATGCTCCACTCCCAAACCATGCACTTTGGTCCACAGCGGAGTCTGTCAAAGGGAAGAGGGCCTTTTACAAAGGCTCATGGGGTACCACGGGCTCAGCAGTGTGGGCCGTGAGCTGTCAGTGGTGGGAGCCAATGGTGGGTAGAAAAGCCTGGACCGACCCAGATGGCCCACATCAGAGAAGGAGGTGGCAGTGGGAAGGCCCCAGGGCCCTCCGATAACCAGTGCAGTGTCTCCTGCCATGCAGAGCCCAGCCATCAGCTCAGGTTGGGGAAGCGGCAACAGGGAACGATAGAGGCTCGCACCTTCACCCAGCCGAGCGACACGTGGCCTTCTTTCTCTTCCTGCCCCTGGCACAGCATACCGAAGCTGCCAGCATGTAAAAGAGGGAGGATCAGGGATACAACCTTGCAATCAGATATTCAACTGGAAGTTTTTAACAACCAAAAGTGGCTGGAAAGTTATAAAATATGCCCAAGATCTCATTGAAGAAATGAGGGGTTGTATATAACACAGTCAAAAGATAGGACAGTGACACATTTATACGCCACTGATTTGAGACTCATCAAATAACCAGGATCTACTTTGTGCTTTGTCTCTGAAATGATGGAAGTGTAAGACTCAGCGTTGTGGAGAACGTGAGACATTCATCTCAGGGGTTGGCAAACTCTAGCCCATGAGCAGAAATCAGCACATCGCCTATTTTTGTACAGTGCACAGGCTAAGAATATGTTGTACATTTCTAAATTGTTGCTTGAAAAAATTAAGTAATATCAAATAATATTTCACAACACACAAAAATAAGAAATTCAAAGTTCTGCACCTATAATTTTGAATGTTGCCATTAAAACATGTGTGGAATTTGTTTCTTATTTAGTAAGTACCTACTTAGTATCCTCAAGTTTTCTGCCTAGCCTGCAGAGCCTAAAACATTTACTGCCACTGAATAAGTGTGACAGCTATTGCAGAATTTATAATGACATTTTATTTCTGGAAGTACCCTTTGTTTTCCATCAGATCGCACTTTTTCTCGCCTTTCTCCGAGACTCTTTGTCTGATCAGGTGTTCTGCTGCGTCTTCTCTTCTCTCCTCAGACCTCGCACTCAGTTCTCTGCTCAGGGGGTCCTGGCCCTTTTCTGAGAAGTTGAAAGAAAGTCAGCGCGAACCCCCTCTCTATAATGATCTCCAGCCCCTGACCAAATATGCAGGAAATAACATCTGTTGGAGCTGGAAAGAGAAGAAAGCTTTGGGAGGCAATGTTCTGATGGCAGTAAAAGGAAATGACACGAGAGATTAAAGGTAGATCAGCAGACACAGCTGCTGAGGGGGAGGGGGAGGGGGAGGGGGAGGGGGAGCGTGAGGCCCACTACAGGAGCTGGTATCGGGCTCCATGTACTAGCAGCTCCGGGCATAAGGCTCCGTATGCTCATGAGACTTCAAGAAAAACAAGTGAGTGTGCACTTCCATGGAGAGAGTCTCACACTCCAAAAATGTGAAGAATCACCGATAGAGAGTTTAGGATAAAGGTGAGGCTGAAGTGACACTTGGTATTTCCCAGACGTAGGTGGTAATTGAAGGCATGAAAGTGTGGAAGTACCAGAGACAACCCGGGGACACAGGGGGGAAGTGACAGAACTCTAGGGAGCATTGGCACTTCCTTCCGGGCAGCGGAGCGGAGCGGGTGAGCACCGAGGCGGGGAGTCAGGCGGGGAGTCAGGATCGGGCAAGCGCGGGGCGGTCTCCGGAGGTGGGCTCCCAGCTGATGCAGGTAAACAGCAAGGTCGAGACTAGAAGCTCTTGTTCTGAGAGCTCCCTGCAAGGCACCTGCTCGAGGAGCCCCGTCCAGGGGAGGTCTTCCCTTCCTCCTGGGATCAGCAAGCAGGTGAGACGCCAATGTGGATGCTCACCTGCTTCCAAAGAAGCTGTAGGAGAGGCTGGGCCATGAGAAGCCCAGGAAGAGGTGACAGGAAACAGTGAAGTGATAAAGAGCTAGCACTTAATGAACACCTTCTCCGGGCCAAGCTATGAGCATCCACTTCTAGGCTAAACCCTGAGTATTTATTTATGTGTGTATCAGCACATAGTACATGCCAGGCACTGGTAAGCACTTGACACATAGTATTCATCCAATCCTTGCACCTTCTCAGGAAGTAGATACTTCTATTGTCCCCAGTTTACAAAGGAGGAAGCAGAAAGCCAGAGAGGTCGTGGTTGGTAGGAGGCAGAGCTGGGACCCCACCCTACCTGTGCTGATGTCATTACCACGCCCCAGGCACTTGGATAAACAAATGCAGTTGAATCCCCTGCTGGCCCCTGTGCTGCCTGCAGGCCTGTTTCACCCTCAAGGACTGAGGCTCACACAGCACCTCCAGCGAGGGCTGGGACTGAGCCAGAGCGTCACACTCGATCCCTCAGCAGGGCCCAGCCTGGTGGGGACGGCCTTCTCCAATCTGCGCACTCCTGTGTCAAAGAGAGTTTCCTGTCAGTCACTGGCTCTGAACCACTCAGCTAGAAATATTGTGAAAAATAATAAACCCAGCCTTTGCCAATTTTTATCCCAAATCCAGAAAGCAAGGTCAAGGAAAAGAAATGGCAGAACTAATTAGATTTAGATGTTGTGGCTGCAAAAATACAGCACCTCTGGCCCTAGCCAGTTTGGCTCAGTGCATAGAGCATAGGCCTGCAGACTGAAGGGTCCTGTCCTGGGTTCAATTCCGGTCAAGGGCACATGCCCAGGCTGAGGGCTCGATCCCCAGTAGGGGGCGTGCAAGAGGCAACCAATCAATGATTCTCTTTCATCATTGATGTTTTTCTCTCTCTCACTCTCCCTTCCTCTCTGAAGTTAATAAAAACATATTTTTAAAAATACAGCATCTCTGGAGACCAAATATACTTTTTTTTTTTTTTTTTTGAAAAGGCAACACCGATCACTAGAATTGAGGACAGTTTCTTTCCCAGAAAGTCTGACTGCTTGTAGGTGAGCATACTATCGGAGATTCGGGCAAACTCTACATGAGGACGGGGAGCGGCAAACCCATGGTGCTGTGGGGGTCGTGGCGGTCCCACTTCCTGAGGACTGAACTTGGGAACACCATCATTTGACTTATTTGGGTTTTAGAGTCTGTGTCAGGCAGGGGTCAAGGTTTCTGTCTAATGACTCTGTGGCTTAGGGATCTGCAGCCGATTCCAGTGCAGCGCTCAGAGGGCCAGACCCACCTTGGACATCACCAGACCTGCTATAGAGCAACGCACCACCAGGCCCGGTTCTCCGTGACCGTGGCCTCAGCAGTCCAGGCGTGGGCAGCCGAGATGGGCATGGGGCAGGCAAGACCTGACACCATCTACCCACCTTGTTCTCTGCATACTATAGAGAAGCATTGTCCACTACCTTATTACCATCGAAACGCTGCTTCTCAGCCACACTTCCCAGGACCCCAGCCTAGAGCCAGAGGCTGGCACAATGTGCTTCTTGAGGTAACTCACTCACCTTGAACTCCGAGACCCCCCCCCCCCAAACCTCTGGCAGTCGCTCTTCCGGTCTCAGTGCTTACAGACCTCCCTCTGAAGCACCCCCTGTGGTCCCTGCCGCACTGTGGGCGACGCAGGAGCCTGCAGCTCGGGGCCATCGACTCCACAGTTTTGAAAATCTCAACATTAGTTCTCCATCCCTTATTTTCCATCTTTTCCTCAAAGATTATGCAGAGAAGTTCCACAGCCTCGTTTAGAAATGTCTGGTACTCTGGGTGCAGGCCTGCGGGAGGATAGGAGGAACAGGCTGTGTGGCTACACTGTGCGCACCCAGCAGACACTGTTTCTGTTCTTCCGGCGTAAGCGTCTTACATAGTTAGTTGCCTGTACATCTGCAGCATATTCTATTCCGCATCCGTGCAGCTGCTTTGAACTGCAATCACACCGACCTGTTAAATCAAAGCGATTCCGGGAATCCGGGGTCTGCCACCTCCTCTTCTAGTGTAAGACTCTGCTGTCACCGCGGAAACTGGTTTGGGCAAAGAGCAGCTCATGGGGATGCATCCTCACCGCAAATCATCCCGCTTCGCCAATAACAGGACGCAGAGCCAGCAAACTGTTTAGCAGCTTAAAATGCCTTAAAATATGTACTAGCAAGTTAGTCCGGTTTTTCAAAATAGTACTTTTCACCAAAGAAGACGCCGGCTCGCACTCCAAGGTGCGAGTTTGAAAGCAATAGATGCACTTAAATATCTCCGTGTTTAGAGAAAAGTAAAAAGATCAGATCAAGAGGCGATGATGTGGGCCGGGTCCGAGTTCTGCCGCTCAGCGCGGTCAGTGCTCCTCTGCTTTCCCCTGCGGCCTCGCTCCTGCTCCCATGCAGGGGAGATGGCAGGGCTGGTCCCAGAGACACTAAGGTCTGAGCCCTCCCCCCACACCAAGGTAAGGGTGCAGGCAGAGTCCCAGCCCTGGGCTTTCGCCAAAGGCCCTCAGGCAGGAGGGTGGGCTGGTGGGAAGGAGGATGAAATGGTAAACAGTGTGGCCGAGGCAGGGTCCTCTGAGAAGGTGACCTTTAACCCAAAGTGTGGGGGAGATGAGGAGCCACCCAGGCGGCTCTGGGCAGAACAGCACTCAGGGCAGAGGAGCAGCAAATGCAGAGGCCTGAGGTGAGGATGTGGGGGATCAGGAGCCATGGGCTAGGAGGGGAGGGGAGCGGCACAGACAGCCCAGGCCCTGGCGCCGGTCCGCAGGTCTTGAAGGAAGTTGTAAGGACTGACTGGGCCCAGGGATGCGTTCTGGGGGTCACCATGTCCCAGCCTTCCCCCTCAACTGCGCTCCTGGACAGAAGGGCGCTTCCTGTCACCCCACTCCCCCCAGCTTCACCGCTCAGCCTCGCCTCGCCCCGGCCCATCTCTCTAAGACTGGCCAGCTGCACGGGTCTCCTCGGCATTGTCGTCCTTCCCTGACGACGAGGCGGCCGTTGTCAGTGTTATGCGTCTCATGTGGGAAGATGGGCACAGACATGACAGCAGTGTGGGAGGCCAGTGCTCACTGAGTCTGAGGGCCGTTGTCCTGCTGGCGGGCCTCCCGGCTCAGGCTCCAGCCTGCTCCGCCCACATGCATCTTCCCCCCCCACCCCCACCCCTACCCCCAGCCCCTCCCAGCCTGCAGAGCTGGGGTGGGGAGTGCGTGGTTCGCCTTTGGGGATAACTTCCGCCTGTGTCACCTGCTCTGTAAGTACCTACTGAACACCCACTATGTGCTAGACACAGCATTCGGCGGACACGCTCCTGTCTCTGGGAAGTTCAGACGTGTGTAGGGAAGACACTGAGAAGTGACCCAGCGGAGGTGCAGGATGCTCCTGGGCCGAGGGGGCTGCAGGGGAGGGGCCTCGGTACAGAAATGCTTTCAGGGCTGTGTGTCCCCAGGCCGCCTGGCCTACAATAGGTGCTCAAAACCCGCTTGCCAAACGCACGAAAAAGCAAGCGTGTGTAAGGTCCACAGAGGCGAACTGACTGCTCCCAAGAGCGGGGGGCTGGAGCGGAAAGAAAGCCAGCCTCCGGGGTTCTGGTCCTCAGGCAGAGGGAAGGGGGCAGGCCGGAGGCCGCCTCTAGAGACCAGGGAGACACACTGCATGACTGCACCCCTCTCTCTCTTTTCAAAAAAATCCTGGGTATTTAACTTTTGTCATGCTCTTTTGAGTGGCATATTTTCCTATTGTATTTCTTAATGAAAATACTTTTAATATAAAAGTAACACAAAACACATTTCAATAGAAATTTTTAAAACAAAAAAAGACAAAGCAAGGTTTCCCCTCTACTCTCACTACCATCTCATTTCCTCACCCCCAAATGGCTGCTATTCCAGTTTAGTAAATTTCTAATAAATCTCATTGCCCTAGTTTTCTGCTCTACTAAGTCAAAAAGATTAGAAAGGTCATACTTTTCTCTTCAAGTTAAAACCTCATACGTTAATCAAAAGCTTTTATCTTACCATTTATTAAGACGTTACTCACACACACTATTTAAGCGTCATGTCTCATAGAAGGGGTTTTAATGACAAACATCCTCACCCCAAGTCCTACTGCTCAGAGTGAACCATTTCTGACTCGGTTCCTCTGGTGGTTCTATCCACACCTCTAAATAATATGTTTGCCCTTTATTTCTTGATTTATAATCTATTGACTTCCTGCCACAATAGGTGAGGATTTAGCAAACTCACCCCACCCTTCATTGATTACCTTTCCAGTTTCTAAAAAAATAACATAAATCTTCATTTCTTTTGCCTGCACCTTGGGTAGAACGTCTTAGCTTCCCACCTTATGGGATGCAGATGTCCGCTTTCCCCTTCTGCCTACCTACCTCGGTCCATGAGCTGCATTCTTACCTTTTCACTGTCAGATTCATTCCATTGAGATTCTGCTCTGTGACTTCGCTAACATCAATGTTGGGCTACAGATCAATTCTGAACTCTGAAGCCACTGATCATTGTTTGATTATGTAGATAATGTTTAATGCAAGACTAAGCTCTTCTCTAGGGTCCCGTCCTCCTCTTTGCTGGTTCAATGTCACAATCTCTGAGTCATTCAAAGAAAGATGTCCAAATGGAGGTTCCCTTCTAACCCTTCACCAGTTCAAAATCCTGCCATGTGTTTGTGTATATCACACTTGGCTTGAGGTAGACTTTTCTTTTTCTTTTTTTTCCCTGGAGTTTCTCTTGAACTCAAAGTGTTTTTTTGAACCGGTCATTTTAGAATAAAATTGAGCTTTTTAAACATGAGCTGTATGGAGGGGAAAGGACCTTCTGGAAAATGCTCCTCCTCTTCTCCTGCTTCCTTGGTACAGGGTAGTAGATAAGAACTCTGCCTTGGAGTCAGGTGCTTGTTTTCAAACCCCAGGTCAGCCACATAGAGTGTGCCACTTCGGGCATGGTACTTATCCTGTCCGTGCCTCAGTTTCCTCATCTGTAGTGAATGGGCTGTATTTGCACAGCGCTCAGTGTCTGGCACATATGAGTACCAGTTTGGTGTTGATTGTCCCCGTCTTCCTGTGATAAACAGATGGGACAGAATCCGCCCATCTGCATTCTCTGCCCTCAGCAAGGAATCCTGCAGGCGTGGCTCCCCGGCTCCGTTAGGCCCCACGCCTCTCCGCAAGTCTGCTTCCCAGCGCATGTAGCTGATGGGACCCTGCAGGAGACCAGACTCGGGGTCTGTGGTGGTGATATGCCTGGGGCCTGTTAGCACTTAGTAAGTAACAATAGTGAGTGTACACTGAGTGCTTACTGCATTGGCTCACTTGGTTCTCACAAGAGCCTATGGGGTATCAGACCCATTTTACTGATGAGCAACTGGATCTCAGAGAAGTAACAGTCTCAGATTTTTAAAGCTAGTGAGTGGTAAAGGTAGGATGCAATTCCAGGTCTTTTAACTGAAAGCCGATGTCCTTCATGCTGATGTTACAGCCCAGTGTTCTCAAAGTGTGTTGTTAGCCCTGGGGGTAAGAGGACCCCTCCCCAGACCCTGTCATGGGGTCTGCAACGTCTGCTTCGTTGTAGTCGTGAGGCGTAGCTGCCTTTCGCACTGTGTTGGTGCTTGCACTGAGGAGTCAGAGCAACTGCGCGGAGCAGGGGCAGCGCCCCAAGCGGCCGCGCCACCACCCAGAGGGAAGAAAGCGCTGCGGGCACTTTGAACGGTCCTTGGTGAAGCAGTACAAAAGCATTGATTTTATTAGATTTTAGTAAATCTCGAACCTCGCATTGAACAAAACGGGGAGTACATACAAAGCCCTTGGGCTGTGTGCCAAAGGACGAGGATGGTCTCCAGCAGGGCCTGTGCGGCTGAGCTGTGAGCGGAGCCGGCTGCTCCCCCAGAAACACCATCGCTACCTGAACAAACAGTCCATGGGCACACGATGGCTCTCAGGCTCGGGGAGCTGGCAGACCTTTTCTCCAAACGGAGCTAAGAGAGCTCGTCACTTCAAGAAAAGCAGCTGACAGTATTTGTTGCCAAAGATAAAATTCAAAGTTTCAAGTGAAAATCACAGTTTTGCCTCTATCTGCTCCTATGAGCAAGTGTCATGTTTTAAATATTGTGGGACGGAATGTGCCGGCAAACAAAGCGCCAGGTCTCCAGCACGTCCGACAGACCCGTGTGGCTCAGAGAACCATCGTTTCCAAACGGCCGCTGCCTGGCGCCACAAAATGGCCCATGGGTGAGGAGTCACCCAACGCGGACTAGCGCAACGGAGTTTAATGCACTAGAGCCGTGGTCGGCAAACTGCGGCTCGCAAGCCACATGCAGCTCTTTGGCCCCTTGAGTGTGGCTCTTACACAAAATACCACATTTTCAGCAAAGGCCAGCTTAGGAGTACCCTAATTAAGTTAATAACAATGTACCTACCTATAAAGTTTAAGTTTAAAAAATTTGGCTCTCAAAAGAAACTTCAATCGTTATACTATTGATATTTGGCTCTGTTGACTAATAAGTTTGCCGACCACTGCACTAGAGCATGCAAAGTTAATTAGATTGGCTTCAGATTCTATGTGGCAACTAGACTTTAAGACAACACTGCTTGTCCAGTTTTGGTGTAGTATCAAGGAAGACTAGCCACAGTTCTCTTCAGAGGCCACTCAAACATCTCTCTTTGCTACCCACAGATTTGTCTGAGCTAGGTTTTCTTCAGACAAAACAGCATTTGTCAGCCGAATATATGCAGGAGCAGATATGAGAATCTGTCCACCTCTGTGGGAAAAAAGTTTCATTGTCTTGCACATAGCTGTCCAGTTTTCCCAACACCATTGATTGAATAGACTCCCTTGACCCCACTGTGTGTTTTGTCTCCTTTGTCAAATATTAACTGACCACAGAGGCATGGGTTTCTTTCTGGGCCCTTGATTCTGTTCCATTGATCTATGGGTATCTTCTTACGCTGGCGCCATGCTGTTTGGGTTACTATGGCCTTTTGTACAGCTAGATACTAGGTAGCAGAGCCCCTCCAACCGCTCTTCTTCCTCAAGCGTGCTGTGGCTCTTTGGGGAGTTTGTGGTTCCGCACAGATTTTTGAAACATTCCTGCTAGTTCTGTGACTAGGCCCTTGGTACCTTGATAGGAATTGCAATGAATCTATAGATTGCTTTGGGTCGTACGGACATTTTAAACATGCTATTTCTTCCAATGCATGAATATAGCATATGCTTCCACTTATCTCTTCACTTTCTTCCTCAGTGTCTTATAATTTGCCAAGTACAGGTCTTTTACATCGTTGGTTAAATTTACTCCCAGGTTGTTGTTTTCTGTGCAATTGTGAATGGGATTGTTTTCTTAGTTACCATTTCTGCTAGTTCACTATTGGTACATAGAAATAAAACTGATTTCTAGATATTTATTTTGCATCCTGCTACTTTACTGAATTCACTAATTAGTTCTAGTAATGTTTTTGGTAGAATCTGTAGGGTTCTGTATATACATTGTCATGTCATCTGCAAATAGTGACACTTTTACTTCTTTCTTTCCAATTTGGGTGCCTTTTATTTCTTCTTGTCTGATTGCTGCGGCTAGGACTTCCAGTGCTATGTTGAATAAGAGTGGTGGAAGTGGACATCCCTGTCTTGTTCTCAATCTTAAAGGAAACAAATGTTTTAGGTTTTTACCCATTGAGTATGATGTTGGCTGTGGATTTGTCATATAAGGCCTTTATTTTGTTGAGTTATGTTCCCTCTATTCCCACTTTGCTGAGAGTTTTTATCATAAATGGGTGCTAGATCTTATCAAATGCTTTTTCTGCTTTGATTGATACAATCATGTGGTTTGTATCCTTCATTTTTTATGTGATATATCATATTTATTGATTTTCAGATATTGTACCAATCTTGCATCCCAGGAATAATTCCCACTTGATCATGGTGTATGATCTTTTCAATATATTGCTGGATCAGGTTCATCAGGAATATTGTTATCGTTTTTTTTTTTTAGTGCCTTTATCTGGCCTCATAAAATGAGCTCAGGAGTCTTCCCGCCTCTTGAATTTTTTGAAATAGTTTGAGGTGTTAGTTTTTCTGTGAATGTTTGATAAAATTAACCTGTAAAGCCATCCAGTCCAACACTCTTGTTTGATGGGAAGTTTTTTATTACTGCTTCAGTTTTACTAGTTGTAATCTGTCTATTCAGATTCTCTGATTCTTTCTGATTTAGTTTTGGAAAACTGTATGTTCCTAGGAATTTATCCATTTTTTCCAATTTGTTGGCATATAGTTGTAGTATTTCTTATGATTCTTTTTATTTCTTTGGTGTCAGTTGTTACTTCTCTTTCATTTCTGATTTTTTTCTTGGTGAGTCTGATTGAAGGTGTGTAAATCTTGTTTATCTTTTCAAAGAAACAGCTCTTGATTTCATTAATCTTTTGTATTTTTTAGACTCTATTTTGTTTATTTCTGCTCTGATCTTTATTATTTCCTTTCTTCTACTCACTTAGGGCTTTGTTTGCTGCTCTTTTGCAAGTGCTTTAAGTGTAAAATTAGATTGTTTATTTGAGATTTTTCTTGTTTCTTGTGATAAGCCTGTAATGTTAGGATTTCCCTCTAAGGACTGATTTTTCTGTGTGCCATAGGTTTGGGTTGTTGTGTTCTCGTTTTTCAAGGTATTTTTTTATTTCTTCCTTGACCTCATAGTTAACCCACTTATCATTTAGCAACATGTTATTTAGCCTCCACGTCTTTGTGTGCTTTTCAGTTTTTTCCTTGTGATTGATTTCTAGTTTCATACCATCAGACCAGATGCTTGATATGATTTCAATTTGTTTTAATTGTGTGAGTCTTGTTTTATGTTCCGACATGTGGTCTATTCTCGAAATGTTCCATGTGCACTTGAAATGAATGTCTATTCTGCTGCTCTGGGGTAAAAGGCTCTGAAGATATGAATTAAATCCGTGTGATCTAGTGTGTCATTTAAGGTTGCTTTTTCCTTGTTTATTTCCTGCCTGGAAGATCTACCCCCTGATGTCAATGGGGTGTTAAAACCCCCTAGTATAACTGTGATCCTGTCACTCTCTCCCTTTATGCCCAGCAAGATTTGCTTTACATAGATAGGTGCTCCTGTCCTAAGGTGCATGCATGTTTAACTGGGTTGCATCCTTTTGTTGGATCGCTCCCTTTATCATCATGTAGTGTCCTTCTTTGTCTCTTACAATAGCCTTTGCCAGATATAAGTATTGCTACTCCAGCTTTTTTTCCTCTCAATATAAATAAAATATATTTTTTCCATCCCTTTACTTTTAGCCTGTATCATTCACACTGAGGTGGGTCTCTTGTACACAGCATATATATGCATCTTGTTTTCTTATCCATTCAGCTACCCTGTGTCTTTTTTTTTTTTAACAGTTTTTTTCTTTTTTATCGAATTTATTGGAGTGACATTGGTTAATAACATTATATAGGTTTCAGGTGTACAATTCTACAACACATCATCTGTATATTGTATTGTGTGTTCACCACCCCAAGTCAAGTCTCCTTCCAACACCATTTATCCCCCTTTACCCTCCTTTACCTACCCCCACCCCCTTTCCCTCTGGTAAGCACCATACTGTTGTCTATGTCTATGAGGTTTTGTTGTTTATTGTTATTGTTGCTTTTTGCATAATTTCTTGATTGTAGTATTTAAGCCATTTACATTTAAAGTGATTATTGATAGGTACATATTTATTGCCATTTTATTCTTTTAACTGTATTCCATTTTATTCTTTTAACTGTATTCCTCTGTTTCCTCTCCTCCTCCTCCTTCTTCAAGAAGACCTTTTGCCTGGCCAGTATGGCTCAGTGGTTGAGCGTCAACCCATGAACCAAGAGATCACCGGTTCAATTCCTGGTCAGGGCACATGTCCAGGTTGCAGGCTCAATCCCCAGGAGGGTGCAAGCAGGAGGCAGCCAGTTGATGTTTCTCTCTCATCCATGTTTCTATCTCTCCTTCTCCCTTCATCTCTCTCTAAAAATCAATAAAAAACATTTTTTTTTAAAAAAAAAAGAATGCCTTTTAACATTTCTTGTAATATTGGTTTGGTGGTAGCAAACTCCTTTAGCTTTTCTCCTTCAATTTTGAATGATATTCTTGCTGGGTAAAGTAGTCTTGGTTGTATGTCACTTTGAATATTTCATGCCAATCCCTTCTGGCCTGAAATGTCTCTGTTGAAAAATCAGCTGTCAGTTTTATGGGAGCTCCATTGTAAGTAACTAACTGTCTTCCTCTGCTGCTTATAAGATTCTCTCTTTGTCTTTAACCTTTTAACCTTTGCCTTTTTTAATCCTCACCTGAGTACATGCTGAGAGAGAGAGAAACATTAATGTGTGAGAGAAACATTTATCAGTTGCCTTCCATACATACCCCAACTGGGGATCAAACCTGCAACTCAAGCATGTGCCCTGACCTGGAATTGAACCAGCAACCTTTCAGTGCACAGGACAACACTCAACTAACTGAGCTAGCCCAACTGGTCTAACCTTTTGCATTTTAATTGTGATGTGTCTTGGTGTGGGCCTCTTTGGGTTCATTTTGTTTGGGACTCTGTGCTTCCTGGGCTTGTGTGTGTGCTTGTTCCCCCAGGTTAGGGGAGTTATCAATCATCATTTTTTAAAATAGGTTCTCAATCCCTTACTCTCTTCTCCTGGTACCTCTATAATATGGATGTCATTGTGCTTCATGTTGTCCCTAATTCCCTAAAAGATTCTCAATTTTTTAAATTCTTTTTTCTTTTTGCTGCTCTGATTGGGTATTTTCTTCTACCTTATCTCCCAAGTTACCGATTTGATTCTTTGCTTCATCCAACTTGCTGTTTATTCCTTCTAATGTATTCTTCGTTTCTGACTCGTTGTTTTTTATGGTTCTTATGTCTTTTGTCATGCTGTTGTAGTTCTCACTAAGTTCTTAAACATCCTTATAACCACTTTTTTGAACTCTGTATCTGATAAATCATTTGCCTCCATTTCATTTAGCTCTTTTTCTAGAGATTTCTCCTATTCTTTCATTTGAGGCATGTTTCTTTGTCTCCCCATTTTGGCTGCTTCTTTGTGCTTGTTTCTATGTATTAGGTAGATCTGCTATGACTCCCAGTCTTGGAAGGATGCTCTTACATAGTAGGTGTCCTGTGGGACCCAGTGGCGCAGTCTCCTTGATCACCAGAGGTAGGTGCTCAGAAAGTCCTTTGTGTAGGTTTTATGGGACCTCCTGCTGTAATTGAGTCTTGATTGCTATTGGCCCATTTGTGTGTGGGATGGACCCTCAGACTGGCTTACTGTGAGAATGCACCCCGACCACAGGGTATAAACTGCTGTGCAGGGGCTGACCACATGAAGCAGCAGGGTCTGGTGCCTGCTGAGATCTACCTTTGGATGTGCTGTTTATGAAGCTAATTGGGCCCTGCTCTGATGTTGTCTGAAGCTGGCCATTGGGTGTGTTGGTTCTGGGGCCTCTGGAGGGACTCTGATGCAGGTCAATGGCAGACACTGCCTGTGACTGGCCCTGGGCAACCTGTTTGGAGCTACAAAGCCGTCTACAGTTTGTGGCTGGCACTGCTGGGTCTAGATGTATGCGGGAAGGACCAAGCTGTGCGCCAAGGCAGGCTTTTACCAGCACCAGGTCCAGGAGCAGATCAACAAAAGTCCCAAGGCCTCTGAGATCTGCCTCTACCCTCTGCCCACCGGCTGTCTATCAGGCTCAGTCACTGGAAGAGCCTCTGGCGATACTTGAGCTGCGTGTTACCTCATTTGAGTCACCAGGTAGAGGTGGTGTTCCCCAGACTGATACAAGTCCAGACTCAGTGCCAGTGCTGGGCCTGAGGCCACTCAGCAAATGTCCCAGGCTATGCCAACTCTAGCTGCCACCCGCTAGGTGCTTGCACACTTTTATGGTGGGGCAGGGTCTCCAGGTGTCATCAAAGTGAGGCCAGCAGAGTTCATCAGGCCCAACGAGATCAAGATGTGGCTGTGCGAAGGGAGAACTCTGCACCTGTTGGTGTATGAGGGAGAAATGGCCTCCACCCCAGAGCCACACAGCTCAGTCTGTCCCAGACTCTGCCCAGGGACTGCTCTCAGCAGGGCAGGGCCACAGGAGGAGTCGGAAGGAAGGGCTAGTGGATCTCCCATGAAGGGGACGTTCCAATCAGGCTTGGGGAGTGGCCCCCACCCTAGAGCCACAAAACTCAGTCTGTCCCAGATTCTGCCCAGACCTCAGCAGGGCAGAGCCATCAAGAGTTGGGAGGCTGGGGCCACCAAGATCCTGGAGAGTGGGGCTAGCAGATCTCCCATGAGGGGAGGTGCCAGTCAGGTTTGCAGGAATGTCGTAGGAATGGCCTTTGCCCCAAATGAGCGGCGTTTTAAAAAATGTAGTTGGGTGCCATGTGGAAACAGGTTTAAGAGATGTAAGAATGGAGCAGGGAGATAAGCATGGGACTGGGTGGGGGGGGTGCAGGTAGGGGAGGAACTATTGCAATAACTCCAATAAGAAATTAGAAGTCTGGAGGGAGGACAAATCTGGAAACACACATTTGGAGATCACCAGTAGTAGAGGTAGAGCCTTGGGCATGAATAAGACCCTCCAACTGGCTGTAAAAATAAGAGAACAGAACCAAAGACATAGACTTTGGGAGCATCCCTGCACAGCAAATTAAGTGATAACTAGAGGCTTGGTGCATGAAAATTCATACATTGGAGGGGGGGATCCCTTAGCCCGGCCTGACCCCTCTCACAGTCCAGGAGCCCTCAGGGACGGGAGGTGACCTGGTGATCAGGGGAAGGCAATGCCCCATCACACCTCTGCTGCTGCCACTACCAGCAGCGCAAGCCTCGGCCAGCCCTGGTTACCTGCACCTCAGGTGGCCCTAGGTGGCTGGGCAGCTGCCATCCAAGGCTTGCCTGCACCTTGGGCTGGCCCTGGGCGGCTGGGGAGCTGAGGGGACTGGGGGACTCCAGAGGCAGGTGTGTGGTAAGGCCTGGCCGGCCGGGGACTGAGCACCGCCATCTTGTGGCTGTGGGTGTGGCCATCTTTGAGGGCAGGGCAGTCAATTAGCATATTCCCTCCTTATTGGCTGTGGGCGCCACCATCTTTGTGATGGTGTAAGGGTCAATTAGCATATTCTCTCTTTATTAGATAGGATGATAATAATATCTAACATTGTTTGATAGTTGATGTGCTAGCTATGATAAGTAATTTATGTGGCCACATTTGACCTTTTTGACAATGCTTGTTATCCTCATTTTATAGATAAGAAAACAGAGAGTCACACACCTAGCTATTATCCAAGACAGAATTTGAATTCCAATGATATGACTCCATGGCCTTTCCCCTTAAGCACCAAGCTACTTCCTTGGACTGAGAAGAATCTTACAAAAGAAAAAGTACAACTTTTTAAAAAGCTGAAGGATGAAGGGGAGTTAGAGAGATGCAGGGCTGAGTGATGTTCCAGGAAGAGGGAACAACACGTACAGAGGTCGGGAAGCTGGAGAGAGCACGGCATGATAGAGAAATGAAACCGGAGTCAGAAACCAGCGCCGTTAGGGGACATGTGAATGCAGAGAGTGGCAGGTGCCGTGTCACACGGTTCCATGGGAGGCGTGGTAAGTTAGACTCTGTCCTGAGCACAACAGGGATCCTTTAGAGAGTTCAGAATGGGAATTTAAAAGTCTGACATGATACGGTTTTTATTTTTGAGGCTCCTTCTGGCTGGAGCATGGACAGTGGGTTGGAGACTGGAAGAGGAATATTTGAACACCAGTTAAAATGCCTTGATATAAAAATGCAGGGCCGTGACAGATTTCCCTATTAAGGAGGTGGTGGTGGTGATGGAGACCTTGGCCGTTGCTTTAGGAGATGCTTAAAAGTTGGAATCAACATAATTTCCTGGTGTTGTATGTCAGCGGTGAGGGAAAATGAGGTCAGGTGACTCTCACGTTTCTGACTTTACCCTGGAGGTAGACAGTGATGCCTTTTACATGTGGAAAGTTTGTATGGGGAGAACATGCAACTTGCAGCTTGCCATCCAGCATTCAGCTGGGGGTGCTCAGAGGGCCCCTGAATGCACCGACCCAGAATGCTTAAGGGACGTCTTACTCTTTACTTCCATATGCATAGCTATACTTTTTGATCAGGAAACAGTCAAACATGTTACATTCCCATCTCTGCTAGTTCTATTAGAGACAACCAGTGCGAGGTCGTTAGATGAGGTTCTGTGTGACAGGTTAACTGACTTTAGAAGTCTAAATGCAACCTCAGGAGGTCACGGCCAATCTAATTGGGCACAGAGAGAGTTTACTGGGGTGTGGAAAGCAAGTTGTGCACAACTATTGTTTCAGCCCCTTCTCCTTCCATTTCTTTTTCTTTTTTTCCCTTTCATTTCTGATGTATCATCTGGTTTAAGAATCTTTCCATAAATGGTGACCTTTTGGAATTTGAAATGATGCTTTCAACTAATTTCCATTTCAGCCCTGGGGCTGCTGCTTGAAGGTCATGAGCTTGAAGCTCTTGACTTGTCTCTAGCCCTGTTCTCTCAACCAGAATTTGGAAAAGGGCAGCGTTGTTTTCATTCTTAGAATGCCCGTCACCCAGATGAAGGCTCATCACTTACAACTCTGTGACTACACACTGAGGACGTAAATGGACTAAGTGCAGAGTCTCTGCTACTAGCAAGACCCAATCAGTTGTGGAGAATTTGGGAATATTTTGACTGAGGTCATAATAATACAATAATACTGTTGCATCATCTAGAATTCATTCAGTTGTAAGTGACATAAAACCCAACTTTAATTGACAAAGAGAGAGAGAGAGAGAGAGAGAGAGAGAGAGAGAGAGAGAGAGAGAGAGAGAGAAGAAGGAGGAGGAGGAGGAGGAGGAGGAGAGAGAGAGAGAGAGAGAAAGAGAGGACGCTATTGGCACATACACTGAATAGTAAATGTATGAATGGCTCAATGCAGGGGTCAGATCCACAAATACACTCTTTCTCATACCATTCTTTTCTCTGCTTCCTCTCTGTGGACTCCATTTCAGAGAAATAGATGAGTGTTGGTTCGTACACTGGCCCCTGTACACCGAGGGCAAAGAGACTGAAGAAAGAGGCAGACCACCCCAGCTTGGTAGGAGGCAGGTTTTTTTAAACAAGGCTTGTCTTGGAGGTGGCAAGGCAAACAGATCTCTGTCCCCGTCACTGGACTCTTAAACCTTTACCCAGAGGCCTTAACTGAGTTCAGTGAAGTATTCAGTCCAGGTGGTCTCAACGACACCTTACTCAAACAGGCATCATCTCTCAGTTACTACGTGTCAGGCACGATTCGAAGCAGCGTGTGTGGGTTTTTTCATTTGCTCTTTGTAACAATCTCTGAGGTGTCGTCACCCTTTAATGATCAGAGAAGGCCCACTGATGGTAAATGATGGAATCACAGTACCAATTCAGGCAGTCTCTTGCCACAACCTCGCTCTTAGCCCTACATTGGGGTAAGATTGCCAGATGTCGACTGTCACTCAGCACTTGACTGTTACAGAGGGCTGTCATACATGATCTCGCTTTCCCTCATAACTTCTGACTGAGACAGGACCTGGGAGCAGCTGCCCCATTTTCTGTGGAGGAAATTGATGTTAAGGTAGTAGAGTGATTTGCTCAAGGTCAAACGTGAAGTAAGGAGAGGAAGGACTAGGATCCCATTCCCGCCCCTTCTGTGATGTAGCCTAGAGGGCAGTAAATGCTTCGGAAGTTGCACAGGCCTGGAGACTCTTAGCGAGCTCAGGGCGGCTGACCCTGAATGCTTTATCCCTCTGCTCCTCCATGTTAATTCCCTCCTGTGTTTGTTGTAGATGGATAGGAAAATCCCAAGAACTTGCACGCGGTGTTGTGTTAAATGTTTACACTACAAATTAAGTTATTTCTGAATTAAGAAATAGTTCATCCACATTGAGTTGAGTTATGACCTTTGTCTACACATATAATAGATCTGTATCTGTTTTCTGGACTTTGTATTCTTTCCTTTTCACCTATAATTCTGTGTCTGATGTTCTATCATACTGTTGTTCAAATTAAAATAGTTTTCTGAGACTCTTAATACTAGTACATCTTCTTAGTTCTGATGCTTTGATTTTCCCTGTGGATTTTCTGACCATTCTGTCAGGTTGCCAGAAAAACGGGAATATTAATGAAATTTAATTCATAGCATCATTAGAGCACAATCAACATTTTTAGAACATGGAGTCTTCCTCATTTAAGACATAATATATCTCTAATTTATTAATGTTTTCTTTGGTGTATTTTACAGACGTTGCACCATTTTCTTCATTGTAGCCTGTGCATAGCTTTTACACTTGCAATTACTAACGTGAATGGATTGTGGTTTTCCAGGACATTTTCTAAGTGGTTAGTGCTGTAATTATCTGTAACCTGCTCGCACTTTCTTATTGGTGCCAACTGCACTGCAATTAACTTTATTTGGTTTAACAGGTAAATAATCATGTCACCTGCAAATAATAGATAGAACTGAATTTTTCTCTTTTGTTTGACTGAGGCTCAGAGAATAGGCTTGAATGACAGGCGTGACCACCCTGCCTAGCTCCTAACTGCAGTTGTAATGCTTGCAGACCGTGTTTCCCAGAATGCGGTTTCAGATTTAGGGACAAAGCCTAGAATGTATGTGAAACTAGTAATCTGCATTTTAGCAAACTCCTGGGGTGACTCCTTCGCCCCCTAAAGTGAGCTGCTGCTTCAGTGTTTCACCCACAACATGGTGTTTACTACTGGTTCCGAAGCGTTTTCTTTACCCTGCATTTATATCCATGTCTAGTTAACTGAGACTTGTCATTGAGTATGGCGGTTTCCTTTTTTGGATATCTATTGAGGTTACAAGCTTTTTCTCCTTTGGTGTGTTAATAGGATAAGTTGTGTAATGCCTTTCATATGAGCAAGCTATCATTCATCCTTATAATAAATCCTTTGGGGCATACTTTATTTTTGATGAAATAATGCTGAAATAGAAATCCTGATATGTCATTTAGGATTTTCTGGGTATTTGTCAATGACGTTTGTCTGTAGTTTGCCTTTTGTGTGTTGTTCTGTCCAGTTTTGCTCTGAGAGTCCTGGCAGCTGGGTAAGCGGTCTCTGTGCTCTGAGTGGGTTGCTCGGCGTGGGCCTGCCATTACCCTGGCGTCGGGACCTTTCTGAACGTAGTTCTTGGGCGACTTCTCCCCTGCGTGTTTGTTTGCATCAGGCCTTTCTCTGGAGGGTTTTGCTTCCGAGAGCCTCAGTCCCTTCCTAGCGCTGCGTCAGGTCTGGGTAGGCTGACCAGTTTCTTGGCGATGGATTACAGTTTTCTTTTCGTCTACTTTTTCCTTCTTCTCTATTTTTTCATTGTGTCTCCAACTGCATTGGTAGTTGTTGCTTTGAAAATTATGCCATTAAATTATCTTCCAGTCTTCAATGTGTAAGCTTCGCATTTCCAGCTTTCTGTTTTTTATTGTGTTTTTTTTAAAAGCTGGGGAAGAGCTGTTTGAGAGCAGCTCACCAAATGCCATTCTGAGCAACATGTTTTTGCTCTTGGGGCTTTCTAACCCAGATTTAGAACTTCCTCTTGTGCAGGTTGGCATGTTTTCATGTGGAGAGGCCCTTTCTGGCAATCCCAACTGTCACCAGCAAAGTCACGAGACCTCCCCGCTAAGTGTCATCTGCTGGTGTGATAGATGCGCGCCGCTCCGCTGCTCACCAAGTCATTGATAAAATCCCAAAAAGGAGAAGTTCAAGAACATAGCTGAGGGCCCATGTGTTGGACACTGTCCTGGAAATTAATAAACATTTACTCAGTTCTCTGAAGCAGGCCTCATTATTGCCATTGTACAGAGGAGAAAAACGACGCTTAGCAAGATCAGGGTAACGTGGCTAAAGCTACAAGTGAGGGGATGATGACGATGATGATGGCAAAGAAGACAAGTCTTGTTTATGGAGCATTAGCTGTGAGTGAACACTATGCTAAGAGCTGTGCTTGCACGATTTCATTTAATTCTCACAACGACCTGGCAGGCAAGTCCTACTATTATCCCCCTTTACAGATGAGAAAGTCAAGACCCCCAAAGATTAAGTGACTTGTCAAGGGCACTCGATTACCAAGTGTTGGGGCAGGATTTAAACCCAGTCTTTCTGATTCCTTCGAGACACCTCTTCCCTGTGCTTTGGGAGTGAAGACCTTGGTAGCAGTTGTTCACATTTCAATATTCAGCTTCTCGGGCCACTCCCGGGGCACTGTCATGCAGCTGTCCAGAAGGCCAGGCTTTTGGGAGGAAAAGCCAGATTCCACCCTGCCTGTCTTCATGCCTTCACCTCTGGACTCCGTGGGCAACACTTTCCTGGTGAGAGTCTGCAACCTGTCTCGTGGCCACACACACCGTCTGCACTTGGCGCAGCCTGCCGTCTCCAGGGAACATCTGTGGCTCACCACTCCTGCGCGCGGCTCTATTTTCCACACATCTCCAGCGCGTTAGGAAGCAAGGCTCCTGTTTGTTGGTGGATGTTTGCAATCTGAGGCTGAAACACTGCAAAATGATGATTGAGCTGATTCACACAGGGGGAGCGTCTGTGACACATAAACACACACTTAATTAGGAGGGATGGAGCTGGCACGGGATCCAGTGGGTGCAGGAACTTGTCCACTGAGGGGCCTGCGGGCTCCTGTGACAGTCGTGGTGGTCTTCCCCGGCCAGCCTGCAGCCCCGATGTCCGCTGGGCCCCGTAGCCAGCGGAAGCGTAGGTGTCCTAAGGAAACTCTGCCAGTGCCCCGTGGCAGAGAGAAACTGAAACAAGCAGCATGCGCCCCAGCAGACATGGGGAGCTTCCCCTCCCCCTCTATGGATGTGCCTTAGAACCTCCTCAACAGTCCTCCCCAATTTTCCACTTCTGGTCTTTGGCCAAATGCAATCTTTAAAAATACACATTTGGCAAGAATCTGTAAAAAAAAAAAAAAAAAAAAATCGCTTCAGATTGCTTTGTGATGGTGGGGAAAAGACACATTTTTTTAAACTCTAAAAAAAGCACCTTAGCATTTGTAGGCTTTTATAATTCTGAAGAAGCTGAAATGCTAAAACTTTCAAGTTGGCAGGATTGAAAGTGAAATCTGCAGTCAGTTCAATTTGACAAGAGTGGGAGCCTTGCACTTCAGAGGGTTTGATGAGCCTGGGAGCCTGAGCCATCAACACAACTGTGGCCACCCACACCCCCCGCGCCTCCCTGCCACCACCGCAGGGCTCCCTCAGTCCACGAAGCCGCCCTCTGCCCGCACACACAGTGTTTTCTTAGGGCACCAGCACCTCTGCCGGCCGTGCACCGCGGCCCAGGTATCAGGCTGTGGAGTCAGGCGAGGCCTTCACAGTCCTGATTCCACGACCTAGAACTTAGGACCTTATTTACGTTACTTTATTCCTCTGTGCCTCAGTTTCCTCATCTTTAAAATGGGAATCATAACTACCTAAGAGGGTTGTTATGGGGCTGAGTTAAGCCTTTTTTTTAAAAATCCTCACCAAAGGATATGTTTTTGTTTTTTGTTGATTTTTAAAGAGAGAGAGGAGCAAGAGAGAGAGAGAGAAAGAAAAACATTGATGTGAGACAGAAATTGCAAACTTTTGGTGTACAGGGCGACACTCCCACCAACTAAGCTATCGGCCGGGACTAAGTCTTAAAAGTGTTAGGATAGCACCAAGGACGTAGGAAACATCGCAAGCCGTCAGTAATGTGGCTGCTGCTTATGAGCAGAGAAAGATTCGGGGTATCGCTAGGAACCGTGGGAAGCCCAGGCCTGGGGATTGGAGAGGCTTAGAAACTGGCAAGTCAGGCGTAGGCTAGAATAAATGCCATCATAGATATAATGAGGACCTCCTATGTGTCAGAAGCCCTACTGCACTTCAAAATAAATATTTAACATACCCACCTTGTTCCAGAAAGAATTCAGTGTGGTTTCTAAGTACCCAACGTAAGGCAAGATAGGTTGGATTTTTTAAATTGGACTAAGTAAGAAGGGAAAAAATGGGACAGAACAGAGCCAAGAATGAGTCTGAGCATGCATCTTATAATTAATGGCCAGGAGGGTTCCCAGGTCAAGGGGTTCCCAGGCCAACGGGTTCGCAGGCCAAGGGGTTCCTAGGCTGAGGGTTCCTAGGCTGAGGGTTCCCAGGCTGAGGGTTCCCAGGCTGAGGGTTCCTAGGCTGAGGGTTCCTAGGCCAAGGGTTCCCAGGCCAAGGGTTCCCAGGCCGAGGGTTCCCAGGCCGAGGGTTCCTAGGCCGAGGGTTCCCAGGCCGAGGGTTCCCAGGCTGAGGGTTCCTAGGCTGAGGGTTCCCAGGCTGAGGGTTCCCAGGCTGAGGGTTCCCAGGCTGAGGGTCCCAGGCTGAGGGTTTCCAGGCTGAGGGTTCCCAGGCTGAGGGTTCCGAGGCTGAGGGTTCCTAGGCTGCCTGTAAACCAAGCTTCCTCGCCGCCCCTGGACAAGGGGGAGCCTGGCTGCTGGCTCACTCACAGGAAAAGCCCGGGCTGAGACCTGCAGTTGGCGACCTGGGCTCACAAACACGTTCCCTGCTCACCCAGTGCGAATGACTCCATCTCCCCAGGCCCGAGCTTCTCCGCCTGGAATGGCGATAGTAGCTGTGGCCATGGGGCTATTTTGAAGGTAAGATGAAGTAATATATGTAAAGTCTTCATCACAGCACCAGCCACTCAGTGTGCTCAACAGGTAGTAGCTCCAATCGTAGAAATGTGAGGATGTGTAGCTGCGCGCCGCTGTCCTGGGTGCCAAGGTCAGATAGGAGCGTACCCCTTCCCTAAAGGCGCATTTCACATAAAACACGGTGCCCCGGGCAGGGCTGATGGCGAGTCCCCGGGCACAGCACCCTGCGCAGGGGAAGACAAAGGGCCTCACGTTCAGATCCTCCTCAAGACAAAGTGCTGGAGAAAGCCAGGCGCGGAGGGCTGCGTTGCTGTGTGGCTCTGTGGTGCGGAGCCTGGCACAGGGAGCCACCTGTTCTGGTTCAAGGCCTGCTTCCACCACTTACTGGCTGTGTGACCTGGGAAAAGCAACTTAACCTCTCTGTGCCTCAGTTTCCTCGTCTATTAAACAAAAGAAGAGAGACAATGACAGTGCCAGCCTCGTACGGCTGGACGAGGATTATGTGAATAGGATGTGGAAGATGTGCTAAACACGGCTCCCAGCCTAAGTGTTAGCTACTGCTACATGGAGCGGATGGAGGCGAGAAGCAGGCAGCATGTGGTGGAGGGAGGTTAGGGAGGATGTACTTTGAAGGGAGGCAGATTGGAGATCAGGATGAACCAGTGGGGAGAGGCTCAGGCACATGAGGGGCGGTCATTTGGGGGTAACGGACGTGGGAGCTGGGAGCGACAGACAGAAGGGCTCCCGGACACAGGTGGGGTGGAGACCTGGTGCAGAGGCGGAAGGCATTCAGGATGAGCAAGGTGGCAGCTAAGCTTAGCGCTGAAGGGAGGGATTTGAATATGCATGAACTGTCCTCCCATCTGTTCCTTGCGGGGAGTCACTGATGGGGAAACGGAGTCCCAGGAACCACCCGAGTTTGGTCTGTGCCTGATCTCCGGGGTCAGGCCCTGCTCCCAAGTCCCTTTAGGGCCCAGAGAGGGGCCTTCCTTCTCAGTGGTAAATGAGACTTTGTGTCGGGGACCCAGCAGCTTCGGGACAGGGAGGGAGTTTGCACTGGTTCCTTTATGACAGAAACAAGGCCTGGTCCCAGGTCGGAACTTGTCACAGCCAGAAATGGGAGGTCCTGCCTGAGATCCCAGCACCGTAGGGAGCCCACACTCCTCCTGCCCCTCCCCCCCCTCCCCCCCCCCAGCCTCTCTCCTCTCCCCTGCTTCCTCTCCACCCCTCTTCTCTGGCTCCCTCTTTCTCTCTCTCCCACAAATCTATATTCAGTTTCTGTCTCCCAAAAAGAAAAAGTGAGTAGGAGGACACATTGTTTAAAAGCAAAGCAGCTATTTTAACAAAATGCTTTTTCCTTTGAGTCAGTCCTAAGAAATTTGGGTACTACCAGAATGGACCCAACACAAATCCTGAAAAAGAAAATGGATTAGAGGAAAGAGCCTGAACTCCCCGGAGCGAGGAGCAGGGGACGGACGAGGGGGCGAACAGGCCGGGTTTTGGAGAGGAAGCCCAGCCAAGCGGGTTGGTTGACCTGAGAGCCAGCAGGGAACGGAAAGGCTATTCAGCCACTTGGATGTCAGGGACTTTCCCTGCCGGACCTCGGCCCCTGGCGATGTGTGGATGACCGCTGTGCAGACCTGGCCTTCAGCATGTTGGCCACTCTGGACGTGGGTCCCCTCCCAAGTCAAAGTCCTTGTCTCTTAGATTTCACGGCTCTGGGTCTGTCAAGAAATTCCTGAAGTCTTCTCTGTTGGAAACACCAGAATCTTAGCTCTAGTCTCAGCTCTCCCCCTGGCTCATCCACCCCATGCCCCCGCCCCCCATTTCCTTCTGTAAACATGAAAGAATTAGACTAGATGCCCCCCAGGCTCCTCCAGCTCTGAGCCTCCGCCTCTGGCTTCCTAACCGGGTCTGCCACCTGGCAGCCAGCTGGGAGCATGGCCTCGGAGCTGCATGAGCAGCCTTCGGATCTTGCCTCTACACCCAAAGCTGTGAATCCTTGAACCAGTTGCTTTGAACTCTCAGGGTCCTCGATCTCCTCCTCTGGAGAGTGAATAAGAATAGGGCCCTTCACGCCCCTTTCCCCCACCCTACTCGAGAAGCTACCTCAGAAAGTACCTGAGTGAGAAGAGAACCTGCCCTAATTTCATCATAAAAATAAAAAGCACATCCCTGAACATTGCAGCAGTTCTGCTGCTATTGGTGATAAGATTATCGTGATGCCCGGACAGTCAGCAGATGTCCGAGAGCCTGCTGACAGGGCACTCTGGGGAGGGGGCTCCCTCCCTCCTCCGCCTGCCTCTGGCTCTGGGACCCATTCAGGGACATCCCGTGTGGAACACAAACAAGCAATACCCCTCAACCAGGAGCTTTCCAACCAGCCTCTTCCTCAGCCACAGAAATGCGTTTTCCAAGAAAACTGCTCCTGCCTTATCTCCCTTCTGAGAAAATCCGCTGCCTCTGAAAAGCTGTCTTCTTCCCACAAACCCAGGCTGGGCACCCAATGGTAGGTGCAGGATCGAGAAGGCGCATTGAGGTAGTAAAATCCTCCCTTTAGCTCATCTGCACTCTTAGCTCAGAGGGGACATCGGGAGAAGACACCAGAATGTCTCCCCTCCAGGTGGCTGGGCCAGTAGCCTCTGAACAGCCAGCACGGCCACGTGTGCCGAAGCTGCGGGTTCCAGCACCGTCCATGGAAGCTGCCCACAGGCTGGGCGCAGCGTCCGCTGTGCGGCGGGAGGGCCGGGTTCCAGGGCACTGGAGGAGATAATTGCCTTTGTAGCCAGAGGACGCCCGGCACGGAGGCCAAATGACTTTATACCCTCCACAAACGTCCGGGCAGACGGCGGCAACAAAGCCATGTTGTCTTTAGCTCCTGGCGAAACAACAAATGGAAGACATAGAGGAGGCAGCGTACTAGAGTAGAAGGAACAAGGGTTGGAGGCCTGGAAGCTGCCAGGAACGAGTCCTCTGCCAGTTTATCCTGCCCTGCATTCTTCATAGGGCTTTGATGAGAACTAAATGAGATGCCAGGTGTAAGAGGTTGTGAGAATACATAGCACTCCTTCATGTATGCATGCCCCATGCATCCACTCATATGACCGCTGCTGTGTGCCCTAGAGGCCGGCACAGGGACAGAGAGGGCCGGGTGCCTGGATGCCCTCGCCTGCCCTGGGGGGACAGGGGTGTCGTTGCAGTGTGCGCCCAGGAGCGCGTCCTGGGGAGTGCCCGCCGAGGCCGAGCCTGGGACCTCCACCTGCCAGTTTAGCGGAAGCCCAGTTCTTCCCGCTGGTGTCTCCCTGAGCCTCCAGGTTGCCCATGGAGTCTGAATGGTCAGCCTGGCTTGCTCCGGTCTTGCAGCCTGAACTGGAGCTCAGTGGCGCTCCCTGGAGGCGGCGGTGTGTCACAACGCCCCGAGATGCCAGCTTCAGAACACGCCTCCACGCTGCCAAGCCGCCGGGCCTGCCTCGGGGACCCACGCAGATCTTCCTGCCCCTGCCCCTGCCCCTGCCCCTGCCCCCGCACGGACCTCGGCTACAGCTCAGGCTCCGGCCCGTGCAATCGCTACCCCGGCGGCCGTGGCCCTTTGGGGGTGAGCGATGGAACCGCGGACAGCCATCGCGTGACTTCGTGATTTACGGACGGGCTGTTGTTCTGAGCACGTGGATACTGTGCCTCCTTAGATCTGACACCGACTCCGAGGGGCAAGTGTCAGCACTGTCCCCATTTACACGGGAGGGACCTGGGGAGGTTAAGTAACCCCTGGCACAGCGAAGGCACAGAGCCAGGACCGAACCGCAGCCACGGGTCACATGGCCACGCCCCCGGAGGAGTTGAGGGGCGGGGTTTGCTTGCTCAGCCTGCCCTCGGTGCCAAGGTCAGACGTTCCCAGCGCCGCCAGTCTTTCCTCTCAGGACCTCACTCGGGGCCCTGTCTCCTTCCGCCGGGGGGGACCGCCACCAGGAGCCGGGGCGCGTGGCCGCCCACCACTGGCTGGGCTGTTTGGCCCACAGAGCCCAGCGCCCGTCCCCTGGGTCCCCTTCCGGAAGTCTGTGCTCTGCACTTGCAGCCCCCCCTCCCCGCCCCCCGACAGCTGTCACTGCTTCTCTGCAGAAAACTGGAGTAAGCCCCTTCCTCCCAGCTGTGCACAAAAAATCAATCCGGTGCTGCTGAGAGAAGAGGCGCCGAGGAGCGGCTTGGACGCCACCCTGTTATCTGTGCGACACCATCGAGTCGCTCTGGGGCGCGGCCGGGGCTGGCAGGGGCTCCTCGCGTTCCGGGCTCCGCATGCTCTGCTCCCCCTCTCCCGAGCACGGGGAGCCAGCATTTCCCTCCTCGCTCCTTGCTGTGCATGGCGACCACTGCTGTGTGTGCACCGCCCTTAGCCTGCCATTCCGAAACCAGGAGCCTCCGAACCACCAGGGCTGCCAGGGCTGCTCGGTGCCCATGGAGTCCCCGAAGTGAAGAGGTGACGCCTGGGCCAGACGGGACTTCGCTGTTTGTTCAGTCACCGGTCCTCTTGGGTCTGCAAATGGCCTTTCCCTGCAGCCGCTCCTCAAACAAGGACAGGACCCGAGAGCACGGCCGGCCTCGGGTGCTCAGTCCGGCCACACAGACGGCCTGGCCGGCTGCCGCCTGGCCCCTCCTGCCGCCCCGCTGGAACCGAAGCCGAGCAACAGCTTGTTCCGAAGCTGCTCAGGGGGTTGCGAAACGGGCAGCCCGGGAGGACTGCGTGCCACAGGGAGCCAGGCCCCCGGCGACCAGAACACAGGTCCTCTCGAGCCGGACCTGCGATCGCCAGAGGACGGAGCAAGTGGAGCAGGTGCGCGTCCGTCCATCGCTCGCTCAGGCCCGCAGCGTGCGGAGGCCCCCCATCCCCGCGGCCGCCCAGGCTCGCAGTGGCACTCGGGAGCCCTTGGCCGCTGAGGCCTCTGCGGGTGCCCAGGGAAGAAGGCCTGGGCGGGGGACAGGGCGGGCTGTGTGGAGAGCTCTGCAAGGCTCGGGCAAACCCCTGCGCTGCGAAGCGTCACCTGTCTTTCTAGTGGCCCGAGAAAGGGAAAGACGGCTTCCACCCCAAAGCCCCTGTCCCTGTGGCCGAGTGGGGGTCCTGGGGTTTCTTTTCTTTAGCAACAACAACAACAACAACAACAAATATATATAATTGCTTTTCTTTCTTTTTTCCCAAACCTGCTCATTTAATAGAGCGCTCTTCATGACGCCTCTTGGATGTAAAGCGAGCCTGGCATAAAGACGTTCATTACAGCAGGAAGGTTAGGGAGAGGTGGGGAAGATAAGAGATCAATCAAAGGACTTGTATGCAAGCATATAAGCATAACCAATGGACGCAAAACTCTGGGGGGTGAGGGCATATATGGGAGTGGGGTGGGGGGGGCAATGGTAAGATATGTACACATATAATACCTTAATAAAAAAATTGGAAAAAAAAGACGTTCATTCTGATGATTGAAGACGTGTGTGGTTGAGTAGGGCAGTTTCTTGAACTATCCCCACCCTGGTAGATTTCCCTACAATCAGTGAGACGACCAGGGAGAAAGCATCCCTTTCCAAGTGGGGCTGTGTGACTCCTCCCAGGAAGCACTTTCCCCACGGCTCACCAGCAGCCTGTCCGCCAGCCATCCCCCCTGGGACGGGCCGCGTGGGCGCGCACTTCAGCACCTGCCAGGGTCCGAGTCCCAGGATGGAGAGCATGCAGCGCGCTCCCACCGCGCTGAGGGCACGCCAGTCAGTGGCCACGGTCGGGATCCAGCCTCTGGTAACCTTTCTTTTTTCACCATAGAAGCAATGCATTATCCACACAGAAAAATTATAGAATAAAAGTTAGTTTGAAAATAATAAGTAATAGTTACCCCCATGTCCCCTCAGCCCATAACTACATCGTCACTTTACCTACTTGAGTCTTATTTTTACCCCAAATGTACTTTTTCATTCACCAAAGCGTTGTGACCATTTTTTCTGCACAGCAAATGCTTCATCGCATCACCAGTGACCGGATAGCGTTTCACTGTTACACTGCCCCGTAACTTCTCTAGTTAATCCCCTCATATTGAGGTTTTCATTTGCTTTCAATGGAAAACAATAGGCACACACAAGTCTTTGTAAATAAATTCTTCTGCAGATTCATCATAATTTTCTGATGATGGAATTTCTAGAACTGAAATTCCTGAGTAAAAAGACGAGCAGACTTTTAAATAACCTTTTAGCGTAGAATAGCTTTAGGTCTGTAGCAAGGCTGCGATGATGCACCAGGGCCCCTGCATCCCGTCCGGCCTCCCCGGAGTCTTACATTAGTACGCTGCATTTGTTCCAACTAACGAACCAATAACCAATGTTGATTCCTGACTATTGACTGAATTCCGTCATTTGTCTGATTGCCTTCGTCTTTGCCTGTCCCTCTTCCTGTGCCGGGATCCCATGTTGTGGTTAGACTCCTCGAGACTATGACAGTTTCTCACTTTCCTTGTCTTTGGTGACCTTGACAGTTCTGAGAGATACTGAGCGTGTGGACTGTGGACTGTCCCTCGATTTTGTCTGATATTCTTCTCATGATTACATCCGGGGTTGCGGGGTTTTGAGACCACAGAAGTGCCATTCTCATCACATCACATCAAGGGCACATGCTAGCCATGTGACATCGCTGCCGATGGTGGCCTGGATCACCTGGTGGAGGTCGTGTTCGTCTGGTTTCTCCACGCTAGTTACTCCACCCTCTTCCCCTACTGTTCTGTTTGGAAGGAGGCGGCTCTGCAAAGCCCACACCTAAGGCGGGAGTTCTGCTTCCCTCCCGGAGGAGGCAGTATCTGCACAAACCATGTGGAATTCTTCTGTGTGGGAGTCCAACCTACTCTCCCCCATTTCCCTATTTATTCATGTGTTTATACCAGTATGGGCTCATATCGATTTTACACTTGGATTGGGACCCAGTGCTCCATTCTGTTTTGTTGCTCACGTAATTCCAGCTTTGGCCACTAGGGGCTCTGTCAGCAGGCTCCTGCTCACTTTGACACGCCCACATGGGTTTGCGGTTTGAACACTGACTTACTTCCTGACCAAAATGCTCGGGGCTCATCTGGTGCATCCCTTGCCCAGCCCGGGAAGAAGTGTTTCTCTGAGGGTCCCTGGTCCCTTTTCCTGGGGAGTGGGAGTGGGAACCAAGGCCTGGTGCCGGTTATGCTCACTGCTACCAGGTGCTGTTGCTCCTTGGCCCTCTGGGCAGACAAAGCTTGGGAATGGATGCATGTCTCCTAACCCATCTGCATAGTCAGGTCTATACTTATTTCTGTATTAGTTATTCACATTGACATGAAGGTAACCATGAGTTCATACTTGTCTCCAATTCTAACCCACTTTCACCTGGCCTCTTCCCCCCCCCCCCCCGAAGATAGCGTGTGTTACAGGCTTTGATTAAACAGTGCTTCCAGGCACTCCTCTGTGGGAGGGTGGCCCAGGAGGGGAGAAGTGTGCCCTGAACCTATTTGCTGCCGACCAGGTTTCAATGAAGTTGGTTGCACACACACAGGGTAGAATGACACTTACTAGGAGAGCGTTTCCCAGGCTTTCCAGGGACTCGCAGTCCTTTTTGCTTGAAGAGATCAGTATCCGTAAGTACTGCGTGCACAGTGCAGCCACTCGGAGAGCCAGGGGCCACTCACATCAGGACGGGCTCTGGGTGCAAAGCTGTGCTCATGCCTACATTTACTTCTCTCTCTGTAGAGTCCTCTTTTGAGCTATGACTAAGATCTTTTGATCTGAGTGGCTTCCAAAGTGCTTTTAAGTCTCAGACAGGAGCTTTTTATGTTTGTTTGTTTGTTTGTTTCCAACTCGTGGATCTAAGACCTCATGGGACAAACAATGGGCTCTTGAATCTGTAGGAAGGACAAGGGTCACCAGCACAGGCGCCTACAAAGCCAGGTTGGGTGGGGGGGCGCATGGCAAACTGGAAGTCACATGGTCTGTTACAGCCCGGTGGGGCCTTGTTGGCAGGTCTTCTGATATTTTGGAAGAAGCCAGAAATCTAGGTTTTTGTGCGAACCCTGCAGTCTATAAACCTTGGCTGTGATTGTCAATCTTTCCAAACCGCTGTAAGCATATGTCCGCTGGCAGAATATGAGCTTCAGAATTCCAGTTTGGGACCTCGTGTTTGTACTGTCTCGTTGATAGAAAAAGCATAACAATTCACCTATCCATGACCATCTGTCTATATTAAAAAGGGGTCCCACATACTAAAAAGTTTGCATAACATTGGGTCATTTTGTCTTGCAAAACACATTCACTTGTATTTCTTCCCTGGCCAACGAGATTCCAGAGAAGCTGGGTTCTGGGAGGTGCAGGGATTCTCTGGGACATAGCACAGCATTTGCGGCGGAGCAACCGGCGGCAGCAGCAGCGCACCTCTCTGGCCGTGTGGGGAGGGGGGCGGTGTCCCCGCCCAGCAGGGGCACAGAGGGTGTGGCCGGGAGGCTGCCCCCCCCCCCCCGCCCCCGGGGAAGATGTACCCATCCTGGGAGGTCTGCATGCTTCTCCGCTCAGAGCTCTTTTTCTCAGGGCTGCAGGGATGGGTTTGAAGGCTTCACCCAAGGCAGGGCTGGGGCTGGGAACCTATTTTCCATCCAGCAGGATGGAGCCTCCATATGGAAACCAGACCTCATTGGCCTCGGCATGCAGCCCTGTGCCTCCCCCAAGCGGGCTCGGCTAGTGGCGACCAAGGAGCGGACCCTAACAATCACATTCATACAATGCAAAACGACTGTGTATCCTTCTGGTCTTCTCGACTTCCCTGGATCTGTGCCTGCTCTCTGCTCCCCGCAGCCCTGTGGTTGATCTGGGTTAGAAGGTCATTCCTGGGGGCATGGCCCCTCGAGGGATGGTCCTGAGTATCTAGTGAGATGGCACAGAGAGGGATTCCAGGTCAGGTCCAATCTCTCGCTGGTGTCCCCGTGCTCGGGACCCCATGCACCGTAAGCATGCCCTGGGTCCACACGCAGAGATGGGACAGAGGGCCCGGTCACTCAGCCTCCCCTTGCTGCTCCCAGCTTGCTCCTGCTCTGCCCCCCAGTGCTTCCTGCATGGGAGCCCCGTGAGGTCATCAGGCCGCGCTGTGCTTGGGCCTAGTGCTCTGCAAGGGCCCCAGGGCCCCTTCACACGCCGCCGCCTCCGGGCAGCGGGGGAGCCACCTCCTCACGGGGCTCTGCACGTCCACAAGCCGTCGGCCCCCGCGGCACAGGGATGCTTAAGGAGTCCTGGGTCACCTGTGGAGTTCAGACACCAGGCCCGGTTCCGCCGGTGCGGTCCAGGCACTGGTGCTTCCTTCAAAAGCTCCCCCAGCGGGGTAGGCGCCGCTGGGGTGAGAACCCCCTGGGCCTGCGCTGCCCCTCGCTCCCCTCCGGCTTCGTGTCCACCGTCCACCCCTCTCCTCCACGCCAGCCGCTCGGCCTTGCTCTCACTCGGTGGCTCCTCCTCAGCGCCTGCTGCCGGGACAGCTCCCCTCAGCACGAGGGGCTCCCCTTCCAGGTCAGCCTCTCAGGGAGCCGTCCTGCCTGCCAGCCCTGTGAGCGTCCCCGGGTCGGTTGGCATCCCTGCCCGCTGCCCCGGCGTGGCCTGAGTGGCTGCTTTCCTTCCGCATCTCCGGGGAAGACAGGGACCCGGTGCTTTTAGTCACTTACCTCCGCGGCTGGCTTCATAGACCGCGCACACGCTGCGGGCAAAGGGAGGTGGGGTGCAGAGAGGGAGGCCTTTTAACAATGCGATTGGATCGGTCAGCACCAAAGCTGCAGTCAGCCCTGCTGACAGAGAAACTTCGGGGTGTGTTGTACGTCCTTATGCATGTTTTCAGGACACATGGGAAAGGGTACCATCATCCTTTTAATACTTAGAGCTTTTACCTTTTTCTTTTTCTTTTTTAAACATATTTTTATTGATTTCAGAGAGGAAGGAAGAGGGAGAGAGAGATAGAAACATCCATGATAAGAGAGAATCATGGATCGGCTGCCTCCTACAAGTCCTCCAATGGGGATCGAGCCCACAACCCGAGCATGTGCCCTTGACCGGATTCGAACCGGGGACCTTTCAGTTCGCAGGCCGATGCTCTATCCACTGAGCAAAACCGGCTAGGGCCTTTTTTCTTTCTGAGAATGAAAGTGTGGCATGCTTACAGAGAAATGCAGCTAGACATACAACTCAATGGAATTTCACACACTCCGTGCTGTCCCAGGCGACACTGACAGCCCTGCCCCGGGCCCTGACTGGGCCCTCACCCGCCCCTTTAGAGACGGGGAGGTGAGGCTCCGGAGTGGCAGAGCCGCGGGCACCCCAGGCTGTGTGACGTGGGCGGCAGATGCTGGGGTGCACAGCAAGCTCTCCCCCCAGCCCCCCTCCTGCCAGTGGCAGCCTGTGCCCAGCCGAGCTCCTCATGGGGAAGCTCCTCAGAATAGGAACGTGGGCCGAGCTCACCCACCTCCCCAGAGGCATCCGAGTCCAGGGGCTGGTCAGGGTGGGGGTCGTTCAGAACATCACAGTGCCACCCAGCTCCCGGCCACATGGCAGCCACAGCCTGTCCCTGTCCCTGTGCATCCGGCTTCCTCACTCCGTCACACGCAGGCCCCTCCTGAGGACCCTCCCAGGGACCTCTGGCATGCCCTCTCTGGAGTCTGCGGCCTGGGCAACGGGCTGAGACCACCCGAGTCCCGCCTCAGCTCCCAGGACTCACGGTAAGCGTGCCCTGGGTCCACACCCAGAGATGGGACAGAGGGCCCTGGCCCCTCCCCCTCTCCCTGCGCCTCTTAGAAGAACAGGGGGTCCCCACATGTAACAAAAGGCTTGTGGGGGACATGTGGCTGGGGAGACACCTGCCTGCCATGTGGGGGGCGGGCTCCCACTCCCAGAAGACTTCATTGCATTTTCTTCATACAGATGCACAGCTCTTGGGTGGGTGGCGTCACTCAGCACAGGAGGCCGGGGGGGCTGGGGAGGGTCCCTGCAGCAGCCTGGGCCTGGGTGGAAGACTGCCCTTTGTTGGTCCAGTGGTGCACGCGAGACCCATGTTCCCTCATCGGCATCTGTGGGCAATGGGCTTGCTGCTGCTTCCTCCCCTCCTCCCTGAACTCTCCGCATGGGGCCCCACTTATATGCATCTCACTCCTGGGCAGAGGACATGGCCTTTGACCTGTGGACGCCCAGGAAACATTGCTTGAATGAACAAATGAGCCAGGGACCCAGGAGGAAGGCCAATCAAGGTGGAATGGCCACACGTGGGGGGGTTAGATGGTGAGTGACCCCAGCACTTGCTGTGCTGTTGATGGAGCAATCCCTGCCCTGGGGAGGTACAGACCCACCCCCCACTGCTTCAGGCCTGGGTGGGACGGTGACCGAAGGGCCAGGGCAGGGCAGCATACCCATTGCCCTCTCTGCACTTGAGGGCTGCCCGCCTACACAGCTGCGCTGGCTGTTCAGGTCCGCCCATCACCTCTCCACGCTGTCCTCAGACCTGGGCTGAGTCTGCAGCCCTGCATCTCCTGGTCCAGGCCTGAGCTCATTAGCACTTAATTGATTAGCATCTTCAGTGATGGACGCTAACCGTTTGTAAGCATTTACTAAGTGCCACTGGGTTCACTACATTTCCTGGATTTGCTCACAACAGCTCTGTGAGTTGTTGTTCTTGTTTTGCAGACATGCCACTAAGGCACAGAGACAGCAAGCAATCTGCTTGAGGTCACAGAGAGAATCAAGCATAGACTCAGGTTCTGAGTGCAAGTGTTCAACCACCACTTTATATGTCTCCAATGTGCACAAAGCTAAGGCCTTTGAACAAAGAAGAAAGGACTAAGACGTAGTGAGGGTAGAAAAAGAAGGCCGTGGACAAATGATACCTGGTGCCAGGTCCCTTGCCAAACTTGAAGTCTTTTCCTCCCAACAGGAGCACTATGGGAGGGGGAGGCTCAGGGAGGGGAAGTGCCTGCCCAGGTCATCACAGCAAGCGGCAGAGCTGGAATTCTAACCAGGCCTCCTGACACCTGTCAGAGCAACTCAGCTCTTTGTAGAAACTTTGAAATGTCTTCAGCGTGAGAACCACCAGATAAGCTTCAGGCTTGGGCTCTGAGCCCTGATGGGCCAGCACTGTACTCGTCTGTCTGTCTTGGTTTTGCACACACTTCCTTACACAAGGCCCGCTGAGTGAGCGGAATGAGTTACAGTTCACATTCTTTCATGAAGGGGTGCCTGGGGGGCTGGGGGGGGGGGTGGTAAAAACAGTGCAAGAACACGCTGCATAACATGATTTCTCCGCAGAGAGAATGATCTTCAAGAGTGAGTCAGATCAAGGCGTGGCAGGGAGGGCCTCTCTGAAGAGGCGACCTCTGAGCTGAGACCTGAGTTGGAAGGTGAGACTATGGAGCAGACACATCCAGGCAGAGGGAACCAGGTGTGCTAAGGCCCCGGGGCAGCGAAGAGCTCAGTATGCTAATCCAGGCACAAGATTCTCCTCGGCCTGGGACCCAGTAAGACTGCTCCGTCCTGTGTCCATGAAGCTGGCCCCCTCACGGAGGTGTGGAGCCCCTGGTCCTCGGGCAGCCAAGGGGAGGGGCAGGCCTCAGAGCTGGTGCCCAAGTGGCACTGACCTTTATGCCAGCACACCAGGATGTTTAAAGGTAGAAAGGTGCCCGGCCGGCGTGGCTCAGCAGTTGAGCGTCGACCTGTGAACCAGGAGGTCACGGTTTGATTCCTGGACAGGACACATGCCCGGGTTGTGGGCTCCATCCCCAGTAGAGGGCATGCAGGAGGCAGCTAATCAATGATTCTCTCTCATCGTTGATGTTTCTATGTCTCTCTCCCTCTCTGAAATCAATAAAATACATTAAGAAAATAAAAATAAAAGGTAGAACGCCTCGTCCTCATGGATGAATCTAGAAAACAGTCTCTTTCTCTGTCTGAGCCAAAGCCCAGTTTCTTCCTCGGGATTTATTAGCCATTGCAACATTCTGCATGCGTGGGCCGCCACGGCCCTCGCAGTATAGATATATATGTCCCTGTGTGCCCACCACTCCCAGCAGCCATGTGGCAGCTTCACTCTGAGACCTGGAAAGTTCCTCAAGGACTCTCACTGCCTCCTCCTCCTCCTCCCCCTCCTCCTCCTCCTCCTCTTTCTCCTGCTCCTCGGCACCCCACCCACCCTTCCTCATTTGCATGCGGTCCGGGCCCCTCCTGCAGTCAGGAATTCAGGTAGGTGGTGGGGAGGAGAAAGCAGGAGCCTTGGGATGGAGAAGCCGAGGCTGGGAGCCCTCTGCCCCACCCCACGAGGGAGCTGCGGATCCTCCTGGGCTCCTGCAGCATGCGCCTGGCCTTGCCTTCCCGAAGGCCGAAGGTTGGAGGCGACGGCTCAGGCAGGGAGCTCCCAGCCTTCCCAGCTCATGCTGGCACTTCCTAACCCAGCACCCCCACCTCTCCTCAACCTCGGGAGAACTATTTTTGGAATCTATTCATTCAACAAGTGCACGGAGCGCTTCCTCAGGGCCAGGCCACGTGGACATGCTGCCGACTTGCTTTGTATCTTTGGCCAAGGGCTACCCGCCTCCATCTCACATTCTGGGAGGAAGGTCTTCTCCGCATCCCAGGAAGGGCCGTGGGCTTCCCAGTGTACTTCCTCAGCTGCAGAGCACGCCTGTCCTTTGCTTCTTCCTACGCTGCGTGCCACCCTCCTATCTCCAGCATCGTTCAATCGGTCACCTTACCGAGTGTGTACTCTGCACCAGACAGCGTGCTGCGTGCTCACAGGCATGGTCTCACTTGATGCTACAGCGCGCCTTGAGGGGTCGTACTATTATTATCCCTATTTCACCAAGCAGGAAAGGAGGTTCAGAGACTGTAAGTAACTGGCCCGAGGCCACACAGCCTGGGAGCCAGGCTGGCTAAAACCTTGAGTTCTTCCCACTCGGGGATCTCAGGAACCCTTTGGGCCTCATCCATCCTGCAGGGCATCAAGAGCAGGCACCGCTTTCCTTTCCAGTCCCTGGCAAGAACCCTCCCCTTCGGTCTGGGCTCTGCCAGCCCCTAAAACATGCCCCATGCTTCCCCCACCAGTGCCCAGGCCGAGGCCCAGGCATGGCCACTCCTTCCAGCCCCGGGCAATGCCCAGCACTCTGGGAGCCTCTGCACGCTAAGCACTTGCTGCTGCTCCGAACGGGCCCTGCTGTGTGAGTGTGAGCTCTCTCCCAATGAGACAGAGCTCCCGCGGGAAGGTCCTGGCCTGTTTCCTGGCCTCCCACCGAGCCAGCGTGGCTGCAGCGGCAGCCTGGCCCTCCTGGGGCAACAACTGATTGATCCATCTGTGGCTTCATCCTGCCTGGACGCCTGCCCAGACCCAGACGGCCTCCCAGCAGCCCAGCTGAGAGCCCTGAGACTTCACCCACGCTTAGAGCCGCAGCCTGCTCCAGGCGGTGCGCGTCCAGTCCTGGGAGTGCGTGCTGGCTCCGCCCAGGTGTGCGCGTCCCCCACGGTCCCCATGTGGTGGCCCCCCAAGAGTGAGAACCAACAGACCTGGTTCCAGTGTCAGCTCAGCTAAGTGGCTGGTCACCCTGAAATCACTTCCTCCACTTCCCCGGTCTGCAGTGTCCTCACCAATGAGATAAGGATGAATGTGCACATGTAACATGCATGGAACAACGTGATGGAAGTGCCTCCTACCGTGCTGAGGATGTAGACAGCATGGCAAGTAGAGCCAGCTTCCCAGACTGGAACTAGGGATGGAGGAGGGGAGAGGGAGGAGGGGAGGGAGGGAGGGAGGGTGGGGCCAAATGACTGAGTGGAATGAAGAAGTCCCACAAGCAACCCGCCATGCTGCCTGGCCACCAGCATCGTCACTATTGACCGCGTTGCCTATGTCCCAGGGTGTGCTTATTTCTATGCTTATTTCTATGATCTCATCTACTTGGTCATCCCAGTTTTCTGGGTGAGGAAACTGACGCTTAGAGATGCTGAGAAATTTGAACAAGGCTGCACAGGCAACAAGGGGCAGGGGCAGGTTTGACTTGGGTCGGGCTGATTCCTGGGCCTGAGCTCTGGCCAGCGGGGCATCCCATCAGCTGGCTCTCTCCCTGAGACACATGACCACGCCATGCATCCCAGAGGAATCAGAGGATGGGAGGCAGGTTTGCTCTTCAGCCTGGCAGGGCCCACCGGCAGAATGTGGAGGAGCCCAGTTCACCAGGAGCAGGCAGGACTGGGCCAGGACTGGGCTCTCCTCCTTCCCACTCAGGCTGCGGGTGGCTCTGGCACAGGGAGGTTTGGAGAGAACACAGCCTGGCTGGGCATCAGCAGTGTTTGCACATTTGGAAGCGGGGGTACTGCACAGCCCAGCACCCTGGGTGGGGGCGGCTAGAAAGTAGAGCTTCCCTCAGGGAGCACTGTGAGTGGGACGGGGTGGGACGGGGTGGGCCTGGGCCAGCAGCATCAGCGTCTCCTGGGAGCAAGTTGGAATGCAGATCCCCGGCCCCACCCCACTCCTGCTGACCCAGGATCCCTGGGGAATCTGCCCTTTAATGAAGCCCCCCACCCCGGGGATTCTGCAGCCCCTGAAGTTGGAGAGGCACTGCCAGGAGCAGGGCTCATGGGCCTCGGGACTCCAGCCTCCCCCCAGATGTCCCCTCTTGTCCTCAGGTGGCTGTCTCTTGTTCAGCACCGGCCTCAGCTCAGACACCAGCTGCCCGCCTGGAGCCAGGTCCTCAGAGAGCGGCTCCCAGGCCCTGCCCGGCTAGTACCCCGTGGCTCTTCAGGCGAACTTTACAGCAGGCGGGCTCAGGGGCTCACCCCACAGGAGGAAATCTGTACAGGTGGGAACGGGGTGGCTTTGGGCAAATTCCAGCTGCTCTGATCACACCAAGGCTGCTGTTAATGGTGCCCACTGAGGCACGCAAAACCAGCGCTGCCCACCCCAGAGAGAAGAGGGTTCCCTAGCCCCTTCCTTCCACCAGGGGGCTCCCCACAGCCCCCAGGAGCGGGCTCCATGCTCCCAGCTTCCGGTGGCTCCTACCCTGGCTGGTGCCGCTGTCTGGCGTGGCATTGACAACTTCTCAGCACATGTCAAGAAACCTATTTTCTTTTCGATTCACAGTATCTGCTGGGGTTTAACACATCACTCTGTTTTCGTGGTATTTATTTTTGCAGTGGCCTTCTAGTTATGGCTGGCGGTACTTGCTTCTCATGGACAGTTGCGTTATAAAGTCTCTTTTTAAAATAAAATTGATATTTTAAAAAGTGAGTTGATTTAAAGAGAAATATACCGATAAGACAGATCCTAAAATCCTATATAATAAAAGCCTAATATGAAAATTGTCCCCTTGGGCGGTCATTCAACCGGGAGTTCAACCAGGAGACTGGGAGTTCAACCGCTCGCTGGACCTGTGCTGACCACCAGGGGATGGGGCTGCCACCCGGCTCCCAGGCTCTGAGGGAGCTGGGCTGGGGGCAGGGAGAGGGTGTGTGAGAGGGGGCCCAGGCCCTGATCCTGCAGGCAGGATGGTGTAGCAGGTGAGGGGGCGGCAGCAGGCCAAGGCGGGGTGGTAGGCAGGGCTGTGGGGCTGCGAGGCTGTGGGTGCAAGCTGGAGCTGCATGGCTTGGGGCGTAAGTGGGGCCCGATCCCCGCAGGCCACCCTGAGGGACCTCACCCGTGCAGGTGTTCATGCACTGGGCCTCCAGTAGGTATATAAATGTATGGAGAAGGGCCTCTGCAACATGTGGTTGGCTGCAGCTGCACCTGCCGCCCCAGACTCATGTGTTCCAGGAGTGAGAGTACTTAGGATTTAGAAAAGCACAGCGTGCATTTAGCACAGCTGGCTTACCACCTCTGGGCAGCACCCTGCGATCAGACGCACTCATCGCTCTGTCGCAAGGAAAGTCATTTATGAGCAAGAATAGTTGCTCACGTCAGCTCGGCTCAGGTTCTGCCATCAAATGAGTGCATGTGAGAAGAACGGCCTGGATCTGACGGAGCCACCCCCACCGATGACTCCCCTCTCCCACTAGACTTACAGCTCTCACCTCAGCATCCCTCCAGTGAGGTGAGAAAGAGGAGACTGGTCTCCAGATGCTCCAGGGAAGCTGGCCCAGCCAGCACCTGGAACGGCTCCGTGGTCTCATTAGCGCCTCACCTTGGTCACGTGGGTACACACAGAAACCGCCAAGACCAGCTGTGGCTCCACGCCGCAGCTTCTCTTCACTTTGTAGCCTGTTCCTCCCACCAGACACACTATTGATGCCTCATGTTCCCCTTCAGTGGCCAGACGTTTTTATTGAAAACACAATCCGTGCCAGACAGTGATAAGCTCAACATTTTCTTACATATTACCTCTGTTTTTAGAAGATTTTTAAATTTGAAAAATATAGGGAATGGAACTCATTCATAATCCACTCTAAAAACAAAAGACTAAAAGGCAAAAGTTACCCACCATCTGCTACTCAAATTCCATCCTCTCCCAGCCCCAGAGGTAACCACCACTGAGAGGAGCCTTCTCGATCTTCTCCGATGCTTATTGAGACATGTGTATGCCCGGATCTATATCCATGACTATTCTGTCTCTAAACCAATACGGACCTGTGCAGTCAGCAGCCTGCGAACTAACCTGTGTGCAGCTATACAGGTGCGCCGCTCGTGGCCTGGGGCCGTCAATCACACCAAGTCCCGCCTAACCAGCTACAGGGAAGAACCACGACGTCACGGGGTTCTAGGAGGCAGCCAGCTCTTTACCTTGCAGAACTGAACCCCAGTGCGGTGTCTGCTCCGAACGCCAGAACCACTCTGATGTCAGGTGCAGTTAATGGTTGCCATGGCAACCGCCCATGCTTCATGAATAGAAGAGTAAGAGACGCTGGATAAATGTCAGGGCCCCAGATGGATTTGCTCGGGAGTTGATCTGCGAGTGTTCGGCAGAGCTGACCAGTGGGGGTTGGAATGAGCAGCCCAGGCCAGCTGGAAATGGGTCCAGGAGCCCCATGCTCCCCTTTCTCAGGTGGCACAAAATGTCAGAAAGTGTGGCTTTCTGTAGGGACAGTTTAAACATATGCTCCAGTTTTGTGGGTTTGATTTTGTGACATGTTTACAGAGGTCAGATATCTGAGCCCAGATCGCTCATAAGATGAGATGCCACTTTAAAAAACAAAACAAAAGTCTTTTGGATTATCTTTTTAATTAAAAAAGTGCTAAATTTGGGTTTAAAACATAACCTTTGGAAAGACAATGTCAAGAAAATGAGAAGACAAGCCACAGACTGGGAGAAAATATTTGAAAAAGACACATTTAATAAAGAACCGTTATCCAAAATATACAAAGAACTCTTAAAATTCAACAATAAGCCTGGCCCATGTGGCTCAGTGGTTGAGTGTTGACCTATGAACCAGGAGGTCACATTTCAATTCCCAGTCAGGGCACATGCCCAGGTTGCAGGCCCGATCCTCATTGTGGGGTGTCCACGAGGCAGCTTATCAGTGAATAGAGGCCCGGTGCACGAAATTCATGCACAGGGGGGAGGGTGTGTGCCTCAGCCCAGCCTGCACCCTCTTCAGTATGGGACCCCTCGAGGGATGTCCGACTGTCCGGTGGGATCGGGCCTAAACAGGCAGTCGGACATCCCTCTCACAACCCAGGACTGCTGGCTTCCAACCACTCGCCTGCCTGCCTGCCTGCCTGATTGCCCCTAACAGCTTCTGCCTGCCAGCCTGATCACCCCCTAACCACTCTCCTGCCAGCCCGATTGCCCCTAACTGCCCTCCCCTGCTGGCCTTGTCACCCCTAACTGCCCTCCCCTGCCAGCCTGGTTGCCCCTAACTGCCTTCCCCTGCAGGCCTGGTCACCCCCAACTGAAATCCCCTGCTGGCCCAGTAACACCTAACTGCCCTCTGTTGCCAGCCTGGTCACCCCTAACTGCCCTCCCCTTCCAGCCTGGTCACCCCCAACTGCCCTCCCCTGCAGGTCTGATTCCCCCCCAACTGCCCTCCCCTGCTGGCCTGGTTGCCCCCAACTGCCCTCCCCTACAGGCCTGGTCGCTCCCTAACTGCCCTCCCTTGCCAGCCTGGTTGCCCCTAACTTCCCTCCCCTGCAGGCCTGGTCCCCCTCAACTGCTCTCCCCTGCAGGCCTGGCCCCTCCTAACTGCCCTCCCTTGCTGGCCTGATCGCCCACAACTTCCCCCCCCTGCCAGCCATCTTGTGGCAGCCATCTTGTGTCCACATGGGGGCAGCCATCTTTGGCCACATGGGGGCGGCCATCTTGTGTGTTGGAGTGATGGTCAGTTTGCATATTACTCTTTTATTAGATAGGATTCTCTCTCCTCATTGATGTTTCTACCTCTCTCTCCCTCTCCCGTCCTCTCTGAATTGAATAAAAATATATTTTTAAAAATTCAACAATAAGAAAATAAACAACCCGATTAATAAATGGGCCAAAGAGGGTAACAGACACCTCACCAAAGAAGATATGATACAGGAAGTGGGCAGATGAAAGATGCCCCACATCACACGACATCAGGAAAGCGCCAAGTGAAACAACGAGATACGATGTGCACCTAAACAGAGTGGGGAAACCCAGAACCCTGACCAAAGGCTGCCAGCAGTGTGCAGCACAGGAGCTCTCACTCACTGCTGGTGCGGATGCAGGTGGACAGGGAGACAGTGTGGCAGTTTCTCACAAAAGGAAACATCCTCTTACGGTGGGACCCAGCAGCCACGCACCCTGGTATTCACCCAAATCCCCCTTGGTATTTATGTCCACCCAACGAACTGCACACAGATGCTTATGGCTGCTTTAGTCATAAACGCAAAAACCTGGAAGCAACCAAGATGTCCCTCAGTAGGTGATGGATAAATAACTGAGGTCCATCCAGATGTGGAATATTATCAGCGCTAAAAAGAAATGAGCCGTCAGGCATGAGAAGACACGGAGGGCCTCAGATGCATCTGACTAAGTGACAGAGCCGATCGTAAACAGCTACACACTGTGTGATTCCAACTGCCTGACATCCTGGAAAAGGCAAATTATAGAGACAGGAAAAAGATCAATGTTGCCCGGTTAGGGGCACAGGGGGGTGGATAGACAGACTTTTTAGGGCAGTGAAACTCCTCTGTATGATAGCGTCATGATGGATACATGTCATTATTCAGTTCTCTAAGCCCATAGGATGTACACCAGCAAGAGTGAGCCCTAATGTCCACGACTGACTTTGCGTGATAATGATGTGTCCATGCACGTTCGTCTATTGTCACAGGCACCACCTGGGGGGACGCTGCTGCTGGGGAGGCTCTGCATGCGTGCATGTGGGGGGCCAGGGGTGTGTGGGTGTGCTCTGCGCCTTCTGCTCAGTTTTGCAGTGAACCTAAAACTGCTCTAAAAATAAAATCTATTAAAATAATAATAATCGTTTGAACCCCACACCGCCACATATCCTATTGTAATTGTGCCGTTTGCATGCTACTTATAGGAAGTAGGACACCAGTGGAGGGTCTGGTGATGGGAACAGGTTCAGAGTTGCACCGTGAATGTCAGTGTGTCCCGTGTCCCTGTGGCTGTGTGCAGAGCTGCATTTGGGAACGACACCAACGTCGCCTGGCACCTGTGAATGTGAAGGCCAAGTACAAGGGCTGTGTGACACTCTGTTGGTGAGGGACCTCAAACACGTCTCCTATGGCCTCAACTTCAGCTCACATACGTGGGGATCACTGTGTACAAACATTGAAAACCCCAAACTCACCTGGCCTGTCTTCCAGCCAGGGGCCAAATACCCACAGAGGCCGTGTGGTCGAGCGCCACTGACGGTGTCCGCCTGGCTCCAGCTCGTGGCGCTCGAACCCCGCACGTGCCTGCTGTGAAAAGCACTGGCTCTCAGACTCGTCTAAGTCAGCACATCGTGTAGGGCCCAGGAATGTGCTTTCCTTCTAACAAGAGCCCACCTCAAAGCACAGAGATGAAGAGGCCACAGCCCTCTCCCCTGAGCCCCTACCATGGCCACCGTCGCCTCTGTGGTCTGAAAACTGGGTGAGCTCCTGACTTACTGCCTCCCAAGGCAGAAGTAAGACAGAAGCACTAAAATGATTACGACCACCCCACCCTCATAGATAATCCAACATTGAAATAATAATAAGCCATTAAATGAGGAAAATAAACACATTTCTAATTTTTTCCATGCTATTTTAATGCTCTTTTGTAAAACTCAAATATCAACTAATTCCAAGTTCTCCTCTCTTTCTCCCTGCACCCCTGTTTAGCTGGTACCCCAAACACAAGGCTTATTCTGCCTAATTGGTTGATCCCACACCAGGGCCCATGAAGCCCCAGGGGCTGTGTTGGGTGCCAGGCAGTAAAGAGACCTAGAACATACAACTAGACTAGACCCTGGTCTGGGCCCAGATGGGCGGGGCTCCAGGGGGAGCCCTGGGCTTCAGGCTCTAGGACTGGCTGGGACCTGGGTTTTGGGCAAGGCTTGTGTTCTGGTTGGACCTGAATGAACTACATAATTAGGACCAGAGAAAGCATTTTACCACAAACCCACCCAATGATCTGATCAAGCAAGGCTCCCAACCCCAGGCTCCCGGAATGCAGCAGGCCTGCTAACTGTGCAGAGAGGGCCAGAAGCTCTGCAGCCCCTTCTTCCTGGTAGATTTCCCGCACTCGGTCCCACGCAGGACACTATCTTCCTGGGCCTCTCTCTCTGAGTGGATGGGCAGGACTCTGGCAGGACTGCCATTCTGCCCCCCCCCCCCCCCGGTTATGTCTTCCAAGGGTCACTGTGGCTTTCGATGATTCCTCTGAAAATGCACTTCCATTCCTGCTCCTCTGCAAGCCCCTGGCATCCAAGCGACCTTTTAAAACTATAAACCAGACTGCACGTCACATGCTTAACAGCCTCCAAAACTGTGCGCCACAATCCTCTTGGACTTCCGGCCTGGCCAGTAAGGCACCCCATCGTCTGTCTCTCCCCTGGATCTGGTCTTGTTCTGCTTCCCCCTCACTCTGCTCCAGTCACCTGCATCTCTCTTGGTTCCAGAAACACACTAAGGGTGACCCTGCCCCAGGGCCTTTGCACTTGCGGCCCTTTTCCCAGAAAGCTCTTCTCTCGAATCTTCCCGTGGGAGGCTTCATGCTGCCCCTCGAGCCGCCTTCTCAGAGAGGCTGTCCCTGTCCACCCAAACTCGTGATTATCCCTCCTGTCCTCCCTGAGTCAGTCTCTCTCCAGAACTTATTGCTATCCTTATTGGCACTTACCAATATCTGAAATTACCTTTTCCTTTTGACAGAAGCATTTGTTTCATAATGTACTCATACTGTCGGTCTCCCCCTACGGGGATATAGCAGCCTTGAGATCCAGAACCTCATCTGTTTAGTTCGCTGATAAGCCCCACGTGCCCAGGACGCTGCTGGGTGTGAAGTGCCACCTCAGTCTGTGGAACAAGAGACTGAATTGGGGTTGTGCACTGACCGCAGTTCAGTAACATCAGAAGAGGGTGTCATTTCTCCCTGACTCGCTCCCTCCTTGGCTTTCTTATAAGGAGCGGTAGCCGTCATTGCTACCGTCATTTAGTTCAGGGTCCTCATTACCCGTGATTTTGGTCCAAATCCTTGCACAGGGGAGGTTGCATGGACAAGTCAGCAAACACAATCTTGATATGGTTGTGTGCATGCATGGCCTGACCACTGAGGAAACAAGCCTCTGCTCAGAGCCGCCCAGCCCAGCCCACACCCGCCCCCCCCCCCCCCACACCGACTGCTCTGCAATTCCCAGTCCGCGCGGCAGCGGCTCCGATCATCACCTCCTGTCAGCGTGTCGGCACCATGCAAACAGGAGCAGACGCTGCACAGCGAGGTTGCATGTCTAGCACAGCGCACAGGACGTCATGAAAGGGATGTGAAAGGATGTGAGGGCGTGGTCTGCCGGGGTGGAGTGCATGCCGACGGGCAGTGAGAGCCTGGCGGGGGACACCAGCTAGCAATGGAGGAAGAGACCTCGGACAGAATGGTGATAGGCACATCCAAGGATTTGAATATCAAAGGGTTAGCGAAGCCCCGGAGAACACTGATGACGCGCTCAAGTGTGTTTTGCAAAAATGACCCATTTTATGATCCACTGTGAAAGCCAAGCTTCAGCCCAGCCAGGAGAGCGAAGCTTTCACATCGGATCATCACGTGATTTTGTCAAAAGAATTATAACCCTCCCACCAAAAGCAACAGCGCTTCCTTTTCTGTTCACCCCGGTGAATCGTAAGAAAGGTAAGACAAAACACCGTGTTTCCATGGGCGGCCGTTTACTGTAAGATGAGGTTGGAAGCACATCCTGGGGTTCATTACTCACTGGCCCCCATTTGGTGGGCTCGCCTGGAGGCTGCGGTTGTCGAGGCTGCGCAGGTGGGCCTCCCTGGGGAGTCCTGCAAAGCCCAGCTGCCCTGGCTGACTAACAACCTCAGGGCAGAGCTGAGCTTCAGTCTTTTCCAACTCACTTCCCCCGCCCTGCACCCCTGCCAGTTCCATGTGCAGCCACGCTGAGAACATGTTCCATGTGCAGCCACGCTGAGAACATGTTCCATGTGCAGCCACGCTGAGAACATGTACCATGTGCAGCCACGCTAGGGACATGTACATGTGCAGCCACGCTGAGAACATGTTCCATGTGCAGCCACACTGAGAACATGTTCCATGTGCAGCCACGCTGAGAACATGTACCATGTGCAGCCACGCTGAGAACATGTACATGTGCAGCCACGCTGAGAACGTGTTCCATGTGCAGCCACGCTGAGAACATGTTCTATGTGCAGCCCATGCTGAGAAGATGTTCCATGTGCAGCCACGCTGAGAACATATTCCATGTGCAGCCATGCTGAGAACATGTACATGTGCAGCCATGCTGAGAACATGTTCCATGTGCAGCCACGCTGAGAACATGTTCCATGTACAGCCACGCTGAGAACATGTTTTAAGGAATCCTTATCCTATGATAATAAAAACCTGCTGTAACACAGGAACCCGAACATTCTGATATTAACCCATTGCTTTCTTAACCCATGTGCTCAGGGGCATAGACAAATGTGATGTTTTTCCTCTTTCCTGATTTCTCAAGGCAAGTTCACCACCAGGGTCCCTCACAGAAGGTCCACGTTGCGGGCCACGGGCCCTAGCTCCAGGCAACCCTGGTCGTGTCTCTGAGCTGGACTTTGGAGCCCGGAATGTGGGTGCACCAGTGGGACTCGTGGCTGGGACAGGTGTCGTGCTCTGGGCCTGTGTTGGCGATATTTCTGGACTGAACCAGGTTCTGGGCACTGTTGCTGCGCTGGGCGGGCTGGTTAGGGGTGTCCCACTCACTCTGGGCACATGGTAACTATTGAGACTGCTCAGAAGTAGTGTCCCTTGTTGGGCCGGCTGGTGCCACAGTCACCAAATTCTGCTCCAGAGCCATCAGTGTGGGCTGCTCACCAGAGGGCCCCTTCGGGAGGACTGGGGAGCAGCCCTGCCAGCGTCCTCTCCTTCCCTGGAGAGGGACGCAGGGCACGGCTGCCTCCCGTTCACAGCCTCCCTTGGGACTGCAGACGTGGGGTCTCCCCTCAGGGCTGCAGACGTGGGGTCTCCCCTCGGGACTGCAGACGTGGGGTCTCCCCTCAGGGCTGCAGACATGGGGTCTCCCCTCGGGAGTGCAGATGTGGGGTCTCCTCTCGGGGCTGCAGACAGAACCCACATTCCTCACGCCACCCTACACCCAGTAGGGCGCCTGCTTCCTGGGTGAGAGGAGACCCAGAGAGCCCTTAGCCAAAGCCTGCACAGAGTACATCTGAGCAGACGCCTGCCCAATTACTTCTCTGAAAACCCCACAACCTGCAGATCATCGATGTTTTAGCGATAAGAAGACCAAGGCTTGGGGGAGTAAAGGACTCAGCCAAAATCCCCCTAGTAAGTTAGCTGTGACCACAGCACCACACGGCCCCTGTAGATGGTCAGACATGTCCTGCGGAAGGGCAGCCTACATTTCCTCCAGATTGCGAGAATCCGACCTGTTTGCAAAAATCCACAGCCGAGCAGCTGCACTGGCTTCCTGACCGCTGCTGGCCATGCCCTGGGCCCAGGCGGGCACCGAGCGAGATGGCAGGGAGATACGCAGGAGACGGAGCCACGGAGCCTGGGCACACCGCTCGTCCAGGATGGTGGCTCCCGTTTTCCAGGCTGCCCCGCCTGCCGCCTCCCTTGTTCAGAAACCACTCTGGACCACGTGGGTCCTTTAGGTCCCCCAACCCCAAGGAAGGGGGGAACTGACCTTGGTCCTTGTGCCACCCAACCTCCTGGATATTCCAGAGACCCGCCGCTGAAGGGACGCTAGGAGGGCAGCCGCTGGGCCTGGCGAGACTGTCACAGTACGCCGTCCTCACCCCACGGACCTCCCTCCTGGTCCTCAAACAAAGCCCTGCTGGCTCTGCACAAAACAGGCCCCTCCCCTTCACTCAGCCCTGAACTCAAGTGTCTGCCCAGGGACCCTGCTCAAAACCCCCATCGCCTGCCCTCGCCCATGCACAGAGCCACAGCGGTCCTGCTCATTTGCTCGGTGGTCTGTAGGCTCTGCCCAATGCGGACCAGGGTCTCAGGCCTTCAAATAGCTCTAGAACACCGTGGGTGCTCATTAAATTTGGGTGGAAGAAAGGAGGGAGGAAAGAAGGAAGGATAGAGGGAGAGGACAAAGGTTGAATCAACCAGTTGTCACAGCCCATCACCTCTCATCTCTCACCTGTAACCACTGATCTGTCCCCCAGACCAACCACCTTCGATCCTCTAACACCCCGAGCCACTCTGAGTTCCCAAATGACAACTATCGCATCATCACACATGTTGCCTGAAGTGACATGCCTCCCTTACTCTGATTAACTTTCAATTAACCTGCGGATCTCAGTTTACACATGATTAAATCAGCATTCAGTTAACAAAAATCACTCTACTAAGTTATTAGGTGAGAGAATTTTTGGCGATGAGGGAGATGCTTTTTCGTTTTAATCTAATGCTTTCTATATACACTGTTTGGATTTTCTAACTGTGTGCATATATTCTTTTAATTTTACATGGATCATCTGAATATGGAATAATGGACTGCTTCCTATTTTCTTTGTAATATTCCTCTGCATTGAAAAAATAGCCTAATAAATGTTATTTTTTAATGTCAGGACCACAATGACTTAATTATTACAGCCTCATTGTGTGGCTTAATATCGTAAGAAGTCACCTTACTGAGCTCTTGCATTCACTCTGAAGTCTTTTCTAGCAGAGCCTTCAGCTTCCTCAGTAGCCACTCTCTCACCTGGTCAGTTCAGCCTCCTTTCTCTTTTGTTTTAACTCTTTGTTCGGTCTTATTGCTCTTGCCCGGGCACTTGTAGAACTGTGGTCTAATCGAGGTGGTGGTGGTGGGCACCGTCTCTCGTTCTCGGTTCTAATGGAGGATTTCTGAGGGTCACCTTTAAGAAGGTGTGCCCTTCCTCAAGTGAAGGAAGTGTGCTTCCCTTGTCCAAGCCACAGATGAACCATCAGCACCATCGTCTCTACCCAGGATGAGGCCGTAGGCCCCCTACCCCCACCCCCCAAGCCAGTCCCAGGCAGCCTCTGCCGGCTCTCTCCACCCCAAACCTCTTGCCGGGCCCGGGTCCTCACAGCCTCACTTGCAGCCCGCCCCACCCCGGGTTCCCACCGCCTCTCACCTGTGACCACTGGGTCTCTGCCCAAGACCAACCTGCACCGCCCCTCTTCCTGGCTCCCACGCTCTTGGCCCGGGGCCTTCGCTGCAACTGTGCGAGGACAGGGCCGTCTCGCCTCCTGCAGGTGCCTGTGGCCGACGTCGCTCTGGGTCCCACCCTCTGCATGCATGAGCAGGTCCGCCCCCTCCTGCTTCCCTTCGAGCTGCTGCTAGGGGAAACACTCCTGAGAATATGGAGTGGTCCCAATTTTATAGCCCATGTGTGTGCAAGCTCGGGGAGAGGAAGCTGGGAGGAAGTGCACAGACACGCTGGTGGTGGGTGTTCTGCTTCCTAGCACACGCGGGGCCCGCCCACTGTCGATGCGCAGACGACGAGGTGCCAGCGGCTTCGTTCCGTGTGGAGTCACCCTCAGGGACACGCCGGCTTCTCTTTCCTTTATGTTGCTTTTTAAAACCCGCCACGACACCAGCGTGTCTCTTCTGGTCCTAAAATACCTACCGACATCCCTGGGAGTCACAGCTCTAATTCACCGAGTTCCTAACCACGTTCCAGGAGCTGCGCTGAGTGCTTTACGCTGGTGCCTGATGAAGTCAGGAGGAAGGTGCTGGGAACAGGGCTGGTGCTGTGCCTCTCCCCCTGTCTCCGTCCCTCTGAGGCGCTGTGAGCTGTTACTGTCTTCACTGCGGAAGAGGCTGAGTTCGGGAGGTCATCTGCATAGGGGCCTCGGTGACGAAGGCCTGGGGGCGGCTCTGCGGGGAGGAGGGCCTGCAGGGGTCGTTGCCCCAGGGGATCGTGGGCCAGAGCGCCTCCTCCTCAAAGAGAATCTGCAGGTCAAGCTTTCATGTGGCAAATCCTAAATTTCAAACTGCAGAAGCATATTCAGTTTTTAGAAAAGATGCACTGAAATACTGCACATAAAATGAAAACCCAGGCCGCACGCCATTCTGCAAGCCTTGGCGCCTGACCTCTGCCCTGGAAGTGCCACCTGCATCGTGTCCTCTGTCCCAGGAAGGCCCAAGCTCACAGAGTTTGTGCCACCGCCCAGGGCAGAGAGCTTCAGACGAGGGATCAGCAAGGTTTTCCTAGACAGACAGTGGCTATTTGCGGCCTCGCCGTCTCTGCCACAACTACTCCGCTCTGCCATTGCAGCACGAACACTGTGAACAGGGGGAATGCTTTTTCCATACAATGTTATTTACAAACGCTGAAATTTGAATTTCACATATGTTTTTCACATGTCATGAAAAAATATTATTCTTTTGACTTTCTCCCCCCCCCCCCATCTAAATATGCAAAACCATTCTTAGCTCATGGACTGTGAAAAAAACAGACCATGGTTCTCTGGAAGCTGCGGGGTGTGCTGGCTCTAAGTCCTCGCTCGATTCAAGCCGCCTTAGGCCTCCTTGGGAAGGCACAGGGCACAGGGATGCGCGCAGGTCCTTATCACCACGTGATTCTGGCTGGTCTGTCTTAGTAGGGTTTGCATTTCGTCTTCAGCTGAACCCTTGTTCCCAGGAACTCTTTGTTGGAGGATGTGAGACAGCTAACAATAGGTGGTCACACAACCACTCCCCTCCCCCTGCTCGGTGGCCCCACGTATGTCATGGGTAAAGCTTAGCTGATGGAAAACTGCTGGTCCAGTTCGATTGTAGTGGATGGACCACAAAACTATCACAAAGCCTCCTAGCAAAGGGATTTGCTTCCAGCTCTACGCGTGTGGAAGAGAGAACGGGCACAGTGCTGGGCAGGAACGTGGAGCCGGGCAGACTGCCCTGGAGTGAGCTGCTGGGTGCTGTGTCCTTGGGGAAGGCACTCACTTCACTAAGCCTCCGTCTCCTCCTCTGGAAAATAGGGATCAGACTACCAGGTGCCTCATACAGCTAATGTGAGAGCTAAAGAAGACAAAACAGCCCTGGCCGGCAGTTAGAGTGTCGGCCTGCGGACTGAAGGGTCTCAGGATGGATTCCCGGTCAAGGGCATGTACCTGGGTTGCGGGCTCGATTCCCAGCCTGGGTCAGGGCACATGCAGGAGGCAATCAACCAGTGTGTTTCTCTCACATCTCTCTCTCCCCGTCTGTCTCCTCTTCCTCCCTCCCTCCACTCTCTAAAAATCAATGGGAAAATATCCTCAGGTGAAGATTAAAAAAGAAGAAGAAGATAAAACAGGTAAAGTGCTTAGAATGGGTATGTGCTATTTGGTGTATGCTTAATGGGTGACTTATTCTGACTTACACCCAGTCAGTTGGAAGGGCAGGGGGCTTAAAACAACCAGGGACGTGTGAATGAACCTCGAATGTCTAAAGAAAAAACAATGAAGGCCTTTTTCAATATCAGGAAAGAAGTTGTGAATTTGTCTTTCTCCCAAGAATTTCCTTGAGTCTTTAGGTCTCTTTGCCAGGACACCCCTTCCTGGTTCTGAGCCCAACAGGGTGTCCTCATAGTGCATCTCATTTATTGTGTGATGCCTCTGGCTCGAAGCCTCCTTATAGTATCTACACTAATAAAAGAGAAATATGCAAATTGACCGTACCTCTGTGCTACCCACAAGCCAATCAGGAGTGAGTATGCGAATTAACCCAACAAAGCTGGTGGGTTAATTTGCATATACAGGTGTGGAGTGGCTGGGGGCAGGGCAGCCGCTTGCATGCACACTGGCACCAAGTGGCCTGCATCCCAGGGACAGGCGTCCTCGGGACCCGGGCCGCTCTGAGCCTGTAGGCCTGCACGTAGGCCCGGAGCAGCCGGGGTCCTGGAATGACCCCCGGCCACTCCAAGCCTACGCGCACAGGCAGGGCAGCTGGGGGCGGGGCAGGAACATCCGCTGCATCGCATGGCAATGCGGTGGATGTTCCCGCTCTGCGGCTGCTTATGCGCACACTAGTGCCAAGCAGCCTGCGTCACGGGGACAGGCATCCTCAAGAGCCAGGCCGCTCTGAGCCTGTATGCCTGTGCGTAGGCCTGGAGCAGCTGGGGTCCCGGAATGACCCCCTGGCCACTCCGGGCCTATGGGCGCAGGCGCAGAGCAGCCGAGGGTGGGGCAGAAACATCCCTGGGACCCAGGCACTCCAAGCCAGCGTGCGTGCAAGCGGCCGGGGGCGGGGCAGGAACGTCCTCCACAGCAAGTGAGCAGACAGCAGGGCCCTGCTTGCCCCTGGCCATGGCAGTGAGGGGCAAGCAGTCCCCCACAGGGCCTCCACAGAGAGCAGACACCAGGGCCTGCGGTGGCGTCAAGCAGGCAGGTCCGCAGAGAGCAGAGAACCACGGGGAGCAGGCCTAAGCTGTCAGTAGGACATCCCCTGAGAGCTCCCAGATTGGAGAGGGTGCAGGTTGGGCTGAGAGACCCACTCCACACCCATGCACAAATTTCATGCACTGAGCCCCTAATAAGATGATAATACGCATCACAATAACAGCTACATCCATAGTGTCATGGGAAACCGTGGGCTTAGATTCCTCACTTCCCATGGTGACGCCTGAGCACCTCTGTGGTCCTCTGGCCTCACCATCAAATGTCCCTGTGAATGGCCCATCACCCAGGGCCGTCCGACTGAGTGGAGGAGGAAAGCCGGCTTTCGCTCTGTGCCTGGCCCATTGGAAGCACGTTAAGGGTCGACCATTATTCTGACATGCCCAGAGCTTTGCAAAATTCATCTTCATATGTCACCTACCATAATTCTCACAGCAAAAGCCCAGCCCTGTGTGACTCTAAACCTTGCCCACTGTCCATGACACCTGCCCCGAGCCTCCACATGACCTCTGCGGTAGGGACTGGAATGCTACTGCGCAATCCCGTGCTGCTTGTGGTGAGAAGTTCTGAAGTTGTTTGTCATGTATAAGAACTGGCGGAGCCATTAGCTGCCCCCAGAGATCGGTTAATTGGATAGTTAACAAACACCCACATCGACTATCAAACACCCACAATGAGTTAAGTCAAGCTGATGTTGAGGAAAGAAAAGGAAGTGAAATACTGACAGTCACTTTCCCAGAGATGCATCCGAGCAGCCCTCAGAAGGGTGAGCCTCAGAGCTGGGCCAGCTCGTCTCTCTGGGGAGGAGGGAGGACCTGTGCCAGCCGTGAGCATTGTTGGGGGAGTGGCTACTCCTGAGGGGCCTGGAACCTGCCCCCAGGAGTCAGCACATCTGGACTGGAATTCCAGTGCTGCCTTCACCGGGCGGGCGAGCACAAGCAAAATGCCTATGCCCAGCTCCAGCGCCTGCGAGGCGGGCAGGTAAGTTCTACATGAAGCCCCGCCCCCTTTTCCCAGTTCCCTCGCTGGTTGGGAAAAGGAAGAAGACAGTCCTCAACACGAGTGCATATGCTTCGTTCTTTGCTTTTCTAAATGGATCCCAAGATCATGCGTCATCTAGAAAACAGAAAATCCCTGTCTCTTTCTTCTTGTTTTCCTCTACTGGCTCCTTTTGTGCCCTACGAAATGTTGTGGGGTCAAACCCTGGAGTCAAAATAAGACCACCAGAGGCTACTAATTGATTTAAAAAGCAGGCAAGGATTTATTGAGCTGGCCAGCGATGGCCGCGAGGACACCACACGCAGGTGGAGTCCACACTCACAACCGTGCCGTTTCAGGTGTAGGCAGTCCTTTTAAAGGTCCAAACCACAAAAATTTTCCTTTGTTCTAAATTCTGGGAACAGCCTGCAGGGCCATTCCCAGCTACATCCTGCTGGATGTTGGAATGTGGACCTATCTTTCTAAAGCAGATTGTACAGAAGCAAAATTGAGCAAAGTTAATAATCTCTAAAGGTTATCTACAGTCTCAACTCCTGGAGCTACTGAGTCAATGGGAATCAATCTTCTGTGGTTCTGGTCCACAGGCACAGGAAAATGACCTTTGTGATGTAGGATGGATTTATGTGAGTTTTCCAGGTCTCAATCTGGAAGCTGAGGTAACTACCCTATTGTTTAAGCAAGTAAGTGCATGCAGAAGCCAGAATAGCAGGGTTAAAATTCAAACAGCAGTTTTTACCCAAGTATGGTTGCTACCATACTTCAAGAAAGATGCTGCTGGGCCAACCTCCACACATCCCGCGACAGCCCCAACAACCTGGGTGGGTCTTCACCGTGGCGCTGAGGAGCCAGGCTCTCTGCTCCCCCACCCCCACCCATCCCTCCCCCCTCGCTCAGGACCACGTTTGTTCCCACAGGGGCGTTCCGAGGGGTCTGCAAGAAAATCGACCACTTCCCGGATGATGCTGACTATGACCAGGACACGGCTGAGTATCTGCTTCGTAAGTTGCCCGATTCCCAGGTCTCCCCAGGGAGGAGGGAAGGGTGCCCTGGAAGCTGCCTCTGAGTTTGGGGCTGCTCAGAGCTCCCCCTAGAAATGGATGCCCCTAGAAATGGAGCCTTCAGGGGCTTTTGCTGCTAGACAGAGACGTCCAAGCAGGGCTGATAGCCAAGTCTCTCCTTTCACTGAATAAGAAACCGAGGAATAAAGTGGACCAGTCACAACGGGGAGATGCCTTGTGGTCTGCTTGGGAGGAAATCTAAGACGTTTTCTTTAACTGGCATCCAAGTTTGCACCTTTCCCGGAGGGTGGATGTGAAGTGTTAATGGAGAAAGTGCTAATGGGAAAAGTGCTAATGGGCGAGGTGCTAATGGGCGAGGTGCTAGGGGCAAGACCTGGGGGAATAAATGAAAAGCAAAGCTCACCTCTCTTTGACTTCAGTCCTACTAGGTAGGCAGGGTCAGTGTCTCCCTAGGATTGTCCAAGGTCATAACCCAGAAATGGCATGGACTGTCCCAAATGCAGCACACGGAGGGGCAGAGTGTGGTGGCTTAGAGCAAGGTCTCCAGATGCTGGTCACTGTGGACTCGCATGCCTGTCTGGCACCCTGCCCACGGGGATGGACCTGGGCCAAGACGCCTATCTCTCCATCTCTTCCATTTCTTTATCTCATCAGAAATGAGATTATAATGTCAACCTCTGACAGGGTCACCACAATTAAATAAGCTCATGTCCACTCCATTGAGCCAGCATGTCGTCAGGAAGCCCCAGGCCTTAGCTCTTTTCCTTGCATAAGATGAGCAATAGCAAGGTCTGGCGCAGACACGGGCCTGACACGGACCCAGGAACCAGGAGAACTTGGGACTTAATGTCTTTGAAATGCGACCTCTTCAATGGGCATGTGTACCCCATTAGCCCGAAAGGGAAATTCTCGGGGAGTGTTAAATGCAAGGTGGTTGTTTTTAAAACTGTTATTAAAGTAAGAACTTTGAGAAATTGTCCTATTCAGATTAAGTGTGTAACTCATCGCTCAAGAAGAGTATTTTTACAATGAAAATCATTTTTAGCTCTATTCACGCCTGCTAGTCTGCAAATGGGCTGTGGGTCTATGTATGAGTCTTGAATCACGTAACAATGTGAGTGGTGCAGGGGTCAATTTGAAAGAAACAGTCACATTTAAGCTAATTTTTACAACATAAACATACCACTGATCTCTTTTTAGTCCTTATCCATGTACTAGCGAGGGTGTATTTCTGCCAGCAGCTCAGAAAGACTGGTGTGGGGAATACAGGCCACACTTAGAGAGGTGGCTTGACCCAAGTTTGGGGATGACAGAGTCCTGGGACCCCTCCAAAGAGGGCTTTGCAATCCCACCCAGTGAGGTTTTTCCCGAGTGCTCGGAGCTTTTCTCTGTTTTCTTTCCTGTTTGATGAGACTGTGGTGTTTGCCCTGTTGGAGACCGAATGGAACTGTGACTTCTATTTCACAGCCGGCAAACCTGCTCAACAGCTCTTGGGAGCAGTCCATGGCTTTTCCGACAAAATAGGTTCCGGCCTCTGGGGGGGCGGGGTCCTCACCACGGCCCACCTGTGCTCCTCCGTTAGCCACGGAAGCAGCCAAAGTTAAGGGGTTCAGCACACGGATTTCCCGCTGAGAATTTTGGAGACACTGACCCAGCCACACCAGGCCAGGGTCATGTTCCCGCAGGGGGGGCGGCCCCAGTGTTGGTGACAGCAGGACCTGGAGTGGCCACACGTGGTGGGACAGGGCTCTGCACTGATTTTTCTGCCGTCTCCTCCTTCCCGTGTGCTGCTGGGTGGGCGACAGCTTCCACCTGTAGTGGGAGGCTTGTTCACACACATTCCTGTGGACCAGAGATGCCCCTTCAGAGAACTCTGGGCTCGGGCCAGCCCTGCTCAGGGCCGATGGTGAGGTCACCGGGAATAAGCACCCCTCCCCACCCTGAAGACCCCAGCTCAGCCCGGGTGTTTGGGGAAGAAAACAGTAAAGCCTTCTTCGGAAGCCGCCACGTGTCCCCTGGGCTGAAACAAATCCAGAGTGGACGCCAGCCGAAGGGCAGAAACGGCACGGCTGGCGTGCGGCGTGAGGCAGCGGGGGAGTGGGCTGGCCACCGACTGGTCACCACGCGGTGATGGCACCACATGGCAACAGCCACGTTTACGCGCCTCATAACCACGCCTCTCAAACACGCACGCAGCCCAGTGCTGTGCAAGTGTAGGTGTGTGCTGGGAAGGGCCTGCGTGTTGGTGACAGGCATGTGATCCATGGGAGTCCCGGGACCGGGGTAGGCCATGTATTTGCAGGGCCCCGTGCCACATGAAATCCGGGCTCCTGGTTCGAAATGTGGGCAAAACAAAATGTCCCTTTCTTCTGCGATCTGCCATCCTGCACAGTGCCTCATATCTGCTATTCGCTGCCACACTCCCTCCTGCAGGGACACTCAGAGGGCCCTGATGCTCCTGTGCCCGTGCCCAACCCCCACCAGGAGCAAAGAGCGGCTGTGCTCACTGGCTGGGCAGGGAGAGAAGTGGGCAGCGGACCCATCCCCAGGAGAAAGGGAAGTGGTAGGCGGGGGCGGGAGGTAGGGGGTCATGACCCCGGGTAGCTGCATTGGCCCATCAGACTTCCTTAAAAACCCAAACCCAAAGCTAAATGACTCTGAGTTTTGGGTGCGACGGGCCCCGAGGAGGCGCTGGTCTGGGCCACGCGGATGCGCTGGCTCCCCTCAGGCACCCGTGCCGGGAGGGGCCCGGGGCTGCTGGGACCAGGCGGCCTCTCTCCTTCTCTCCGCAGGGGCTGTGCGGGCCTCCAGCGTCTTCCCCATCCTCAGCGTCACGCTGCTCTTCTTCGGCGGGCTCTGCGTGGCAGCCAGCGAGTTCCACCGCAGCAGGCACAACGTCATCCTGAGCGCAGGCATCTTCTTTGTCTCTGCAGGTGAGCCCGGCCCCGCCCTGACGTCTGCACAGACTCCACCCCGAGCCAGGGCCAGGCCAGGGCCAGGCAGTGCCGCTCAGGTTCCCCAAGGAAAGGCAAGAGAACGCTCGGCTTGTGTGAGGGAGGAGGCCCGCGGGCTTTAACCAGAACAAAGATGCGACACTCGCAAGGGGTGGCGTGGAGGAAAGACGGGAGGGGTGGCCAGGTCAGCTCAGGGCAGGCAGGACTGAGGTGTGCCCACGCTCGCACAAGGGCGAGGGGCCTGAATGGCGTGCGGCCTGAAAGGGTGTTTGAAAGGGTCCAGCTTCCGCTCACCAGGGCCTCTTCGTACATGAGCTCTGGCCTTTTGAGTTCTGTGTCTGCTGGTTAACGATTGCTCACAGCTCCTCAAGGGCTCATATTGCTCAGGGCACCTCTGGGAACAAGGCAAACCCAGCAGCGCCAGATGCTGCCAGGGGAATGGTAGTGGGTGGCAGCCCTGACCAGAGGGGCCCCGGGCGGCCAGGAGGATGAGAGACCAGCTTAAGGCAGGGCTTGCTCTCTGCCTTCTCTCCTCCCTTGCCCTCCACTCTCCCCATCTTCCCCGCGTTCCTCTGTGCTTCCTTCCACCTCCTCCCCTCCGCTCCCCACCTCACCACTCACGATGCCGTCCGGATGCAATGCTTTAGGAAAGCAAAGACAGCGTTACCGCTTTGGTGATGACCTCAAGCTTTGCCCATAATGACGGCATATTTCTTGGGATGGGAACGTGGGGGAAGAGCATAAAAGGGTGGTGCTTACCTCCTGGGTTTGCATTCTGGCTCCAGCTGCGGGGCCTTGGGAACGCTACCAACTCCCTGTAGCTTGGTTTCCTCGCCTGTAAAATGGGAGATAATAACACTTCCTACTTCATAGGGTTGTTGAAAGTAGGTGGAACATAAGAAGCACAATATTACTTTCTAGTATTGGCAAAGCAGCGAAGATACAGTCCCAGGCCCTGTAAGACCTTCCTCTCGGACCTCCCCGCTGGGTCCCCTCTGTGAAACGGGGAGGTTGGACCTCATCCTGCCCTGAGGCTCCGGGAACCGGCTCCAGCAACGACCACGAAGCTGCCATCCTGCCCCAGGGTGTGGTCGCCCCAAAGGAGCGGGCCGGTCACAGGCTGTGGACAGATGGTCACAGCTGGCAAACTCAGGGACACGTGCTGCTGAGAGGCGCGTTCTAGTCTCTGGCGGCCCCACCAGGCCCCTGGGCGCCCGCTGCCCAGAAGAGATGCCTTGTGCTGAGGGGAGGGCTTCCTAGCTGGAGAAGATCCTGACTGTGTGCCCCAGGGGATGGCTAGGGGATTGCTAGGGAACGTGTGTCACCAGCAGCAGGAGGTGCCGGGGGGGCTGTCGGGCTGATCAGCTGATCAGGGAGCTGGGAACCTGCGGGAGGAGGAGCAGGAGCTTGGCGTCGAATCCCAGGCCACCTCCCCCACGGATCTCCCCAGGGAACTCAGAGAGCCTCAGGTTTTCCACCTAAAACGTGGAGGACTCAGCACTCTCTGAGGCTCTTCTTCGCTCAGCCATTCTACCCATCTGTGGTCTCAGACAAGCAATCAACAACCCTTTACTGAGCACCTACTGTGTGCAAAATGCTGAAGAGCATGGGCTCTGAAGCCAGGCTGCCTGGTGCAGATCTTAATTCTACTACTTCCAGCTGTGTGTAACCTCGGACACGGCTCTTAACCTTGCTGTGCCTCAGTTTCCTCATCTAAAAAATGGGGCTAATAATGGCTCTACCTCTTAGGGCTGTTGAGGGGATTAAATGTGTTGGTGTAAAGTGCCTAGAACTGCCTAGCACACAGTAACTTCTCAATACATAGTAGCTGCCATTCTATACCTTGGTCCATGTCATTCTTACGCCATCTCAGTTCACTCATTCGACCCGCAAATATGCACTGCACGCGTGCTGTGGGCCCAGCTCCGGGCTGGGGAGGGGCCTCAGCAGTGATCAGCACTGGCCTCGCCCCTGCCCACAGGGAGCTGACAGCGGGCAGCAGGGGGCCGTGATGCCCACTTACCACTGCTTCCTCGTGAGCTTGGTCAACGTGACCTCAACCCACCTTGGCTAAGGGACCGCCCTCAGCTCACACCCCACCACATTTCCTGGCCGTGTCAGTGGGGGAAGTTCCCCCTGCTCTCTGCCTCGGTCTTGTCACCCGTGGGAGAGGGGATTTTTCAGACGAGATCGGGCGCATTCAGGGTGGTATGGCCATAGATGAGAGGGGATTTTTCAACGCGGCTGTTGCCGGGCTGCCTGAGGCGGTGCACGCAGACTGCCCAGCGGCACACAGGAAGTGCCCGATATCACCTGGCTTCTCGCTTCCTTTCACCCGGTCTGACCTCTGAGCCTCTCTTTGAACTTCGATTTTTCTGGCAAGACTTCCATTTGGAGCTTCCATTGTGTTCCCGCCGCAGAGGGAGTTGGGGCCACGGCGAGAAGCTGAAATGTCTTTGTCTCCCGTTGACACTTCAGACTTCTGCTCCCTCCTCGTTACGCTCATGTTCGTTTTAATGTGAAAGCCTGGGCCTGCCCTCCTCACCCTCGCGCTGGCCTCGGGGAGAGGAGCCCTCCAGCCCGTGGGTGCTGCAGCGTGGCCGGCCTGGCGGCGCCAACCCCGCCCTGAGACCAGCTCAGGGGTAGCGCCTGCCCGCCCACCGCCTGTGCGGAGTAACGCCAGGAGGCGGGGAGAGGCAGACCCTGGTGCGCGGGCACCAGCCGGGCAGAATGGCAGCACGGAGCAGCCCCTGCTTTTCACCTTTCGGGTGCTGGCCCATGGGGAGACCTTGGGGATCCCCGCGGAAGAGTATGGGGTGCTCGGGAGGTGGAGGGCAGAGTCAGGAGGCCCTGACAACGATGATTCACCAGCTAGTGCTGGAAGGACACTGAGGGGCGCGGTGGGTGGTCTGAATTTGGAGGCAAGGAGATGCCAGCCATGTGCCAACATCTCGGAGTCATTGTTGGCATCGAGGCCCAGGTGAGGCCCTTGGAGCAAAGGAACAAAGAGAGACATTCCGCCTTTGGAGCAATAATGGGAGGGAGGGGGTCAGACATGAGCTCAGCCCAGGGCCCAGGTTTTGTGGCTTCTTCTCACCACGCCCTGGAGAGCCGGCTCCTCCCCGACGCCTCGGCAGCCTCCGCCGTGCTGGTCTGCTGGCACCTGGGGACGCGAAGTGGCAGACCTTGCTGACTGGGGACAACGCCATGTCCCCATCCCAATGCTCCAGCAGCAGCTAACCTGCAGCATTACCTCACCCTGCGGAGGGGACTCGGGAGCCATTGTCCCTCCCCCGTGGTTCGTTAGGTCCCCAACCGCAGCTGCAGCTCCACACATGTCCACGGGACAGCTACCACCTCGGTATGTCCACATCTCTCTCTTCCCCTCCCCTTCCCGCTCCCCTCTCCCCTCCCCTCCCCTCCTCTCCTCCCCTCTCCTCTCCTCTCCTTTCCTCTCCCCACCTCTCCTCTCCTCTCCTCTCCCCGCCCCTTCTCTCTTTTTCTCTCTACTCTCTTCTCCTCAAAACCTGTTCTCTCTGCTGCCTCTTATTTTAGCTCAAGATGCCAGCAGTGTCCCCATGACTCAAGCTGGGGCCTCATAAGTCATTCTTCCTCTCGCTCCATGGGCAGTGGCCTTTCATCGCCTCCTCAAATGCAGGACCCAGTTTGAATGTCACCTTGTCTTCAGAGGGAAGTGGCTTAGTCATCTCTCTCCTTGGCTCCTGAGCCGCTTCATCCATGTCTCTGGGAGAGCCCCTCCTGTCTTTTGCTCTAATTGCATTAACATGTCAGTCTCTCCTACAAATGGTGGGAGCTCAAGGGCAGGAACCTGTACCTCATTCATTTTACCATCCTCGAGGCTTCCTGCTGGAGATTGCGTGTCGATGGAGTGAACTGGTTCCCGGGGGGAGTCGCGCATCCTGCGTTCTGCTGCGCTGGCTGTGGGACCAGCTGACTCTCAGCTGAAGGCCGCCGCCTGGGACGGAGCTCAGGCCCAGAGAGGGACGTGGGAGAGCTCCGCGGGCTCAGGCTGCCCCACAAATCCTTCCCCTCGCTCCCGGTTACCTCCACGCTTTCTATAAAAATCAAGACTGCACGTTACCGCTGAGGCTTATAAAAGATGCGTTTTTCTTTCCCTTCTCTTAGGGTTAAGCAACATCATTGGCATCATCGTTTATATATCGGCCAATGCTGGGGACCCCGGGCAGCGCGACTCCAAAAAGAGCTACTCGTACGGCTGGTCCTTCTACTTCGGGGCCTTCTCTTTCATCATCGCAGAGATTGTGGGGGTGGTCGCTGTGCACATCTACATAGAGAAGCATCAGCAGCTGCGCGCCCGGTCGCACTCGGAGCTCCTGAAGAAATCGACTTTTGCTCGCCTGCCACCCTACAGGTACCGGTTCCGGCGGCGGTCCAGCTCCCGCTCCACAGAGCCCAGGTCCCGAGACCTGTCCCCCATCAGCAAAGGCTTCCACGCCATCCCCTCCACTGACATCTCCATGTTCACCCTCTCCCGGGACCCCTCCAAGATCACCATGGGGACCCTCCTCAACTCCGACCGGGACCACGCTTTTCTACAATTCCACAACTCCACGCCCAAAGACTTCAAGGAGGCGCTGCACAACGACCTGGCCAACAGGCGCACCACGCCGGTCTAACGGCCCCTCGCCCCTCCGCCAGGCAGCGGGGGGAGGGGGGGCACAGGTGTCGCTGAGGTTGCATGGCATGGTCCTCGTGATGGTATTATTTTTTATAAAGAATGAAACCAAATGGATCAGCCCTGTCCCACACTCTGCCCCTCACCTCCAGGTCCTAACCCTCCGCTCCCCCCGATCTCCAAGCCCATCCCGGACGCCGTCCTCTCTGTGTATCTGTGCCGAGTGTTTCCCTTCCTCCTTCTGCCCTGGAAGGACCTCCACTTTCTTCCCTCCTGGGAATAGGATTTCACTCAGAGTCACAGGTGGTGGCTTGGGGGGATCCCCACAGACCCAGGCGTGTGCACAGCTGTTCCTATTGTCCCCTCACACACATCCTCAGGACACCAACCGCCCATGGCCCTGGGGAGGCATTCACCTTTCCGTGTTAGAGAAACATGACCAGAAATCAAAGCTGCCGGAGCCCCGGAGCAGCTCCTGTAATAAGCACTCATGTGATTAAAGGTTCTGCCGTGACCACCCGCGCCAAGGTGTCGTTGCTTCTGGTACTTGCTGCACGAACTGGCTGCCCGGTGGGCTGGAGGCTGCACGAACTGGCTGCCCGGTGGGCTGGAGGCTGCACTAGCTGGCTGCCCGGTGAGCTGGAGGCTGCACTAGCTGGCTGCCCGGTGAGCTGGAGGCTGCACTAGCTGGCTGCCCGGTGGGCTGGAGGCTGCACTAGCTGGCTGCCCGGTGGGCTGGAGGCTGCACTAGCTGGCTGCCCGGTGAGCTGGAGGCCCAGCTTTGCTCCTCTGCACGCTGGCCAGCAGGACGATCCCTTCGCCTCCTGAGGCCAGCGAGGTGCTCCCACCAATGTCAGAGTGGTGTGTCCGCCACCTGGATCCCGGGCCAGCCTGTGGCCTGAAGCCTGGCTCTCAGACCTAGGAGCTCTGGGGTCTTGGGCAAGTCCACCTAAACTTCAAGCCTCAGTCTCCTCATCTTAAAAATGGAACATGGCTTAGTGCTGTTCTCCATGGGTTGTGAGGCTTAAATGAAACACCACAGGTAGTGACTAGCACATTGTAAATTACACATGTGTGTGTATATGTGATTTTTGGATGGATTTGGGAGAGAGCGAGCATGGCATTAGCCTGCCCAGGCCGCCCTAACAGAGCCACATAGACCGTGGGCTTTAACAGCAGCTACTTCTCACAGGTCTGGAGCTACACAGACAAGAGCAGGCGCAGCCAGCTGGGCTCTTGTCGAGGGCCCTTCTCCTGGCTTGCAGCTGGCCACCTTCTCCCTTGGTCCTCAGACGGCAGAGAGAGGGTGAGTTCCAATTCTTTCTCTCCCTTCCTCCTTTTTACATATATATATATATATATATATATATATATATATATATATATATATATATATATATATATATTATTGATTTCTTACAGAGAGGAAGGGAGAGGGATAGAGAGTTAGAAACATCGATGAGAGAGAAACATCGATCAGCTGCCTCCTGCACACCCCCCACTGGGGATGTGCCCGCAACCAAGGTACATGCCCTTGACCAGAATCGAACGTGGGACCCTTCAGTCCGCAGGCCAATGCTCTATCCACTGAGCCAAACCAGTTAGGGTCCTTCCTCCTTTTTCAAAGCCAGAGCCACACCTTCGTGACCTCATCTGACCCTAATTACCTCCCCAAAGCCCCACCTCCAAATATCCTCACATTGGGGTTAGGGCTTCAGCACGTGAATTTAGGGTGGGGCAGTATCCAGTCCAGGGCAAGCAGTATTGCAAGGAGACAGCGCCAAGGGGGCTGTTCTCTATTGCAGGGCGGGGAGTGCTTGCACAGGCTCAGAGCTGTTGGGGGAGAAAGTGGAAGGACTTTTGAATATTTTGAATATTTTCGGTCACCTCCACCGACACTGATTTGCTGGAGTTTGGGGCGCACCCCAGCACTCTCCCTTCAAAGAGCACAGTCTCTCAGGGGCGGAGCTAGGTCCCAGAGCTCACACTTCCCTGATGGGCTTGTGCCAGGCTGTGTCCCAGCACTGCACACATACTCCACCATTTCACCCTCCCGCCAGTGTCCTCGCTTACCAAGGAGGAAGCTGAGGCGGAGAGGTGGCGCGGCTTGCCCAGACTTCACTGCCGGGTGGGACAAAAGGCCTGAAACTAGTCACGTGTCCACACTCACACAGCGAACTTGGTTGTCGGGCACAGACAGCACAGTCCGTGTTAACACCCCAGAGTCCCTGTGTTCAACCTGGCAGCTGAGGAAGGAGAGGCTCAGCACAGTACACGTCTTAGGAGCCAGCGAGCAGGGCCAGCATTTCCATCCGAGCCTCTGCTCTAACTTGACCGATTTCCTCTGAACCTCAGTTATTGATGGAGCCAAACCCCCCATGAAGTTTCATGTCCACACACCACATTGACGACCATTTACCTAATGTTTCTCTGGAAATTGGCTCGGTTTCTACTTCAGTTCTTGAACTGAACGTTACAGAACTACTCTCAAAATGTAGTTGCCAGTAGAAGTAGTAACTGGGAAAAGAAATACAATGAAACAACACAGTCACAGCATATTCTAGCTGCAGGCTGTTCTGCTCTTTGTGAGAAGATGTAACCCAAGTGTTAGGAAGGCGCTAAAGGTATTCGCACACCAGAGAAGACCTTCCCTTGACTTGATCAGCAGGATCCGAGGAGGCCTGGAAAGGGTCGCTTTCTCTCTCCGGTCTGCTGCCCTCTAACAGCCGGCCACGCGTCACATCAGGGATCCCATCCCGCCCGCATGTTGGGAAGAGTGGCTGAGGCACGGTGAGGAGGGAAAGATCTTAGCGATGCATTGAGTAGCTGATGAACACTGTAAGGTGGGAAAGGCAACTTGCAGCCCTGGGAACTAGAAGTTTATCAAAAACAGGGCATCTGGGGAGTTAGTCAGAGATGGAGAGAAAGACCCCAAGGTACGGAGATGCCTGCTCTGGAGACTGAGGTATGAAGCCTGCCTGCGAAGGCCAGAGACGGGGGTGGGGTGGCGGGAAGGAGAAGGAGGCCCTGAGCCCTGGAAGGACCCTCAAATGCACAGCTGCTAACCTTGGTCTTTGCAAGGCTTTGGCAGTGGCCTCAGAGTGCCTTTGCTTGAAAAGTCCTCAGCTAGACACAGCTGGTGGCATCAAATCCTATATAATAAAAGCCTAATGTGCTAATTGTCTGGTTGGCCATTCAACCAATCAAAGTGTACTATGCTAATGATATGCTAAGGCTGCTCAACCACTCACTATGACTGGCACTGACCACCAGGGGGTAGATGCTCAACACAGGAGCTGCCCCCTAGTGGTCAGTGCACTCCCACAGGGGGAGCACCACTTAGTCAGAAGCCAGGCTCACAGCTGATGAGCACAGCGTCAGTGGCAGGAGCATCCGAGGCAGCGCTAAGGTCAGTCGGACATCCCCTGAAGGCTCCCAAACTGCAAGAGGGTGCAGGCCGGGCTATGGACACCTCCAAAGTGCACTAATTTTGTGCACTGGGCCTCTAGAGATATTAATATTAACACTCCGGCTCACAGTCAGGTCCTGGGCAATCCTGGTCCTCCAAACCCCTGTGAAGAGTATTCACTTCACCAGGTCCCCAAGCATGTGCCAAGTTCTGTGCCATGAATGCCTCTTCTTTTCTCATTCCATCCTAACCTTCGAGGCAGGGGCGATTGCTAAACCCACAGCTAGATGCCATCCCTTCCCAACCCACTCGTTTCTGGCCAGCAGTCTCCTGCCGCCAACCTCGAGACCAGAGCCATTGTGTCTCCCTTGCATGCTTCTCCGTCCGCCCACCCCAGAACTGACCTTTTGCCAAGTCATGTCTCTATCTTTCGGGAGGGGAGAGGCAGCTTGGCATAGCGTGCAAGCACACAAACTCTGTGTCTGCCCAGAGTTCAATGCCAGCTCTGCATTTATCAGCCACAAGAACTCCCTGTGCCTCAACGTCCCATCTGTAAAATGGACACAAAATCAATACTTACCATAATATTTTAATACTGTTCTCAGATTTACATTTTTCCCGCTTGGGCCCTTTTCAACCTAGACAATCTTACTTTCCAAATCATGTAAACACACCTCTGCTCCCATCAGGCCAGTGCCCACACTGTACCCTGCTGTACCATACTTATTTCCAACTCCCTGACATTTCTGCCTGAAATGATTTTCCTTGCTCTCTCCAAATGCTGTCCATACTTCAAGACCAAGATCAAGCCTTTTCCCTTCCATAAAGTCTTCAGTGACTCCTAGGCCACATAATCCCTTGCTTGTTGGCATTCATTCATTCATCATTTATTCACTCACTCACTCATTCATTCATTTCTCCATTCAGCTAGCACTTATTATCCAAGTGCCTACTATGTGCCAGAAATAGCCATATCTCAACAGATATGACCGCTGCCCTCATGGAACTCTCAGTGCAGTGGGAGAAACAAGCACTAAATAAGTACATGCAAAAATCAACATCATTTGAAATTGTGATCTGTGTCATCAGGGGAAATATAGTGTACAGAGTACAAAGGAATATAAACAGGGATCTCTAACTTTGAGGAAGAGTCAAAGAAGCAGACATGACCTTTATAAGCAGACCTAAAGGAAGAATTGGAGTTATCTAAATAAGAAGAAGAGAGTGTGGAGGAAGAAAAAAGCATGTGCAAAGGCCCTGAGATCCCATCTAGTGAGTGGACATGACCATGAATTGGGTACGACCTTGCCCCTAGCCACAGCTGATTGGATCACAGATGGCACCTGATCTAAAGCTAGCCAATTCATTTATAGGGTGGCCAGTGGTCCAGGGTTTATGACTGGACATAAAAGGTAAACTGAGTCAATCAGGTGATCTCTGCTGGAAATTTTAATTAAGAGATGCAGAAAGCAGTTGCTACTAGATAGGGGAAGCAGAACAGAAAAGATATAAGGACATTATGGGACTAGGGCAGCAACAATGGCCCAAACTCAAGCTGAAGTTATTATTTTTTTAAACTGTCTGATAAAGAGAGGACAACATTGCAAAGGTTTCCTATTGTACCTAAATAAAATCCAAAATTTTGCCATCGTCTCCAAAGTCTTGCATTATCAGGACTATGCTAACCTATCCAACTTTATTCCTGACACTTTGCATCTTACTGCCTACACTCTCGTTGTGTGTCCTCCATTCTCAGTTCTTTGATCCAGCCAAACACATTTCTGCCTCAGGGCCTTTGCACCTGCTGTTCCTGCTGCTCCAAACATCTTCTTTCTCTTTGTATGGCTGGCCCCTTCTCATCCTTCAGGTCTGAGCTGAAAAGTCGCCTCTTCAGTGAGGTCTTCATTCACAAACTCTTGAAAGTAGAAAGTAGATCTTCAGTTATTCTTTAGTATATTCATATTGTTCCCCTTAATAGCTCAAGAGTCTACAGTAGTTTATTTTTTTAGGGGTTTTTATTTACTAGAATATACATTCTGTGGGAGCAGTATACCTAACTGTCTTGGTCTCCACTGATGTCTTCCATGCCAAGTATGGAGCTACTTATCTGATTCTCAAATATCAGAAGGAAGCAAAGAAGAAAAGGAGAGAGGGAAGGTGGAGGGAGGGAGGAGAAACAAGGACCAGAAGCCGAATGGCATTGTCTGAGGGCTAGTAAATCATAGCCTAACATCAAAGCCAACAAAAAGCCAATGGCAAGGCCTGGTCACTGGGCTGAAAGCAAGCAACTCCTGGATGTCAGCTTAAATTTGGGGAAAGCTGATTGCCTCTTTATAAACAAAAACAAAAATAAGTTTTACATGGTGGTCTGGACTCCATGGGTCCTTCTCTGATGCTTTAAATAAGAGTCTTTTGGGAGAACCAAGATGGCGGCATAAGTAAATGCCTATATTTGCTGCCTCCCACAACCACATCAAAATTACAACTAAAATCCAGAACAACTATCATCCAGAACCGCAGAAAAGCTGGCTGAGTGGAAGAACTACAACGAGAGAGGTAAAGATTAAAGTACATTGAGACTGGTAGGAGGTGCGGAACAGGCTGGTCCGGCACCCGGGTGTGCTGCTTTTGTAATATGGAGGGAGATCGCCTCTGCGGAGGCCACCTGGAGGAGCGAGGGGTCCCAGCCCCACACCAGACCCCCAGCCCAGGGCTCCAGAGCTGGGAAAGATGTCTCTATGGGCAATAAGAACTACAGGCTGTAAAAACCAGTGCAGATTGGGGATGGGTGACACACAGGCAGCTGCTCCTCTTAAAAGGCCGGCACCACGAACTGAATTTACAAGCTCCTGCTGGCTCTGAGTTCCAGTGCCCAGGCGAGGCTCTGGGGGACCCAGACACATACAGGGAGAAACTGGACTGTCTGGCATCAGGCAGAACCTCGGGGGGTGGCTTTCTTCCTGACAGAGGTGCCCGCAGTGGTCATTGTTCCCGTGCTGAGACCTGCCCGGTGCAGGGCTGACTGGCAGCCATTGCTGTTTGCTCCACCCTGGTGATTCTCTGAGACCCCGCCCTACCCAATTTACAACCCCACCCAAACTGTGCACAGAGGCTTTTGCATATGAATGGCCTGTCATTTATCAGCCTAAAACCTGTAAAACAAGCTTCAGCTGGTTCAGGGAGCCCCAAAGCTATCAAAAGAAGGCCCAAGGCCTGCACCAGTACCAGCCTGCCTTGCTTCACAGCTGGGCCTCATCTGGGCACTTCCAAACCTGATACAAAGAGGAGGGATCTGTAGATCTCTCTGTAGCTCCTGCTGGGTGGCCCCAGGCAATGGCTGACTTTGTACCTCCCTGGAGACCCAAGGGCCAGTGTACCCAGTGGTCAGTGTGAGACCATACCAGATTACAATTCTTCACATCCATAAGCGACACACTCAAGGGGCAGACTCAGTGAGCACCAAAGCCCCACCAAAGCAAGTCCTGCCCCATAAGGGTGTCTCCAGCACAGCAGTTCTTCCATTGTAGACACAGCTGGTCCTCACAGCCAATTGGCCTGGAGGTCAATTCCTCCCAGTGACACCAACAGTAATCAAGGTTCAACTACAACAAACTGCACACTGCCCACAAAGGGGTGCACCAAGAGTGTTCACCTCAGGTGACTGGGGAGGCTAAGCCACTGAGCCCTATAGAACACCTACTACACAAGGCCACTCTATCAACTCAAGGAGACTTAGCAGCTCCACCCAATACACAGAAACAAACACAGGGAAGCAGCCAAAATATGGAGACAAAGAAACATGTCACAAATGAAAGAAATGGAGGAAAGCAAACTACTGGACATAGAGTTCAAAACCACAGTTATAAGGTTACTCAAGAATATTCTAGAAACCTCTGAGGAACTTAGTGAGACCTTCAAGGATCTTAGTGAGAATGCCAAAAAAAATGGAAAAGGACCAGTCAAAAATTAAGCATACACTGACTGAAATAAAGAATAATATACAGGGATTCAACAGTAGACTAGAGGATCCCAAGAATCAAGTCAACGATTTGAAATACAAGGAAGCAAAAAACACCCAACCAGAAGAGCAAATGAAAAAATAATCCAAAAATATAAGGATAGTGTAAGGAGCCTCTGGAACAGCTTCAAGCCTACCAATATCCAAATTATGGGGTTGCCAGAGGAAGAGAGAGAGCAAGATATTGAAAACCTATTTGAAGAAATAATGACAGAAAACTTCCCCTACCTGGTGAAAGAAATAGACTTACAAGTCCAGGAAGCATAGAGAACCCCAAACAAGAGGAATCCAAAGAGGACCACACCAAGACACATCATAATTAAAATGCCAAGGGCAAAAGACAAAGAGAGGATCTTAAAAACAGCAAGAGAAAAACAGTTAGTTACCTACAAGGGAGTGCCCATACGACTGTCAGCTGATTTCTCAACAGAAACTATGCAGGCCAGATGGGAGTGGCAAGAAATATTCAAAGTGATGAATAGCAAGAACTTACAACCAAGATTACTCTACCCAGCAAAGCTATCATTTAGAATTGAAGGTCAGATAAAGAGCTTCACAGATAAGAAAAAGCTAAAGGAGTTCATCACCACCAAACCAGTATTATATGAAATGCTGAAAGATATTCTTTAAGAAGAGGAAGAAGAAGAAAAAGGTAAAGATAAAATATTATGAACAACAAAGTGACAACAAATACATATCTATCAACAAGTGAATCTAAAAATCAAATGAATAAAAAATCTGATGAACAGAATAAACTGGTGAATGGAATAGAATCAGGGGCATGGAAATGGAACAGAATGATGATTCTCAGAGAGAATGGGGTGTGGGGGGTGCAGGAAGAGATTAGACAAAGATCTTATATGCATGTATGCATTACCCATGGCCAGGGCCTGAGGTGGGGTGGGAACAGGTGGAGAGGAGCTATTCAGGGAGAAAAGGAAGGACACCTGTGATAATCTAACAATAAAAATTTTAAAGAAAAGAGAGAAAAAAAAGAATATTTTGGGGAGTAAGTGCATGTTACACAGACATGTTCCCAGAACCAAACTGGAATTACAACTTAAATAAATAAATAAATAAATAAATAAATAAATAAATAAATAAATAAATAAATAAATAAATCATACTGAATAATCAACTGAAGACTAGCTGGAGAGAACCCTGATAAACAAGGACGGAAAGTGGAAACCACATAGAGACTAGTAGAAGGGGCAGGAGCAAGAAAGGGCCAGCCGGGCTCCCACAGAAGTTCCAGAAAGATATCTCAGCTATGGGGGATTGCCACTGAGAACTTTGGTGTCTAATCTCCAAGCTGGGACCACCAGCAAAGAGTACCAAAACTGAGACAGGTGCCCACATAACATCTGGCTGTGAAAAGCAGCAGGGTTATTGTCTGCCGAGGAGAGGTGGCTAGAAAAGCAGACACCCTCTTAAAGGGCCAATGCACAAAATTTAGGCACAGCCACTCACCTTGGGTTCCGGAGCAGGGAGGGCAGAGTGGACTGGAGCTGTGTGAGCAAAAGCCAGGGTTGGGGGCTCTGGGGCTCTGGGGCTCAGAAGGCAAATACCCCAATTTCCTGTACTGAGTCATTCTCTCACACTGCAAAGGTCCTCTTTCTCAGGCAGATATTTGCTATCCAGGCAGTTTTTCCCTGGGGGAATACAGTTGACCCACTCCATTGTAAAAACCCTTCCCCATGGTATTGAGTTTCTTGTGGCCCATTAAGAGACAGAACAACAGCCAAAACCGGTTTGGCTCAGTGGATAGAGCATCAGCCTGCAGACTGAAAGGTCCCGGGTTCGATTCCGGTCAAGGGCATGTACCTTGGTTGCGGCCAAGAGGGGCATGTACCTTGGTTGCGGGCACATCCCCAGTAGGGGGTGTGCAAGAGGCAGCTAATCTATGTTTCTCTCTCATCGATGTTTCTAGCTCTCTATCCCTCTCCCTTCCTCTCTGTAGAAAATCAATAAAATATATTTTAAAAAAAAAAGAGAGACAGAACAACAATCAGCTTCTAGGCAGAAACAATCGCCTTACCCTGTTGGAAAACCTCTTGCCACACCTGTGGATGATTGCCCGGGGGTTACTCAAAACTGAATCCAATCAGTCTGCAGGCAGAAGTGGCTCTCTGGAAGCTTTGAGTCTTTGCCTAATCTAATTAGTCAGAAACAGCATTTGACACTGTCTTGCACTAGCTCTTGGGAGGTGTAGCAGATCTACCTAATACATAGTCACAAACCCAAACGGGCAGCCAAAATGGTGAGACAAAGAAATAGCCGTCAAAATGAAACAAAAAGAGAATTCTCCAGAAGAGATCAATGAAATGGAGATAAGAAATTTCTCTTACATAGAGTTCAGAATAATGATCATAAAGATGCTCAAGAGCTTGATAAAATATATAGTAACTATGAAAAAACAACATTCAGAGATAAAGAATGCAATAGCACTAATAAAGAACACATCAGAAGGAATACACAGCAGATTAGGGGAAGCTGAGGATCATATCAGTGAATTAGAAGACAGAGTAGAAAAAAATCACTCAATCTAAGAACGAAAAAGAAAAAAACAATTTAAAAACAGGACAGCTTAAGGGAGCTGTGGGACAACATGAAACGTAACAATCCTATCTAATAAAAGAGTAACATGCAAATTGACCATCACTCCAACACACAAGATGGTTGCCCCCACATAGTCAAAGATGGCTGCCCTCTTGTGGACACAAGATGGCCACCACAAGATGGCCAACAGGGGCGGGTAGTTGGGAGGGACCAGGCCTGCAAGGGAGGGCAGTTGAGGGCGATCAGGCCTGCAGGGGAGGGCAGTTAAGGGTGACCAGGCCAGCAGAGGAGGGAAGTTGGGGGCGACCAGTTCTGCAGGGAAGAGCAGTTGTGGGGGACCCAGGCCTGCAAGAGAGGGCAGTTGGGGGCGATCAGGCCTTCAGGGGAGGGCAGTTAGGGGTGACCAGGCCTGCAGGGGAGGGCAGTTGGGGGCAAACAGGTTGGCAGGGGAGCAGTTAGGCATCAATCAGGCTGTCAGGGAAATGGTTAGGGGGTGATCAGGCTGGCAGGCATAAGCGGTTAGGGGCAATCAGGAAGGCAGGCAGGTGAGCAATTGGGAGCCAGCAGTCCTGGATTGTGAGAGGGATGTCCTACTGCCCGTTTAGGCCCGATCCTGCCAGGATCGGGCCTAAATGGGCAGTCGTACATCCCTCGAGGGGTCCCAGATTGGAGAGGGTGCAGGCTGGGCTGAGGGACACACACACACACACACACACACACACACACACACACACACCCGTGCATGAATTTCGTGCACTTGGCCTCTAGTGTTCACATAATAAGTGTGCCAAAAGGGGAAGAAAGTGAGCAAAGGATAGAGAACATATTTGAAGACATAATGGCAGAAAACTTCCCTAACCTGGTGAAGGAAAAAGTCACACAAGTCCAAGAGGCACAGAGAACTCCAACAAGAAGAACGCAAATAGTCACACACCCAAACACATCATAATTAAAATACCAAAACTTAAAGACAAAGGGAAAATCTTAAATGCACAAGAGAAAAGCAAACTGTTACCTACAAAGGAGCTCCCATAAGGCTGACAACTGATTTTCATCAGGAACTCTACAGGCCAGAAGGGAATATCATGAAATATTCAAGATAATGAAAAGCAAGGATCTGAGACCAAGATTACTATGTCCAGTAAGGCTATCATTCAAAATAGACAGTCAAATAAAGAGCTTCCCAAACAAAAAAACAAGGCTAACAAAGTACATCACCACCAAGCCAGCATTACAATAAATGCGAAAGGGCCTGCTGTAATGAGAAGAAGAACTAGAGAGAGAAACCTAGGCATACAGAATTAAAATGACAATAAATAAGTAGCTATCCTATATAATAAAAGGCTGATATGCAAATTGACCGAATGCACAATGACTGGTGACTATGATGCACACTGACCACCAGGGGCAGACATTCAACACAGGAGCTGACCCCTGGTGGTCAGTGAACTCCCACAGGGGGAGCACTGCTCAGCCAGAAGCCCTGAGCCAGGCTCGTGGCTGGCGAGTGCAACGGCAGTGGCAGGAGCCTCTCCTGCCTTGGGAGCGGGCCTATGCCATCAGTCGGACAACCCCCCAAGAGCTCCATAACTTGCAAGAGGGTGCCAGCCAGGCTGAGGGACACTCCCCCCACCAACTGCACAAATTTCATGCACTGTGCCTCTAGTCAATTAAAAGTAAATGGATTAAATGCTTCAATCAAAAGACATAGGGTAGCTGAGTGGATACAAAAACATGACCCAACTACATGCTATCTACAAGAGACCCACTTCAGAACAAATGAGATGAACAAGATGAGAGTGAAGGGATAAAAAAAATTTTCCATGCAAATGGAAAAAAAAAAGTTGGGATAGCAATACTCATATCTGATAAAACAGACTTCAAAATGAAGGCCATCACAAAAGACAGAAAAGCCACTACATAATACTAAAGGGATCAATCCAACAAGAGGATATAACCCTGGTAAACATATATGAACCCAATATAGGAGCACCTAAATATATTTTAAAAACTTCTGGAGAACTTTAAGGGAGAGATCAACAACAATATAGTCATAATGGGGGGACTTTAACACCCTGCTGACTTCACTGGATAGATCTACCAGACAAAAAAATTAACAAGAAAACAGTGACTCTAAAGGACACACTGGGTCAGATGGATTTTATTGACATTTATAGACTATTTCACCCCAAAGTTGCAGAACATTCTTTTCCAGTGCACATGGGTCATTCACAAAGATAGATCACGTTAGGACACAAAACAAGTCTCTACAAGTTCAAGAAGATTAAAATCATATCAAGCATCTTCTCAGATCACAGTGGAATGAAATTAAAAATCAACTACAATAAAGACATCCCAAAACATTCAAACACATGGAGGCTAAATAGCATGTTATTAAACAATGAATGGGTTACCAATGAGATCAAGAAAGAACTCAAAAACTTCCTGGGAACAAATGAAAATGAACATACAATAACCCAAAATCTCTGGGACACAGCAAAAGCATCCTGATAAGGAAGTTCATAGCATTATAGACCTACCTCAAAAAAAATTAATAATAAATTATTTAACCCTACAATTTAAAGAATTAAAAAGATGCCGAAACCAGTTTGGCTCAGTGGATAGAGCGTCGGCCTGCGGACTCAAGGGTTCCAGGTTCGATTCCGGTCAAGGGCATGTACCTTGGTTGCGGGCACATCCCCAGTAGGGGGTGTGCAAGAGGCAGCTGATTGATGTTTCTCTCTCATCGATGTTTCTAACTCTCTATCCCTCTCTCTTCCTCTCTGTAAAAAATCAATAAAATATATTTTAAAAAAATAAAAATAAAAAATAAATAAAGAATTAAAAAGAGAACAACAAGCCCATAGTAGATAGAAGGAAGGAAATAATAAAGATTAGAGCAGAAATAAATGACAGAGACTAAAAAAAAATACAAAAAATAAATGAAACCAAGAGTTGGTTCTTTGGAAGATAAACAAGATTGATGAACTGTTAGCCAGATTCATCAAGAAACAAAGAGAGAGGACCCAAATAAATAAAATCAGAAACAAAAGCAGTGAAGTAACAACTGACACCACAGAAATACAAAGGATTATAAGAAAATACTACCAACAACTATATGCCAACAAGCTGAACAATGTGGAAGAAATGGACAAATTCCTATAAAAATACAATCTCCCAAAACTGAATTGGAAGAATCAGAAAACCTATTCAGGCCAAAAAAGAGATAGACGAAGATATGAAAAAAGTGGAAGAATATTCCATGTTCATGGATTGGTAGAATTAGCATCATTAAAATGTCCATACTACCCAAAACAATCTACAGAGTACATGAAATAGAAGCAGTAATCAAAAAACTCCCAGCAAACAAATACCATGCTCTGGATGGCTTCACAGAGTTTTACCAAACATTCAAAGAACTAACACCTATACTCCACAAATCATTGCAAAATATCAGACAGGAAGGAACACTTCCAAGCTCTTTTATGAAGTCAGCACTATCCTAATTCTAAAACCAGATAAAGACACTACAAGGAAAAAGAATTACAGGCCAATATTCCTGATGAACATAGATGCTAAAATTCTCAACAAAATATTAGCAAATCAGATCCAGTAATATATTAAAAAAATCATACACCATGACCAAGTGGGATTTATTCCACGGATGCAAGGCTGGTACAATATTCACGAATCAATAAACGTGACAATCACATAAACAAATTGAAAAACAAAAACCACATGATCATATCAATAGATGCAGAAAAAGCATTCAACAAAATCTAACACCCATCTATATCATAAAAGACCAAACAATTGGTCACCAGGAGGTGCATGAAACACCTTTTGTGGGCCAGGACTCATGGCTTGTGCAGAGAGGAGGTGGTGCAGGGGGTCGGCGGGGGGGGGGGGGGGGGGGGGGGGGGGGGGGGGGGGGGGGCACAGCGAAGAGGGTACAGCAAGGTGGGAGGCGGGCAGGTGGGGCCATGTGGTGAAGAGGGCACAGGGGATGGGCACCAGGTGGGCAGGAGCGGGGAGTATGGTGCTGGCCCCCAGGTGGCAAGCAGAGGTGCTCCAGCCGTGGGGGGAGGAGTTGGGGTGCACGCGGCCAGTGGCAGGGGTCGGGGGGGGGAGGCGGCGCATGGGAGAAGGGCACAAGTTGGGAGCGTCGCAGGGTGCCGGCAGCATCCATGGAGCACATGAGGTGTAGCAGGGCAGCGGACATGGCCCTGATGGCAGGCCTAGGGGACCCTACACACGCACAATTTAATCGTGTGCTAGGCCTCTAGTTTTTTATAAAAAATAAAAAAAAACTCTCAGCAAAGTGGGAATAGAGGGAGCATATCTCAACACAATAAAGGCCATATAGGACAAACCTACAGCAAACATAATACTCAATGTCCCAAAACTAAAAGCATTTCCCCTAAGAACAGGAACAAGACAGGGATGTCCACTTTCACCACTCTTATTTAACATATTCCTGGAAGTCCTTGCCACAGAAATCAGACAAGAAGAAGAAATAAAAGGCATTCAGATTGGAAAGAAGGAAGTAAAACTCTCATTATTCACAGGTGACATGATATTGTACATAGAAAACCCTAAAGACTCCACCAAAAAATGACTAGATTTAATAAATGAATTTGGCAAAGTAGCAGGATATAAAATCAACACCCCCAAATCGGTGGCTTTTTTATATGCTAATAATGAATTCTCAGAAAGAGAAACTAAACAAATAATCCCATTTACCATTGCAACAAAGAAATTAAGATACTTAGGAATAAACTTAACCAAGGAGATAAAACACTTGTACTAGAAAAACTGTAGAACGTTGGAAAAAGAAATAGAGGAAGATATAAATAAGTGGAAGAATATACCGTGTTCATGATTGGTAGAATCAACATCATTAAAATGTCCATTCTACCCAAGGCAATCCCTAGTTTAATGCAATCCCTATTAAAATACCTAGAACAAATACTCCAAAAATTTATATGGAACCAAAAAATATCCCAAATAGCCGCAGCAACCTTGAGAAAGAAGAACAAAGTTGGTGGGATCACAATACCAGATATCAAGTTATACTACAAAGCCACCGCAATCAAAACAGCCTGGTACTGGCACAAGAACAGGCATATAGATCAATGGGACAGAACAGAGATCCCAGCTTATGCTCAATTAAAATTTGACAAAGGAATCAAGAACATACAATGGAGTCAAGACAGTCTCTTCAATAAATGGTGTTGGGAAAATTGGACAGACACAGGCACAAAAATGAAACTAGATCACCAACTTACATCATATACAAGAATAAACTAAAAATGGATAAAAGACTTAAATGTAAGTCGGGAAACCATAAAATCCTAGAAGAAACCATAGGCAGCAAAATCTCAGACATCGCTCGTAGTAATATGTTTATGTTTACATCTCCTAGGGCAAAGGAAACTAAGGAGAAAATAAAAAATGCGACTACATCAAAATAAAAAGGTTCTGCACAGCAAAAGAAACCATCAACAAAATGAAAAGGGAGCTCACTGTATGGGAGAACATATTTGACAATGTTACACCTAATAAAGGGTTAATATCCAAAATATATAAAGAACTCATACAACTTAACAAAAGGAAGACAGATAATCCAATAAAAAAAATAGGCAAAGGACCGAAATAGGCACTTCTCCAAAGTGGAGATATGGATGGCCAAGAGACATATGAAAAAATGCTCAAAGTCACTGATCATCAGAGAGATGCAAATGAAAATGACAATGAAGTATCACCTCACACCTCTTAGAATGGCTACCATCAACAAATGATAAGTGTTGGCAAGGATGTGGAGAAAGGGGAACCCTCATGCACTGCTGGTGGGATGCAGACTGGTGCAGCCATTATGGAAAACAGTACAGAGTTCCCTCAAAAAATTAAATGTGGAACTGCCATTTGACCCAGTGATCCCACTTCTAGGAATATATCCTAAGAAACACAAAACACCAATTAGAAAGAATGTGCACCCCTATGTTCACAGCAGCACAATTTACAATAGCTAAGATCTGGAAACAGCCCAAGTACCCATCAGTAGCTGAGTGGATAAAAAAGCTGTGGTACATTTATACCATGGAATACTATGCAGCAGTAAAAAAGATGGATCTCTTACCCTTTGAGACAGCATGAAGGGACCTGGAGAGTAACATGCTAAGTGAAATAAGTCAGTCAGAGAAAGACAAGTGTCACATGATCTCACTCATAAGTGGAATCAAATGAATAAAATAAACTGATAAATACATCCGGAGACATAGAAGCATAGAGCAGAATGTAGAACCTCAGAGGGAAGGCGGGGAGAGTGGGTGGATGGGAAGTGATCAACCAAAGAATTTATATGCATGCTAGTGACCTAGTGCATGAAATTCATGCACATTAAAAGGGAATTTATTAGAGGAAATATTTTAATATTGCTATTTGCCCTTTCTCTATAATAGAAGTGTCAGAGATGAAAGAAAATTAGTAAAATGTATATGAAAACATTCCTCCTATCAGAGTCTGGGGCGCACCATGGGAACCAGAGTCAAGTCCCTACCCACCCACGTGTGCCTCGAAATTATGTGAGACCCAGACCTAGCTGGCCCCACCCCCATTGGGCTAGATCCAGACCCAGCCGGCCCCACCCCTGTCAAACCCTGCCAGGTGGGGGACACAGCTTCAGGTCACCTGGCCCAGCACCGGGGCAGGGGCATGGCCTGAGGTCCCCTGTCAAGCCCTGCCAGGCGGGGGGCACAGCCTCAGATCCCCCAGCCCAGCACCAGGGTGGGGTGCATGGTCTGAGGTCCCCCAGCCCGGGCCAGGGCAGGGGGCATGCCTTGAGGTCCCCGTCAAGCCCCGTGGGGGGGGCGGCTGCATGGCCTGAGGTCCCCCGTCAAGCACCACAGGCGGGGGCACAGCATCAGGTCCCCTGTCAAGCCCTGCATGGCAGGGGGCATGGCCTCAGGCCCTCTAGCCCAGCACCAGGGCAGGGGGCACGGCCTGAGGTTCCCCAGCCTGGTACCAGGGTGGAGGGTGCGGCCTGAGGTCCCCCATCAAGCCCCGCTGGGTGGGGGACATGGCCTGAGGTCCCCCATCAAGCCCTGCTGGCGGGGGGCACAGCCTGAGGTCCCCCAGCCTGGTGCCAGTGCAGGGGGCATGGCCTGAGGTTCCCCATCAAGCCCCGCGGGCAGGGGCCATGGCCTGAGGTCCCCCGTCAAGCCCAATGGGCAGGGGGGTGGGGCCTCAGGTCCCCCGTCAAGCCCTGCATGGCAGGGGGCACGGCCTCAGGTCCTCTGACCTGGCGCTGGGGCAGGAGGCTCGGCGGGTGGGGCCTGAGGTCCCCATCAAGCCCCACCAGGCAGGGAGCGCAGCCTCATGTCCCCTGCCCCGGCTCAGTGCCTCACAGCCTCAGATCCCTGCTGATTGTTCATTAAGGCTTGTTACGGGAACTCAGCCTCCGCTGTGGGTGCAGCCATCGTGTTACAGAATCCCTGCCTCCACTGTGGGCGCAGCCATCTTATTACGGTGTGATGGTCAATTTGCATAACACCCAGTTCTATTAACTAGCTTGTATTCATCAGGCTATCTGTCAAAACAAACAAACCCTAAAGTCCAGGGCTTAACCTAATAAAAACTGTTATTTCCTGTTCACATAAAGGCCAATGGCTGAGCGGCACTCCCGGGTGGCTCGGCAGGGACTCAAGCTGTTTCTGTCTATTATCTCTGCCATCTTGTGGCCTCAGGGTTGTCCTCATCTCATCCACCTGGGTAGATGGAAGGAAGAGGACAGGGGTGGTGGTGAGAAGGTGAAGGATCTCGCACCAAAACTTAATCACCTTGACCCAGAAGTAACCCACTTCATCTCACATTCCATTAGTGAGACTGAATCACCTGGTACCATCTAATGCCAGGGGAGGAAATACTGAACATGTCACCCATGGCTGGAGAGTTGATTCCAAGTAATTGCTCTACGTACTACAAGGCACTATGAACCTTTGGCAGGTGACTAGTCATCTCTGCCACACTATTTAAGAAAAATGTATCCTCCATAAAAAAAGAAAAAGAATCTCAAGATGAAGCCTCCTCCTCATGATTAGATAATTCAGTAGCTCAAAGATAAATTTAAGGACCCAACTCTTTCTATCAGAAACCTTTCCATCCTAAGGCCAGTATCCATCATATCCAGATACAACAACCGGTAGAAAGAGCTGCCTCTTCCCTGTGTGCCTTTAAGAGGGAAGAAAACCTTTCTGCCTTCCTCTCTCAGCCAGGATTGACTCACCCCTAAGCCATTCACCAATAAAGGGAACGACATTACCGTGAGGGACCAAGACCAGTGGTCCTCAAGCCTTGCTACACATTAGCATCATTTGGAGGGAACTTTAAAAATACAAATGTTCAGTGCTGGCTGGGGTGGCTCAGTTGGTTGGGCATTGTCCCAGGCACTGGAAGATTGCCGGTTCAATTCCCGGTCAGGGCACAGGCCCCAGTAGTGTAAGGGGCATGAAGGGGGCAGCCGATCGATGTTTCACTATTACATCAATGTTTCTCTCTCTCCCTCCCTCTTCTTCCTCTCTCTCTAAAAAGCAATTTTTTAATCTTTAAAAAGAAATACGAATGTCCAGACCCCAGTGTGGAGATTCTTATTTAATTCATCTGAAATGAGCCTGAACTTCAGAAGTCACCAAATGGTAGTTCAAGGACCAAAGTCCATTCACATTCTTGCTTAGCTCGACCCATAGGCTGTTTATAAAAATTGGTAAGTTATAATAATAAAGCAAATGTGCAAAATGTTAGCAACCAGTGAATTTGAGTAAAGGGTATAGGAGCTCTTTAGACCATTCTTGCAATTTTTTCTATAAGCTTGATATTATATTAAAACTAGAGGCCTGGTACACAAATTCGTGCACTGGGGGGGGGGGGGGGGCGCATCCCTCAGCCCAGCCTGCACCTTCTCCAATCTGGGACCCCTCAGGGGATGTCCCTGGGATCAGGCCTAAACCGGCAGTCAGACATCCCTCTCATAATCCGGGACTGCTGGCTCCCAACTGCTCACCTGCCTGCCAGCCTGATCACCCCCTAACCACTCCCCTGCCAGCCTGATGGATGCTTAACTGCTCCCCTGCCAGTCCGTTCACCCCCAACTGCCCTCCCCTGCAAGCCTGGTCCCCCCCCAACTGCCCTCCCCTGCAGGCCTGGTTGCCCCCAATGGCCCTCTCCTGCAGGTCTGGTACCCGCCCCCAACTGCCCTCCCCTGTAGGCCTGGTCACCCCCAACTGCTTTCCCCTGCCAGCCTGGTCACCCCCAACTGCCCTCCCCTGCTGGCCTGATCGCCCACAACTACCCTCCCCTGCCAGCCATCTTGTGGCAGCCATCTTTAACCACATAGGGGCAGCCATCTTGTGTGAGGGCATGAGGGTCAATTTGCATATTACCTCTTTATTATATAGGATAAGAAATTACCAGAAAAGGAAAAATGGGAACTTACACATAAGAGCCAGAATTTTTTACTTCTCTTGGAAATCATAAAATCTGGGGGAACTGGGTCTGTACTCTTGCAGAAAATAAAAAGCTGCTTGAGGAACAGCACCCAGACCCATGCTCAAGGGCAGCCCAGAAAGGCTTGGCTTTGTTAGCTAGAGCTCAGGTGAGTCTCAGAATCAAGCTTGGAAATCCCTCACTGGAGCTCTTTCCATTTTTATTCACTTGCTTCTCTCCTGTTCTATCCTCTTCCTCCCTCTAAGTATAGCTCAGAGTGTTTTTGCCAAGTGCAGCACCTTGCATTTGCCCACACTGAGGCTCATCCTTGGCAACTCCCCTGCCCACTCACACAGGCTGCTGAGAGCTTCCCGCGGCTGTCGCCAGTGGCTTGGCATTTCACTCCCTGGCACGGCTAAGCGTCACCAGCAAATGTGGAGCTCTCACCACACACTCCTCCAGATCAGTTAGGCAAATGTCAAATATCAGACCAGTCCCAGCACTGATGCCCCACTGTTTTCAGTTAATTAATGAACTAACTCATAACAAGCCAACTGAGTCTCCGGTGCAAGCAAAGAAAGCCAATCACAGTTACCTACAGCAGCAGAGGAATTTCAGGGAAGTCAGAACTTCTCAGCAGTGGCAATTCTGACATTTGAACCTGGATAACTCTTTTTTGGGGGGTAGGGGGGTGTCCTGTGCATGTTTAGCAGCATCCCTGGCTTTTTCCCACCAGATGCCAGTAGCACAATTCCCCTCCCCCACCACCTAAATTGTGACAACTGAAAATGTCTCCAGACAAGAACCAGTATAAGGACAGGAAAGCTGAAGAACTGAGCCTTAGAGAGATGACAATCAAAGTCTTTCTAGGCTTCTAGACAGCAAGGACTAATAGATGGTTCTGGACAGCAAGGACTAATAGATGGCTCACCATTTACTAGGTATGTGACTTTGGACAAGTTACTTAACCTCTCTGTGCCTCACTGTCCTCATCTATAAAATGGGATAATCAAGATAAATTGGGTTATACAGTGGAAACAAACAACTCTCAAATATCAGTAGCTTAAAACACACGCTCTGTGTCCCACGTGGCCAGCGGGGGCTCTGCTCACTTTGCCCACCCAGGAGACCCACGCTAGCAGAGGCTCTGCTGTCTGCATGTTGCTGGTCAAAATGACAAGGAGGGGGGAAAAAGGTGATAAACTTACTCCTAAACGTTTCTACCTGGAAGTGACCCACGTCCTCCCTGCTCACAATTCATTGATAAAGACCAGTCACAACGTGGCTATCATGGCTTTGAAGGGGACAGCACAGGGAAACGCTGCCGCATGCCTGGAGAAGAAGAGGAAACACTGATTGATAAACAGCACTGAATTTGGACAGAAGTAATAACAATACTGACTTTATGCATTTGTTGGGAAGGGTAAACAAGTTAATACATACAGAGTTCTTAGAACAGTGCCTGGAATCTATTAATTGGTCAATAAATACTAGCTTATTATTATGTACTAGAGGCCTGGTGCACGAAATTCATGCAGGGCGGGGGTGGGTGTCCCTCAGCCGGCCTGCACCCTCTCCAATCCGGGACCCCTCAGGGGATGTTTGACTGACCCCTCAGGGGATGTTTGATCTCTGTGGGATCAGGCCTAAACTGGCAGTTGGACATCCCTCTCGCAATCCAGGACCACAGGCTCCTAACCACTCACCTGTCTGCCTGCCTAATTGCCCTAACCACTCTGCCTGCCAGCCTGATCACCCTAACTGCTCCCCTGCCAGCCTGATCACCCCTAACTGCTCCCCTGCCTGCCTGATTGCCCTTAACTGCTCCCCTGCCAGCCTGATTGCCCCTAACTGCTCCCTTGCCTGCCTGATCACCCTTAACCACTCTGCCTGCCTGCCTGATCACCCCTAACCACCTCTGCCTCAGTCCCCGCCACCTGGGCTTTGTCTGGAAAGACGTCCGGAATGATGTATGGAAGGTCATTTGGCTCTCTGGTCTAATTAGCATATCACGCTTTTCTTAGTATAGATTAATTCAGCAAGTATTCATTAAGCACTGTGATGGTCAGTTTTTATAACCTAGTTATTCCATTAAACACTGACCCAGGTGTTGCTGTGAAGGAGTTTGAGATGTGATTAACATCTACAACCACCTGACTTTAAGTAGAAGGTATTATTGTCAATAATCTGGGTGGGCCTAGTGCAATCAGTTGAAGTGCTGAAGAGCAGAATGGCAGCTTCCCTTAAAGACACAGAAATTCCGCCTGTGGGCAAAAGCTGATGCCCACTAGAGTTTCCAGCCTGCCCTTCCTCACAGCCTGCCCTGTGGATTTCGGATTCACAGTCTCGTAAGTCAATTCCTTACAATAAATATCTCTACAGTCTTAACCCTTAATATCCTCCCCTCCCTATCTCCGACCTCTCCACACTGCCTTGTTAGAAGGCGTAAATCCTGGGTTTTCGTCCACGCTCTGGGTTGGCTCGCCTATGGTTTCTGACCATCATTTTCTAACTCCCAGCCTCCCAGGTGGAAGTTTCCTAGTTTGGTGCGCATCCTCCTGGTTCTTCCTCTCTCCTGCTACTGCTGCCTCCTTGGAGGTAGAGCAGTGTCTCCCCGCTCCCATCTGGGGTGTTTGAAGAGCCACTTGGGCGAGCAGAAATTTTGAGCTGCATGACCTTGACCTCCTTGCCACAGGAAGCCCTGCCCCTGCCGCCTCGGCCCCACCCTCCCTGTCCTTAAAACAGACCCAGTTCAAGTCCCTGCTCTGAACTTACTTCAGTAAGTTCCTTTCTCTGCTGCCACTTACTCAGCTGCGGGGGGTCCAGATATGCCACCTCGAAACCTGACCCTTGGGCATGAAGATTCTTTTGAGCTGAAGGCAATCAGAAGCAGCAGGTGCAGGAAAAGCTCTCGGCCTCCCTCTTTCTGCCTAGAGCAGTGGTTCTCAACCTTCCTAATGCCGCAACCCTTTAATACAGTTCCTCATGTTGTGGTGACCCCCAACCATAAAATTATTTTCATTGCTACTTCATAACTGTAATGTTGCTACTGTTATGAATCGTAATGTAAATATCTGTGTTTTCCGATGGTCTTAGGCTCTACAGCAGCGGCTCTCAACCTGTGGGTCGTGATCCACAGGTTGAGAACTGCTAGCAGGGTCACCTAAGACCATCGGAAAACACAGATATTTACATTACTCTTTGTTAAAATGGTGTATAATCTCTCAGACCTAACACTTCTTTGAGTTCTCACTTCTTTTTCTGTGAAATCCTGCATATGTGTAAGAAATTGAAATATTCACATCAAATAAAATGTGTGCCTCTTTTCCCGTTAACCTTTCGTTGGTTTGATTGTGTAGGGTCCCAGAAACGGAACTTACGGGAACAGTGGAAAAGGTTTCTCTTCTCTTCGAGTGCAGAGTGGGGACAACAACAGAAGCCACCTCACTCAGCTCAGTGAGGATTGAATGAGCAAACGCCGTGCGCATTCATGGACGGAAACAGGGGTGTGTGCAAGTCCAGCGATCAAAACGCACCTCGCAGGTGGTCTGACCATCAACGCCTCCCTGGCGGGTCATGGCGGTGGTCAGCCAACACACAGCTTCTTTAGCGGGAGGTTTGCTCTGCCTTAAGCAAGCCCTGCCCACTGTCCTGTGCACCCAGGTGAGCACACCTGTGAGGGACCTCAGAGGGGCCACGTCATCTTGTTAACTATCCTGCCTTCCTCCCGCCCCCTCCCCCATGTCATGGTCCTCACGTTCCGCCTTCATTGCAGATGCACCTGAGAAGCTGCTAGCTGCCCCTGTGCAGAGCATCTGAGCTCTTCCCGGCATTGCGGGCAATTTGGCTCAAACATAAAAATTCTCTTAAGGTTTGGACACACTTAACACATGACCAACCCCTAGCGAGTGCTTAATAAATGGGACTTTGCTCCATAGTTACCAACGCTAGTCCTGCCCATCGCCACCCTCAGCGCAGGGCTATCCCTTACGGTCCAGACACTTTAGAGAAGGCAGAACACCGGGTCAGCCCCCACGGCACAGCCATCTCGGGAGGGGGCGTTCTGAAATTCAGATCTCGCCATCTTTCCTTCCAGCCCGGCACCTCTCCTCGTGCCCTGAGACACTTCCATTTGCAGGAAGCCCAGCGAGCTGGCTTCTCCCTTCCCACCCTCCCGGGGCCAATGCCCCAGCATCGCCACGGCCGTCCGCGGTGGGGCGCACAGGAGGGCTGTGCTTTGAAGTGTCTCAGCTTGCCTACAATGTTCTAGATCCAGAGGGGAAAGGGCCACACGTCATCATGGCTAGAAGGTCGGGAACGTGCAGCGTTCTAAGTAATTAGCTGGATGACAGAAGGAACAGACAAAAGGCAGTGTGCTGAGGGCGTGTTCCACCCCTGAGAGGGGAATGTCCTCCCTGAACACAGAGGAAGGCGCTGACAGCAGCCTGCTTTATTCCAGTGCTGTGTGGGTTACTTTTCCTCACAATTAACATTAGCCCCAGTAGCCCGGCCAGCGTGGCTCAGTGCTTGAGCGTCAACCTATGAATCAGGAGGTCACCGTTCAATTCCGGGTCAGGGCACAAGCCCAGGTTGCGGGCTCCATCCCCAGTGTGGGGCGCACAGGAGAAAGCCGATCAATGATTCTCATCATTGATGTTTCTGTCTCTCTCTCCCTCTCCCTTCCTCTCTGAAATCAATTTATATATATATACACTTTTTTTTTAATTAGCCCAAGTAGCATCAGGCCTCTGAAATGTTCACACTTTCATATTCCTCAATGATTATGTTAGTATTAACTGTGTTCGTTTTCAAATATTTCACAACATCAGGCAGGAGTCAGTAGAGCAGCCCATCTCATATTCTCTAAAGTAACTCAAAGCTGGCGGGAGCCCAGCCCCCCAGCTCCTTGGAAGGCAGCTTCCCCAGCGCAGCACTTCCAGGTCTACTAAAGGGGTGAGGTCTCGACAGACAGCCCATCTCAGGGAAGCAAAGAACGTCTGGTTTCAGGCAAGCCACGGCCACGTGGGAAAATATCCCCGTGCTTGCGCACCTCACCCACGGGCCAGCCCCCTTGGGAAACCAGGAGAAAAGGAGATCGGAGCTCACTCCTTCCCCCATCAGAAGCCAGTAGGTGCCTAAGACGGCAGGTGTGGGCAGCTTGGGTGGCTGGGGCTTTATTATTTGCAGGAGAGTGAGAGATTTTGAGGAAAGAACGTTTGGGAACATTGGCAGGCTCCAGAGTCGGGGGGCAAATAAGGGAAGGATTGGGGGCAGCTTCTGTGCCCTGATGTGCCACCCGCCCATTGTCACCTCTCCTTGATGACACACATTGCTGCCCATGTGGTGCAGAATGTCCTTCAACTGACCTCAGCCGTCCGGTACACGAGTCAGGGCAGCCCTGCAGGGGAGCGCCTGCCTCTCCTGTGGGGCATCTGCTCAGCTCTTCACTCAGGACCACTCCACCCGGGCACCAGGCACCCAGGAAGGTCTGTCTTTTCATCCATCCCAGGGATGCATCCAAGAGTTGTTCATCTCCTTTGTTCTCCTAAAAGCGCCACACCACAGAGGGCCCTGGGAGCTGTCCGAGATGTTCAAAATGCCGTCCCGCCTTCTCCGCGGTTTTCCTTTCCGTGATTTTAATTACCTGCAGTCACCCATGCTCCAAAAATATTAAATGGAAAGTTCCAGGAGTAAACACTGTGTAAGTTATAAACTGCACACCTTCCTGAACAATGTGCTGAAGGATCCGTCCCACCTAGGACGGGAATCACCCCTTTGTCCAGCGTCTCCAAGCTATAGACCTTTCCCACCAGCTAGTCACTGAGGAGCCCTCTAGGTTATCTGATCGGCTGTCTCAGTGTCCCCTGCTGGTGTTCACGTCACCCTTATTTTACAACATAATGCTGCGCTCACTAACTTTCGTTACAGTATATTGTCCTACTTGTTCTGTTGTAGGGGCGGGAACAGCACCAGGTGCTGGTCGGTGCGGTCAGACCCAACCTGGGGTCAGCAGCCTTGGTTCTGGGAAAGAATTCAGAGCCGAGACCCAAACTCTAAGGGGACAGTGACTCGGTAAATCACAGAGGTAGAAGAAGTGATTCCTAGAAGAAACACGTTATAGAGGCAAAGGAAGCTGATGGTGACACCCTGCGGGTGGGGGAGGGGAGGGCAGGGGGAGGCACAGGCTGCTCCGGGGAGAGCATGCGGGGTCCTCCTCCTAAGGGTCTAAGGATGGAGGTGTTAGGGGGAGGTCCGGGGAAGAGCTCAGCAGATATCCAGCAGCTTTCCAGGGGCGGCCTTTCAGGGTTGTGTCCCCCCCAGACTGACTGGTTGGTGCCAGGGCAGGGGTCATTGTCAGACACAACTGTCCTGAGGCTGATTTTGTTGCTTTTCCGGGCCTGGAGCTGAAGTACAACGGAGGCCGAGATGTCATCTCTAGGGAGGAGAGGTCAGGGGTCCAAACTGCCTGACCAGAGACAGGCTCGGGGAGGAGAGGCCTCCCTGGGGGCGAGGTCCCGCCTACAATTGTCCATTAGGCACCTGGGCTTGCCACCCTGGTGACCTTCTGTACCTGACCCACCAACCTTGCTCTGCTCATGTCTGTCTCACTGCCCACCACAGTTCTATTTTATTACTAGTTGTTGTTCATCTCTTTCTGTGCCTAATTTATTAAATTAAACTTTACCATAGGTACGTAAACACAGGGACAACTAGAGTGCATGCAGGGCTCGGTGCTCTCCATGGTTTCAGGCAACCACTGAGGGTCTTGGAACGGATCCCCCGTGGATAAGGGGGGACAACTGTATCCTGGTCTGCGTGGTGGTTACATGGGGCCTGTGTGTACCTTTAAAATTCATCAGTGCATACTCAAGACTTATACACTTGACCATTCATGTGCTGCATGGCAACATTTTTAAAGGAGTGACTTAGAGACTTTATCAGCCAAATTAATCAATTAAAACATGCCAATAGCTTGAGTGCAGACCTCCTCAGGCACCTGCAAAGGCCACGTCCCGCGCCTCGCTGCCTGCCCGCCCGCTCACCCCTTCCAGCGGCGGCTGAGCATGTAACAGTGCCTCCGAGGACTCCACTGCCTGCTGGCTTTGACAATAACCGATCATGATTACAAACAGCTTTCGAGGGGAGAATATCTTTGGTCTTCATTAAGGTTTATTTGTGACTGTTCCAATGGCGGTTTCTGAGAGAAGAAAGAATGCCGATGGTAAATAGGCCCTCCTAATTGCATACTCACTGATTGCCTTATTAAAAACATTGGAGGAAGTATAGCAATTAGAGCTTTGGGAAATATTGCAAAACAAAGTGAAAAGAGGCGTCAAAGTGCAAGGACACCGAGAGGCAGCCAGGAGCGCCTGCCCAGCCGAGTGGACCCTGAGCAACCCTGGACGGCTGCCTGGCCCCTGGGACGGTGGGTGGTGGTCTGAGGAAGAGGCAAGTTTCTTCCCTGCCACCCCCCAGACATGGCTGTGCACCAGCCTGCGGAGATGGTTTGTACACAGGATGGTAACAATGGCAGCACATATCAGTGAGAGGCATGTGTGCACCAGCCCGCTCAGTCCACGCCCCCGGCAGCGGCCTCGCTGCCATTCTAAAGGTGAGAGGTGGAGGCCCTTCTCACGTCTCACACAGCAGGGGCAGCCCCCACTCCCAGCAGGGCTGCCTGAAGTCAAAGGCATGGCCATAAAAACGTGTTATCCCTGTCTTCTTCAGTCCCAAAGCCCTGGCTTCAGCATGCCAGCAAGGCCACGCTTGCTTGTGGGTCCACACCACCCCCTCCCACCAACCCTTTAGCGTCTCTCCTCTGAGATCCTCCTCCCAGTAGCCAAACAAGGTAACCAGCCTCTTGCTCACCCTCAGCCCTACAGCCCTGGCTCGGGTTCTGGGAGCCTCCCAGCCCTCCCTGCAAGCTCCACTCCTCTTCCCGGCCGACATCAGGGGTCCAAGGTCCTTCATCTGTCCCTCCAAGTCTACCTTGAAGAATTCTAGTCATGTTCATCGTTCATCTCCAGACATCCTCAACTGCCAACCAAACGTACCTTTTCCTCTGACCCTTGGCTCCCCACTGCTCTTAAAGTGGGATGTAAGCAACAGATGGAGGAGACTTGGGGCTGTTTTATTTCTTGCTGTCACTCTGACACAAGAGTGACTGGCACATAGTAGGTGCTCACTAAATAAATAATAAATAATTTGGCAATAATGTTCCAAATGAATACGAGCTTTCTTTTTTTCCCCACCGGAAATACATTCTCTACATTTCTAGGCATCTCTTCGTACGTGATGCTTTCTTATTTACCAGAAATGCATCCTCCATGATTTTTTATCAGTCGCTTTCTTTAGACTTATACCTCTATGCCTTCCAGCCTGACCCAGACAGGTCCATATGGCCACTCTTACAACACAAAACACATTTCAAGTTGTAAAGCTTGACTTACAAGATCATTCCCTCTATGTCACTGGTCCAGTGCCACCCCAGATAAAGGTGTTCTCAAATCCACCTATGTGGTCCCTCAAAGAGAAGGCATTTCACCACACAGTGTGCTATGTCCACCAGGAAACAAGATCAAAACTGCATTTCCACCTCCTAATTGGTACTGGAGCCCCAAGAGAAATACCGGAACATTAAGTAAGGGATGCTAATTGCTTAGTCATCTCCTACTGACAGTGAAGACAGGCTTGGTTAAGGGTTTTTATTAAGGCTCATTAAAGGGAAGACTGTGTGGCAAGCTTCTGGGTTGCTTGGAAGGGAGAGACTTTGCACATAGATGCTGAGGGGGTGGAGTGAGGTGCAATGTGGAGGAGAGAAAGTTCAGGTAAATGAGGAAGTGACTCGGGGGAGGGAGGACAGCTGGTGACTTGCAAGTAGCATAGATCACATGGTTCAGATCTGACATATGTTGCTGTTGATTAAAGCAAATCCAACCTTTATTGATGAACATGCACCAGGTCCCACTCTATGCCCTTCATGTGCATGACTGCATTATCCTCTCAGCCATCCCACAAGGTGGGGATTATTATCATTCCCATTTTATGAATGAGCAAAGTGAGATCCAGAGACATGGAGTAACTTACTGAGTGTCCCCTAGATAATCTATTTCTACAACTCGTACTCCTGAACACTAGAGTATGGTGGTCAGGAGTGGGAGTGTAGGGGCTTTATTTTCTTTAAATATATTTTTATTGAATTCAGAGAGAAAGAGAGAGGCAGAGAGAAATGATGAGAGAGAATCATGGATCGCTGCCTCCTGCACGCCCCGCACTGGGGATCAAGCCCGTAACCTGGGCATGTGCCCCCGCCCGGAACTGAACCCGGGATCCTTCATTCCACAGGCTGACACTCTATTCACTGAGCCAAACCAAGTAGGGCTTCTTTTTGTTTGTTTGTTTGTTTGCTTAGTTTAGGGGCTTTAGAGTGTCTACAAGCTTCTCTACCACCCAGCAGTCCCTTGATTTATTCTGCAAATAACTTCCCGACTGCCTATAATGCACCAACACCATGCTCTGTACTCAATATCTTATATAATAAAGAGGTAATATGCACATTGACCCTCACGCCCTCACAAGATGGCTGCCTACGACCAGGCCAGCAGGGAGGTTAGTGAGGGATGACCAAACGACTGAACAGCAGGCTGCATGGGGTGACCAGGCCGGTGGGGAGGGCAATTGGGGGTGACCAGGCCAGCAGGGGGGGCAGTTAGGAGCAACCAGGCCTGCAGAGGGGGCAGTTGGGGGCGACCAGGCCAGCAGGGGGGCAGTAAGAGGTAACCAGGCTGGCGGGGGGGCAGTTGGGGGCAATTAGGCTGGCAGTGGGGCAGTGAGAGGCAACCAGGCTGGCAGGGGGGGGCAGTTAAGGGTGACCAGGCATGCAGGCAGGTGAGCAATTAGGAACCAGCAGTCCCAGATTATGAGAGGTATGTCCAACTACTGGTTTAGGCCCGATCCCCAGGATTGGGCCTAAACCGGCAATAGGACATACCCCAAGGAGTCCTGGATTGGAGAGGGTGCAGACTGGGTTGAGGGGACCCCCCCACCCCCCGTGCACAAATTTTGTGCACCAGGCTTCTAGTACTAGTATAAGTAGCATGTTAGAAAGTTCCCTTGGAGAGGGGCTCACATTACAAGCTGAGTATAAATGTTCCTATCTATGTTAACCCCAAACCCATGAGACAAATCCATAACAGCATGGGAAAAACAAGAAAGTGTCATATAACTCAGAAATTTTAAATTAAAGCTGATTTAAAGGGCAGACAGCACACAACCTGCAGATAAACAAACTGGAGGAAAGCCTGCAGGGGACGCTCCAGAGAAGGTAGGGAGGGGAAAGGGACTCCAAGCTCCAAGTCAGTAGGTAGAAAGGAAGGGTGGGGGGGAACTTGTCGAGGTGATAAACTGGGGGATAGAACAACTATGCCAGCCTGTGCTAACAGCGAGAAGCCAGCCAGCTGAGAGCACTGAGGAGGCAGATGAATTGAAGAAGTCTAATACTCGGATGGATGGTGAAAATTGTTAACACCAAGAAGAAAGAGAAAAGGTATCAGATAGAAGAAAAAAGCCACTTAAACTCCCTTATCTTCCCTTGTCTTCCTCCCACTTGACTTTATTTTTAATGGAAGAAACTAAATTTTGAATACGTGTGAGTAGAGGACAGAGAGTGCAATTGCAATTCCTATGGTAACTCACCGATGTGGTAACTCATTCATATGGCAAGATCTCTGCGGAGGCTGAGCCTGAGAAAAGCTTCCCTTCCTCTAAGGCAGGAAGAAGGCCCTGAGGCGGCTGAAGGGGCAGCTCAGGTCAGGGCAGGTGGGCAGAGAGTCGAGGGACATCATGCCCTGGAGGCCTCTGTCCTCAGCATATGATCTCAACACAGCCCTACATTCACAGACTGGGCAACCACACAGCACATAGTCATAGGAATAGTATCCAAAATACATAATGAACCCCTATACACTGACAAGAAAAACCAAACCACTCTGTTTTTCAAATGAGTGAAAGCCATGAACAAAATTCACAAAGGAAGATGGAGAGATGAGCCATGAACACGGGAAATGCTGCTCATCACCAGTCACCAGGTCAGCAGCTACTAAACCACGGAGATACCTCGCTGAACCTAGAGGAGTGGCCCAGATCAGGAAGACCGACAGCCCTCCATGTGAACCAGGGTGTGGAGAGACGAACCCTTACCCATTGCTGGGAGGATTGTAAAATGGTACGGCTACTCTGGAAAATAGCCTGGCAGTTCCTCAAAATACCATACTTAGCAATTCAATGCTAGCTCAAAAACTTACCATTTTGGGTTACCATATAACTTACAATTGCACTCTTAGAGAGACACCCAAAAGAATTGGAAATAGGTTTACACAAAAACTTGTGCACAAATGTGCACAACAGCATTAGTCATAATAGCTCCGAAGTGGAAACAACACAAATGTCCATCAGCTGATGAATGGAGCCCGGCCGGCATGGCTCCGTGGTCAAGCATCAACCTATGAACCAGGGAGTCACGGTTCGATTCCCAGTCAGGGCACATGCTTCGATTGAGGGCTGGATCCCCAGTGTGGGGCGTGCAGGAGGCAGCCAATCAATGATTCTCATCATTGATGTTTTTATCTCTCTCTCACTCTCCCTCTCTGAAATCAATTTTAAAAAATACTTTTAAAAAGCTGATGAATTAATGTTTATTGCATGTAACTTTATTAGATTTAAGATAATTTTTCTTGAAATATTAAAGCTTATTGCATGTAACATTATTATATTTAAAATCGTTTTTCTTGAAATAAGAAAAGCTGATGAATGGAAAAACCAAATACATATCCATACAAAGGAATATTATTCAGCCATTAAAAAGGAATGAAGAATTGACACATGCTAAAACATAAATGAACCTTGAAAACATCATGTTAGTGAAAGAAGTCAGTCATAGAGACCACATTTTATGATTCCATTTATATGAAATGTTCATAATAGGCAAATCCTGCTGAAATTAGTGGCTGCCAGGGGCTGTGGGAAGGCGTGAAATGGGAAACAATTGCTAACACATATGGGGCCTCCCTTTGGGAATGATAAAAATGTTCTTGCCCAGCCGGCGTGGCTCAGTGCTTGAGCATCGATCTATGAACCAGGAGGTCACAATTCGATTCCCTGTCAGGGCACATGCCCAGGTTGCAGTCTTGATCCCCAGGGTGGGGCATGCAGGAGGCAGCCAATCAATTATTCTCTCTCATCATTGATGTTTTTATCTCTCTCTCCCTCTCTGAAATCAATAAAAACATTTATTTTTTTAAAATTCTAAAATTAGATACTGGTTATGGTTGTACAACTTCGTGACTGCACTAAAAATCATTGAATTATACATTTTAAAGGGTGAATTTTATGTATATGAATTATATCTCAATAAAGCTGTTATTTAGAAAATTCATCTTTGACAGAGATGGGGGCGTGGGGATGGCACAGTGAGCGCTGAGGGCCCAAAGGGAGGGCTGGGGTTTGAAATCGGTGCAGTGGGCGTGTGATAGGATTGCTGAGCAGGGAAGAGGCCCTATCTGAGATGCAGTACCACAAAGCTGCGGTGGCACCCGCCTGCGGGGTTGGGAGCATCTCACACCTGTAATTTCTAGTTGATGGGCCATGAGCTCTGAGGCCCCAGGTGTCAGCGTAGGCCCCATAGTGGGCACTAAGCCTGGCAGCGCACAGTGGGAAGAGCTGGAAGCACCTGCCGCTCCTTCCTGCCCACATCCGAAACACTCGGCTTTCACACCCAACACGAAGAAAGCTGAGGACTCAGCTCCCTGTTTCTCAAGTCAAATTTCTGGAACAAAAATATCTACTGAACCTGCTGTCTAAGCATCAGGCAGGGGAAAGAATAAAGAGAAAAAAGAAAAGGAAGGCATTTTTCCTAGTAATTAAATCTGAATTATTCTCAACCCATTAGATGCTTTTTTCCCCTCTGATGTAGAATACATTTTCATGTCTTGCCTTTTGGCTGAGAGCTTTCACGTACATAGGAAGCCTGGGGCCCAGGCCAGACCCTCACCTGTGTCATCAACAAACCCTCCACTGAGCTGTTCAAATGAGCCAATTTTACCGAATGCCTTAACCCTTCCCCTCAATTAATTTGTCTAAGGCTTGTGTATTATGAGGGTTCTTTAAATTGTTGCAAGTGACTTAGTTTCAAGTAACTGAGGCAAAGCAAGGAATTTATTGGCCAAGGTAACTAAACCTTGGGAAGATGAGGAAGCAGCTGCCTCCATGGACAATAAAACCAAGAACTCCAAGGAGCTCAGGTTCTCTGCTCCTATTTAGCTCATGACCTTCCCAGCCACCCCCACTGTCAACTTCCCTTGCACCCCAACACACATACGGTACACACACCAGTTGGGTGGTACTCGCTTTTCTTTAGACCTGTTATCTCCCTGGAGCTAAAAGCATGGCCATCAGTGGTAGCCAAGCTCACATCTTTTCAGCTTTGCCCCATTTCCCATAGTTTTTTTTGGTTTCTTTAGTCATTTTTTTGTGATTTTTTTCTCTTTTTTTCATTTTTTAATTAAAGCTGACATATAATAAATATTATATTAAATTCAGGTGTACACCCTGGTTATTATACATTATATATACATTATAGAAAGAAGTTCTTCATATATCCTTCAATTCTAAATGATAGCTTTGCTGGTTATAGTAATCTTGATTATAGGTCCTTGCTTTTTATCACTTTGAATATTTTGTACCACTACTTCTGGCCTGCAAAGTTTGTTGAGAAATTAGCTGTCTTATGGGCACTCCCTTGTAAGTAACTAACTGTTTTTCTCTTGCTGCTTTTAAGATTCTCTCTGTCTTTAACCTTTGGCATTTTAATTATGATGTGTCTTGGTGTGGGCCTCTTTGGGTTCCTCTTGTTTGGGACTCTGCACTTCCTGTACTAGTATGTCAATTTCCTTCACCAGGTTAGGGAAGTTTTCTGTCATCATTTTTTCAAATAGGTTTTTAATTTCTTGTTCTCTCTCTTCTCTTTCTGACATTCCCATTATTTGAATGTTGGTACACTTGAGGTTGTCCCAGAGGCTTTTAACACTATCTCCATTTTTAAAATTCTTTTTTCTTTTTTTGCTGTTCTGATTAGATGTTTTGTTTGCTTCCTTATAGTCCAAATCAATACGATTCTCAGCTTCATCTAGTCTACTATTGCTTGCCTATAAATTATTCTTCATTTTAGTTAGTGTGTCCTTCATTCCCGACTGGTTCTTTTTATGGTTTCTATGTAATTTTTCATGCTATTTAAGTCCCTTGGACGCTCTCACTAAGTTTCTTGAGCTTCTTTATAACCATTGTTTTGAACTCTGTATCTGTTAGTTAGCTTGCCTCCATATCATTTAGTTCATTTACTGGAGATTTCTCCTGGTCTTTCATTTGGGACCTGTTTCTTTGCCTCTGCATTTTGGCTGCTCCCCTATCTATGTATTAGGTAGAGCTGCTATGTGTCCCAGACTTGGTAGAGTGGCCTTGTGTAGCCAATGTCCTATAGGGCCCAGTGGTGCAGCCTCCCCAGTCACCCGAGCTAGGCACTCCAGGTGCACCCCTGTGTGGGCTGTGTTTGCTGTTGAGCTTTGATTGCTGTTGGTGTCACGGAGAGGGATTGGCCCCCTTCCCCCATCAGGCCAATCAGTTGCAAGGACCAGCTGTGACTACAGCAGAGGAGCTGATGTGCAGGAGTTAAGCCTAAGGAGCAGGACTTGCTTCAATAGGGCTTTGGTGCTCACTGAGTCCGCCCCTTGAGTATGTCACTCTTGGAGGTGGTAGGGTTGTAATCCGGCACAGTCTGAAGCTGTCCACTGGGAGCATTGGCTCTGGAGCCTCCTGGGAGGTGCAAAGTCAGCCAATGCCTGTGTCCTGCCTGGGGTCACCTGGCATGAGCTAAAGAGCAATCTGCAGATGGCTGCTACTTGTCCTTGGCTTGGAGTTTCCCAGGAGAAGCCAAGCTGCAAACCAAGGCTGATTGCCACTAGTGCTGGGCCTGGACCACTTAGCAAGAGGTCAGATGCTGCTTGTTTGAGAGGTTTTAGGAGGCAAGAGGCAAGAGAGACCATTTGTACAGAAAACCACTAGAAATGGCTTGGTTGGGCCCACAAGTTGAGTGTGGGGGTCTCCAGGGAATCACCAGAACAGAGCTAAGTGTTAGCCAAATTGATGGAGACTCAGATATGGTGTCCCTGTGGGCTCTGGTGAGGGGGTGCCTCAGAAAAGGAACAACGGCCTTTGCCAGCACTTTTTTCTGGCAGAAAGCTGCCCCCTACCCAGCTCTTGCCCTGATGCTGAACAATTCAGTTTCTCCTTTTATGTCCTTGGTTCATTTCAAGCTATTGCCCCAGTGCTGCAGCTCAGAGGGAGTGAGTCTGAGTAAGTCCATATGCAGTCCCTTTAAGAGGAACCCCTGGGACTCCAAGAGCTTTGCTAACATTTACATCTTTGCTAACAAACTCCATCTCACTCAGCCACAATTCCACTGGTCTTTACAGCCATAAGTAATAGGGACTTCTCTTCCTGGCACTGGAACCCTGGGCTGGGGGGACCTGGGCTGGGGCTGGGATGCCCTCGCTCCCTCAGGGGGGACCTCTACAGCTGAGATATCCCTCTCAATTTTTATCTGCCACAGGTATGTGTGGGACCAGCCCGTTCTGCATCTCTAACCCTCTTACCAATCTCAATGTGACTTCTTTTTTAAATCCCGAGTTGTAGAACTTCCATTCCGCTGTATTTCAGGTGGTTCTGAATGATGTTTGTTCTGTAATTTAATTCTAATTTTGATATGCTTATGGGAGGATGTAAGTACCTATATTGCCATCTTGACTGGAACTCCTTTCCCATAGTTTTAATTTAGAAAATTGTAAGGAAGGCTCTGGTTTTCTTGGCCAGGTCTCGATGCCCTACAGCCAAATGAACAGGGCATGTTCTGATTGGCAACCCCCATTAAATCATGTTGGTGGAAGGTAGGAGGAGGAGTTCCCCTGAAGAAGGAAGGTGATCTTCCCAGTGAGAGAGGAGTCCAGGACAAGCAAAGCTACAGATGGGTAAGTAGTCAGAGGAGCTGAGACAAGCTCACTTGATGGGAAGAGCTGCAACGTATGGTGGCTGATTTTGAAACCCAGGAAGGGGAAAATGGAATATTCCATGGGAGTTAGGGCTGAGACAGGAGTATAACAAGGTAGTTGGTGACAGTTGGAGTAATTGACCCTTAAGTTAAGGACAGGGAATTGAGTAGGAATTGCCCAGATGAGAGAAGGGAGGGAACATTCTAGGCAGAGATAATTACAAAAGTGGAAATGAAAAAGTGAGGGAAATGCTGTGCATCAGGATTGCTAAAAGTAGTTCATTGTGCTTAGAGCATGAAATGCAAAGAGGGAGACGGAATGGCAGCAGCTGGGCTCAGGGGAAAGCAGGAACCCCGCAAGCAGCTCCTCCAAGCCATGCTAATGAGTTAGGGCTTTATCCAAAGCAACGGGAGGTACAGACAGTTTTGAGCAGGGAAGGAGCATACTCAAGCTTACAATTTATACAAATGGGATACCACTGCACACCTATTGGAACACCTAAAACTAAGAACATAAATAATAGCTCATAAATGTTAGCAAGGATGTAGAGCAACTGGAATTCTCATACATTGCTGGTAGAAATGCAAAATGGTAGAGCCACTTTGGAAAACAAATTTGGCAGATTCTTATAAAGTTAAGCATGCACTTACCACAGAAATCCCACTCCTATATATTTACCCAAGAAAATGAGAACTTGCATTCACTCACAGACCTGTACATTAGTGTGTACAGCAGATCTGTTTGTGGTAACCCAAACTAGAAACAACCCAAATGTCCTTAAACTGGTGAATGGCTAATACATCCATCCACACTATAGAATATTAATCACAATAAAAAATAATAAAATAGCCCTAACTGGTTTGGCTCAGTGGATAGAGCGTCGGCCTGTGGACTGAAAGGTTCCAGGTTCAATTCCGGTCAAGGGCATGTACCTTGGTTGTGGGCACATCCCCAGTAGGAGGTGTGCAGGAGGCAGCTGATCAATGTTTCTCTCTCATTGATGTTTCTAACTCTCTATCCTTCTCCCTTCCTCTCTGTAAAAAAATCAATAAAATATATATTTAAAAAATAAAAAATAAAATAATGATACACACAATAACTTGAATAAATGTCAAATGCAATATGCCAAGTGCAAGAAGCCAGCCTCAAAAGTCTATATACTGACCTGGGCAGTGTGGCTCAGTTGGCTGAGGGTCATCCTGTGCACCCTGAGATCCCTGGTTCAATTCCCAGTCAAAGCACATACCTGGGTTGCTGTCTCGATCTCCAGTGGGGGGACATTCAGGAGGCAGCCAATCAATGATTCTCATCATTGATGTTTCTATTTCTCACTCCCTTTCCCTTCCTTTCTGAAATCAATAAAAATATATTTTTTAAAATAGTCTACACACTATGTGATTGCATTTGTATGACAATCTGGAAAACACAAACCAATGGGGACAGAAACTGTATCAGAGGTTTCCAGGGGTAAGAGGGGGCAACATGATGGAATTTGGGGGATGATGCAACTGTTCTATATTCCAATTTGGGGAATGGTTTCATAACAAGATGTATTTGTCAAAACTCATAGATCTGGACAACCAAGAGTAAATATTGCTGTATGTAACTTTTAAAAGTGAAATGGTAATGATTGTATATTGGACCAGTCACGCAGCTGCAGGGAATGCACGGGAGAGGGACATAGCTGGACTTAGGAAGCCATTTGGGAAACTGCTGCAGGCATGCAATCTCATGGTGGTGGCCCAAAATTGGGGAGTGACAGTGGAAATGAAAGGAAGCGGACCCATCTGAGCAATGTTTAGGAAAAAGACTCAATAGGACTTGGTGAATGGATGAGGGGAGTTTGGATTATAGTGACAGAAAGTCAGAGACAGAGGGTTTGAAAATAGGTGAGAGTATCACTGAGTGATTGACTGTGGGACCCAGGTAGGAAGGGAAGTTCCTTGAGAAGGACTAAAGGATGGGAAAGGTAAACAGGTCAAACAGCAAGTGTACTGGGATTGATTGAGTAGAATAGTTGGCAGGAGGGGGGATGGCATCAAAATAGGCCATTGAAGACTGAGCTTTCAGATCTAAAACAAGGTGCAAGAGAGAGGGTGACTGGAGTTTTCCCAGTAATTTGGCTCATGGTGCCTTCCATGACATAGTAAGATACTTAAGGGCAGAAAATATTCCTGCTTCTCTTCTAGGTGTCCAGCACCTAGCTCAATGGTTCTCAACCTTGAACATCACCTAGGGGGCATTTTTAAATCCTCAGGCCCAGCAGTACGCTGACCAACTAGCACCGTATCTCTATGGATGGGGCCCAGGCAGCAATACTTTTTATTTTATTTTTTTTTTCTTGTTTATCTTTTTTTTTTTCCATTTTTTTTATTAAGGTATTATATATGTACATATCTTACCATTGCCCCCCCCACCCCACTCCCATATATGCCCTCACCCCCCAGAGTTTTGCGTCCATTGGTTATGCTTATATGCATGCATACAAGTCCTTTGATTGACCTCTTATCTTCCCCACCTCTCCCTAACATTCCTGCTGTAATTTGACAGACTTTGATGCTTTACTGCCTCTGTATCTATCTTTTTGTTCAAGTTTTTAATGTTTTTTATTATCCATAAATGAGTGAGATCATGTGGTATTTTTCTTTCATTGACTGGCTTATTTCACTTAACATAATGTTCTCCAATTCCATCCAGGTTGCTGCAAATGGTAAGAATTCCTTCTTTTTTATGGCAGCATAATATTCCATTGTGTAGATGTACCATAGTTTTCTGATCCAGTCATCTGCTGATGGGCACCTAGGCTGTTTCCAGATCTTAGCTATTGTAAATTGTGCTGCTATGAACATAGGGGTGCATATTTCCTTTCTTATTGGTGTTCCCAGTTTCTTAGGATATATTCCTAGGAGTGGGATTACTGGGTCAAATGGGAGTTCCATTTTCAGTTTTTTGAGGAAACTCCATACTGTTCTCCACAGTGGCTGCACCAGTCTGCATTCCCACCAGCAGTGCACGAGGGTTCCTTTTTCTCCGCATCCTCGCCAACACTTGTCGTTTGTTGATTTGTTGATGATAGCCATTCTGATAGGTGTGAGATGGTACCGCATTGTTGTTTTGATTTGCATCTCTCGGATAATTAGTGACCTTGAGCATGTTTTCATGTGTCTCTTGGCCTTCCTTCTGTCTTCTTTGGAAAAGATTCTATTTAGGTCCGTTGCCCATTTTTTTATTGGATCATTTATCTTCCTTTTATTAAGTTGTATAAGCTGCCTGTAGATGTTGGAGATTAAACCTTTATCAGTGATGCCATTTGCAAATATGTTCTCCCATGCAGTGGGCTTTCTTGTTGTTTTGTTGATAGTTTCTTTTGCTGTAAAAAAGCTTTTTATTTTGATGTAGTCCCATTTGTTTATTTTCTCTTTAGCTTCCATTGCCCTAGGGGCAGTATCGGTGAAGAAGTTCTTTTGACATATGTCTGAGATTTTGCTGCCTGTGGATTCCTCTAGTATTTTTATGGTTTCCCGTCTTATGTTTAAGTCCTGTATCCATTTTGAGTTTATTTTTGTGTATGGTGTAAGTTGGTGATCTAGCTTCATTTTTTTGCATGTGTCTGTCCAATTTTCCCAACACCATTTATTGAAGAGACTGTCTTTATTCCATTGTATGTTCATGCCTCCTTTGTCAAATATTAATTGAGCATAGTGGTTTGGATCAATATCTGGATTCTCTATTCTGTTCCATTGATCTATATGTCTGTTCTTGTGCCAATACCAGGCTGTTTTGAGAATAGTGGCTTTGTAATACAGCTTGAAATCTGGTATTGAGATCCCTCCTATTTTATTCTTCTTTCTCAGGATTGCTGTGGCTATTCGGGGTCTCTTTTTATTCCAGATGAATTTTTGGAGAGTTCTTTCAAGGTCTGTGAAATATGCTGTTGGTATTTTAATGGGGAGTGCATTGAATCTATAGATTGCTTTGGGTAGTATGGACATTTTAATGATGTTGATTCTACCAATCCATGAACATGGTATGTTCTTCCATCTGTTTATGTCTTCCTCTATCTCTTTTTTCAGTGTCCTGTAGTTTTCCGTGTATAGGTCTTTTACCTCCTTAGTTAAGTTTATTCCTAGGTATCTTAATTTTTTTGGTGCGATGGTAAATGGGATTGCCTTTTTAGTCTCTCTGTCTGTAAGTTCACTATTGGTGTATAGAAAGGCCATAGATTTCTTGGCGTTAATTTTGTATCCTGCTACATTGCCAAATTCATTTATTAAGTCTATTAGTTTTTTGACAGAGTCTTTCGGATTTTTTATGTACAATATCATGTCGTCTGCAAATAAAGACAGCTTTACTTGTTCTTTTCCAATTTGGATGCCTTTTATTTCTTCTTCTTGTCTAATTGCAATAGCTAATACTTCCAGTACTATGTCAAACAGGAGTGGTGAGAGTGGGCATCCCTGTCTTGTTCCTGTTCTTAGGGGAAATGTTTTTAGCTTTTGTCCATTGAGTATGATGTTTGCTGTGGGTTTATCATATATAGCTTTTATTATGTTGAGGTATGAGCCTTCTATTCCCACCTTGTTGAGAGTTTTTATCAAGAAAGGGTGTTGGATTTTGTCAAATGCTTTTTCTGCATCAATTGATATGACTATGTGATTTTTATCTCTCAATTTGTTTATGTGATGTATCACGTTTATTGATTTGCGGATATTGTACCATCCTTGCATTCCTGGGATAAATCCTACTTGGTCATGGTGTACGATCTTTCTGATGTACTGCTGGAGCCGATTTGCTAGAATTTTGTTGAGGATTTTGGCATCTATGTGCATGAGGGATATTGGTCTGTAATTCTCTTTCATTGTGTTGTCTTTATCTGGTTTTGGTATTAGGGTGATGCTGGCTTCATAGAAGGAGCTTGGAAGTGTTCCTTCCTCTTGAATTTTTTGGAATAGTCTGAGGAGGATAGGTTTTAGTTCTTCCTTGAATGTTTGGTAAAACTCTCCTGTGAAGCCGTCAGGCCCCGGGCTTTTGTTTGCCGGAAGCTTTTTGATGACTTCTTCAATTTCGTCCATAGTTATTGGCCTATTGAGCTGTTGAGATTCTTCTTGATTGATTTTTGGAAGGTTGTATTTTTCTAGGAATATGTCCATTTCCTCCAGGTTGTCCAGTTTGTTGGAATAGAGCTGTTCATAGTATTTTGTAACAATCCTTTGTATCTCAGCAGGGTCTGTTGTTATTTCACCTCTTTCATTTCTGATTTTGTTTATTTGGGTCCTCTCTCTTTGCTTCTTGGTGAGCCTGGCTAGAGGTCCATCAATCTTGTTTATCTTTTCAAAGAACCAGCTCTTGGTTTTGTATTGTTTCTTTGGTCTCTATGTCATTTATCTCCGCTCTGATCATTGTTATTTCCTTCCTTCTGGTTACACTGGGCTTTTCTTGCTGCTCTTTTTCTAGCTCTTTGAGTTGTAGGGTTAGGTGATTTATTACCATTGTTTCTTGTTTTTTGTAATAGGCTTGTAGAGCTATGAACTTCCCTCTCAAGACTGCTTTCGCTGTGTCCCATAGATTTTGGATTGTTGTGTTTTCATTGTCATTTGTTGCCATGATGTTTTTTATTTCTTCCTTGATCTCTCTGGTGACCCAGTCCTTGTTTAATAGCATGCTGTTTAGTCTCCATGTGTTTGATTTCTTTGGATTGTATTTATTGTAGTTGATTTCCAGTTTTATGCCACTGTGATCTGAGAAGATGCTTGATATAATTTCTATCTTCTTGAATTTGAAGAGACTTTGCCTGTGACCCAGCATATGGTCTATCTTTGAAAATGACCCATGTGCACTTGAGAAGAATGTATATTCTGTGGCTCTGGGGTGAAATGTTCTGAAGATGTCAATTAATTCCATCTGGTCTAGTGAGTCATTTAGGATTGCTGTTTCTTTGCTGATTTTTTGTTTAGAGGATTTGTCCAATGGTGATAGTGGGGTATTAAAGTCTCCTACTATTATTGTATTGCTATTAATCTCTCCCTTGATCTCCTCCAGGAGTTTTTTTATGTATTTGGGTGCTCCTATATTGGGAGCGTATATGTTTACCAGAATTATTTCTTCTTGTTGGATTTCTCCCTTTAGTATTATGAAGTGGCCTTCCTTATCTCTTGTTATGGCATTTACTTTGAGGTCTAATTTGTCAGATATAAGTATTGCTACCCCAGCTTTTTTTTCATTTCCATTTGCCTGGAAGATATTTTTCCATCCCTTCACTTTCAATCTGTGTGAGTCTCTTGTTCTGAGGTGGGTCTCTTGTAGACAGCATATATATGGGTCATGCTTTTTTATCCATTCAGCCACTCGATGTCTTTTGATTGGAGCATTTAGTCCGTTTACATTTAAAGTTATTACTGAAAGGTATTTGTTTGTAGTCATATCTATTTTTGTGTCTGTATTCCTTCTTACCTGTTTATTTCTTCTTTTTACAGTATTCCCTTTAGCAATTCTTGCATTGCTGGTTTGGTGGTGATAAACTCCCTGAGTCTTTTTTTGTCTGCGAAGCTCCTGATTTCCCCTTCAATTTTGATTGATAGTCTTGCTGGATATAGTATTCTTGGATTCAGTCCTTTGCTTTGCAACACTTTGTATACCTCTTTCCATTCACTTCTAGCTTGTTGTGTTTCTGTTGAGTAATCATTTGACAATCTGATGGGTGTTCCTTTGTAGGTAACTCTCTGTCTCTCTCTTGCTGCCTTTAAGATTCTCTCTTTATCATTTATATTTGCCATTGAGATTATGACATGTCTTGGTGTGGGTCTTTTGGGGTTGATCCTGCTTGGGACTGTCTGTACTTGCGTAACTTTTATCTTTCCCATATCCGGGAAGTTTTCTGTCATTATTTCTTCAAATAGATTTTCTAATCCCTGCTGCTCTTCTTGTCCTTCTGGCAGCCCTATTATACGCATGTTACTTCGCTTCATGTTGTCCCGAAGCTCCCTTAGGCTTTCCTCCTGCTTTTTAATTTTTTTCTCCAATTGCTGTTCAGATTGAGCTTGTTTCTGTACCTGATCTTCTAACTCGCTAATTCGGTCCTCTGCTTCTTGTAGTCTACTGTTGAAACTTTCCATGGTGTTTTTGATTGTAGCTATATCACTTTTCATTTCTTCCTGATTCTTGCATAAGTTGTTGATTTTCTCATCCATCCGATGTATAAATTCCACGACCATTACTCTGAACTCCTTTTCAGTCATGTTGCAAGCTTCAGTTTCACTAATTTCCTTTCTTGGCGACTCCACATTTTCTTTCCTCTGTGAGTTATTTCGTTTCCCCATTGTGGCTATCACCAGAAAGCTCAAGCTTCCGTTTGTGTGCACCTCGGCTGTGCGCTGTGGGGACTTCGCTCCACCCGAGTTTCACTGAAGTGCTCTGACACTAGGACGTGTGGCTGCCTTTGGTTGGTGGGAACCAGACTTGCCCAGGGTCAGTGTCCCAGTGTTCCGTGTGGTCTCGTGTGCACACTTAGTATCAGGGGCCCTGTCAGCACCACAGGGAATCTGCCGGGAAGTCTGGATTCTTGTTATTTCTTCCTCTGAAGCTGTGATAGCAGTTCTCTGTCCCCAGTGGCTGCAGGGTCCTGGTTTGTGTCAGAAGCCAGGATCCGAGTCTCAGACAGCTCTGTTTCTCAAGATGGTGTGGTCTCCGCGTCCGCACCAGCCGCCGAGAAGTGTCTGCTTTGTGTGCGGGGCTCCGCCGTCTAGGACTGCCCGGTTAGGCAGCCCCTTGGAAGACCTGCAGAATCTAACTGACCCTAGCTCATACACACACACACACCACACACGTCTACACGTCTACACTCTCCTCTATGGGTTCCTCACTCACACTCTCTCTCTCCCTACCTCCTTGCCAGTCGCCATCTTTCAAAGGTATCCAGCAATACTTTTTAAAGCTTCTAGGTTATTCCAATGTGCATCCAAGATTGAGAAGCACTGATGTAGCTCACTGCTTGTCACATTGGTCCTCAACCCTGGCTACATATTAGAATCACCTGGGGATTTTAAAATACACAGATGCCTACCGATCCATGTTTTCTCTCACATCAATGTTTCTCTCTCTCCCTTCCTTTCTCATATATATATATATATGCCTTGCTCCCACAGATTCTGTGTGTTAATTTGTCGGGAGTAGGACCCTTGTATCTTATTTATTTTTAAACTTTCCAGACACTTTTAATGGGTAACTAGGTTTAAAATCACCAGTTGCACACATAGAAACAAGTTCAACAAATGCTTATGACTTCAAGTATTATTTCCATCTCTGTCCTCTCTCCTGGACCATAGACCCAGAATTAACCCAATGACCTGATGCACATGGTCTCCTATGTGTCCGCAGGTGTGTCAAGCTCAATATGTCCAAGGCTAAACTCCATCTCCCAACAGCCCTTGCAAGCCAGTGGGAGAGAGCCTTTTGCTGGGAACTGGTCCCAAGTTTGGGGATTGAATGGTATCCCATGTCATTCAGAGAGAAAAATGGTAACTAAACAGAGGTTGGGGATGGTAGAGACTCATCACTCAAGGTTCAAGGAACTGAAGAATGAAATCCAATCAGGGTCAGAGATTGTTGGGTTGACAGGCAAAGAAGCTGGAAAATGGGTACAAGTGAAGGACTGTCTGCCTCATTGCATCATAGGCACTTCATAAGGCTTGTTGAGAGAAATGATCAACTGTAAGAAGAGTCTGGAAGCATCAGCATGCAGAGGATGGCAGATTTTACATCAAAAGGTTAGTGGAATTTGCTCACTCAGAGAGTCCTCCATCATACCTAATAAAATGGTAATATGCAAATTACCATCACTCCGCTACGCCCACGATTGGGCCAGCTAGAGGCGCGGGGCGGGACTCAGGGTGGCCGATTGGCTGGCGATAGAAGCGGGGGGTGGGGACTCGCGAGTCCCCCACCCCCGCTCCTCCCGCCGGCTTAAACGGCCGGTGCTGCGGAAGACGCTGGTGGTGGAACTCGGGGTGGCCGATTGCGTGGCTGCTGGCACCAGTTTTCCGCCAGCAGCAGTTTTCCTCTGGCCACCCGCCCGATCGGAGTTCCTCTCGGGGTGGCTGATCGTGCTGGCGGGAGGCGCTCTGATCGGCAGGTGGCCAGAGGAAAACTGCTGCTGGCGGATAACTGGTGCCGGCAGCCAGGTGAAGGAAAAGTCTATTGCACGAAACTTTGTGCAACGGGCTCCTAGTTTTAACATAATAATCTTCTGGGGACTCTTCTGCCATATGGACCTCCTCCTCTCCCTAAGTCATTCCAAGTACTCTCCTCCCTTGGGCTATTGTATTGGCTGTTCCCTCTGCCTGGAGTACTCCTCATCCCACCCCAAATATTCACAAGGCTCACTAGCCTTCCCCAGGTCTTTACTCAAATGCCACCGTCATACTCCCTACTCCCCTTCCTGGATTTATTTTCTTCTCTAGCATTTATGAGTAGCTAATCCTATATAATAAAAGCCTAATATGCAAATCAACCAAACTGTGGAAGGACCGGCAGAATGACTGGTCGCTATGATGCACACTGACCACCAAGGGGCAGACGCTGTCCCCTGGTTATCAGTATGCTCCCACAGGGGGAGCGCTGCTCAGCCAGGAGCCGGGCTCACAGTTGGCTAGCGCAGCAGTGGTGGCAGGAGCCTCTCCCTCCTCTGTGGCAGTGCTAAGGAGCAGTGAGCAGGTGGGTGGTAAGGAGTGAGGGGTCCTGGACTGCAAGAGGGATCCCAGACTGCGAGAGGGCACAGGCCGGGCTGAGGGATCCTCCCCCACCCCCCATCCCCCAGTGCACAAATTTCGTGCATGGGGCCTCTAGTATACTATATATGTGGTGTTTCTCCATTAGCTGTTACCTTCCTGCACAGGGATTTAGACTGTTTCATTCCCTGGCATATCCAGAGCCTAGAACAGTCCCTGGCAGACAGCAGGCACCCAATAGATGAATGAATGAATGAATGAATGAGTGGAGAGGTTAAAATTGCAGACTCTACACCAAGAGTAGAATCCAGCAGGCCTGGGTGGGGGCCAGGAATGTACATGTGTACCAGGTGGTTCTAAAGGAGATAGTTAGAGGCCACACATGAAAAAAACATTTTCTAGACAAAAAAAAAGAGTTGGTTTTGACTGGATACAACTGTCTTGACATCAGATGGAGAGCAGGAGGCTGAGGACTCAGGATCCCAGCCATCTTCACTCATTTCTTTCCTGTGCTGACACATCTCACATCTGGTGATTTGACGGAAGTGAGTGTGCGCAGCAGGCAAGGATGTAGGTGGCCAGCTCCTTGGAGGATGCCTCCCTGGGGGAGCCCAACTGCACTTCTGGGCAAAGTCCTAGGCGGAAGAAGCCCAGTTCCTGCCACGGGGCAGGGCCTTCATGAAGCGGGAATCTGAGCTTGGCAGGAACTGAACTAATACCACAGCAACACTCCTTTTCACCGAAGTGGTGCTCGGACAGCCAGGTTCAACAGTGCTGGTAAGTGTTTAACACCCAGCTCTAAGGGGGGGAAAATGCATGCATGCATATACAAGCACAAGTTTATCATAAGTTTTACTGATAAAAGATGCGTATTACACTATTTGCAAATAATAATAAAATATAAAATACTCTTCATTGTAAGTTACATATAGCCAATTAATTCTTTTTTAAAATTTCATTGTGGTTAAAAACACTTAACATGAGATATGTCCCCCTAACAGAGTTTAAGTGTAGGATACAGCATTGTTAACTAGGAGCACAGTGTTCTAAGCAGATCTCTAGAACTTATCTTGCATAACTGAAACACTATGCCTGTTAAGAACTCCCATCTCACCCTAACCGGTATGGCTCAGTGGATAGAGCATCGGCCTTCGGACTTAAGGGTCCCAGGTTCCATTCCCATCAAGGGCATATACCTTGGTTGAGGGCACATCCCCAGTAGGGGGTGTGCAGGAGGCAGCTGATTAATGTTTCTCTCTCATCGATGTTTCTAACTCTCCCTTCCTCTCTGTAAAAAATCAATAAATTTTTTTTTAAAAGAACTCCCATCTAACCTGGAGAGCATTATGCTAAGTGAAATAAGCCAGTGACAGAAAGACAAGTATCATATGATCTCACGCATATGTGGAATTTAATGAACAAATTGAACTACCAAGCAAAATAGAGACAGATTCATAGATACAGAGCAGGCAGACAGCTTGGGGTGAGGGGTGGAAGGGGGATGGGGAAGGGGTTGTTCAAAAAAGAAAAAAAGAGAGAGAGAGAGCTCGTGGGCATGGACAACAGTGTGATGATTGCGGAGGGAAAAGGAGGTGGGTGGAGGTGGAAGAGGGTATAGAGGGGATAAATGGTGATGGAAGAAAATATATAAATAAATAATTTTTTTTTAAAAACTCCCATCTAGCTGAAACTGGTTTGGCTCAGTGGATAGAGCGTCGGTCTGCGGACTGAAAGGTTCGATTCCGGTCAAGGGCATGTACATTGGTTGCGGGCACATCCCCGGTGGGGGGTGTGCAGGAGGCAGCTGGTCGATGTATCTCTCTCATCGATGTTTCTAGCTCTCTATCCCTCTCCCTTTCTCTCTGTGAAAAATCAATAAAATATATTTTAAAAAAAAACAAAAAAAACTCCCATCTTTTGTTGCCCCCAATCCCTAGTGACAACAGTCCTATTCTTTGTCTCCACGATTTTAATTGTTTTGAATACCTCATATAAGTTTCTTCATGCAGTACTTGTCCTTCTGCAACTGGCTTATTTCACTTAGAATAATGTCTTCCAGGTTCGTCCATGTTGTCATATGTATCCAAACTTAATTTCCTTTTATGGACAAATGATAGTCCACTGTATGTTCATACCACCTGTCCTTTTTTTAAATATATTTTTATTGATTTCAGATAGGAAGGGTGAGGGAGAGAGAGAGAGAGAGAGAAACATCAATGATGAGAGGGAATCATTGATCAGCTGCCTCCTGCACACCCCCTACTGGGGATCGAGCCCACAACCCTAGCATGTGCCCTTGACTGAAAGTGAATCTGGGACCCTTCAGTCTGCAGGCCGATGCTCTATCCACTGAGCCAACCCAGCTCGGGCCCACCTGTTCTTTATTCATTCTTCCACTGATCGGCACAGGTTGTTTCCACACCTTGGCTGTTGTGACTAGTGCTTTGGTGAACGTGGGAGTATAAATATCACTTTGAGATACTGATTTGAAATCTTTTGGATAAATACAGAAATGGGATTGCTGGATCATATGGCAGTTCTATCTTTAATTTTTGAGGAACCTCAATACTGTTTTCCATAGAAGAAGAACCATTTACATTCCCACCAAAGGTGCATAAGGATTGCAATTTCTTCACATCCTTGCAAATGCTTACTGTCTTTTGATTTTCCTTTCAGTGTAAAGTTAGATTGTTTATTTTACATTTTTCTTGTTTCTTGGGATAAGCCTGTAATGCTATGAATTTCCCTCTTAAAATTGTTTTTGCTGTGTCCCAGAGATTTTAGGTTATTATGCTCTAATTTTTATTTGGTTCAAGGCATGTTTTGATATATTTCTTGATCTCATTGTTAACCCATTCACTGTTTAATAACATGTTATTTAGCCTCCATGTCTTTGTGTGTTTTTCAGTTTTTCTTGTGATTGATTTCTAGCTTCATACCATTGTTATCAGAGAAGGTGCTTGATATAATTTTAAACTTCTTAAATTTTTTGAGACTTGTTTTATGTTCTAACATGTGGTCTACCCTAGAAAATATTTCATTTGCACTTGAAAAGAATGTATATTTTGCTGCTTTGGGGTGAGACTCTCTGAAGATATCAATTAAAGCCACCTGATCTAATGTGTGATTTAAGGCCTCTGTTTCCTTATTGATATTTTGTCTGGTATATCTACACACTGATGTCAATGGGGTGTTAAAATCCCCTACTAGGCCCAGCTGGCATAGCTCAGTAGTTGAACATCGACCTATGAACCAGGAGGTCATGGTTCAATTCCCGGTCAGGGCACATTTTCCTGGGTTTCAGGCTAGGTCCCTAGGGTGAGGTGTGAAGGAGGCAGCCAATCATTTATTCTCTCTCATCATTGATGTTTCTAGCTCTCTCTCCCTCTCCCTTCCTCTCTGAAAACATTAAAAAAATATTTAAAAAATAGAATCCCATACTATGACTATATTACTGTCAATCTTTCCCTTTATGTCCATCAAGATTTCCTTTAAATATTTGGGTGCTCCTATGTTGGATTCATAAATGTTTACAAGGGTTATATCTTCTTGTTGGACTGCTATTTTTTATCATTATGTGATATCGTTCTTTGCCTTTTACTATAGCGTTTGTTTTAAAGTCTATTTTGTCAATAGATCCAGAGACATAGATTCATCAAACCTCAGAGGGAAGGCAGGGTGGAGTGGGAAGAGGGTGTTAATCAAAAACTAAAGAACTTGTATGCATATAAGCATAATCAATGGACAAAGATAGTAGGGGGGGTGAAGGCCATAGTTGGGGGGCAGGGGCAGGCTGGGAGAGGACAATGGGGGGAAAAGGGGACATACGTAATACTTTCAGCAATAAAGAATTTTTTAAAATAATAATAATGTCTATTTTGTCAGATATAAGTATTGCTACTCCAGCTTTTTCTTTTTTTTCTTTTTTTTTAATATATTTTATTGGTTTTTTACAGAGAGGAAGGGAGAGGGATAGAGAGCTAGAAACATCTACCAGCTGCCTCCTGCACACTCCCTACCGGAGATGTGCCGCAACCAAGGTACATGCCCTTGACCAGAATCGAACCTGGGACCTTTCAGTCCACAGGCTGACGCTCTATCCACTAAGCCAAACCGGTTTCGGCCCCAGCTTTTTCTTTTGTTTCTATTTGCATCAAATGTCTTTTTACATCCCTTTACTTTTAGTCTGTGTGTATCTTTCATGCTGAAGTGGGTCTCTTGTAGACAACATATACATAGGTCTTGTTTTCTTATCCATTCAGCTGCCCCATTTTTTTATTGGAGTGTTTAAGCCAATTACATTTAAAGTGATTATTGATGGGTATATATTTATTGTCACTTTATTCTTTTAACTATGTTCCTCTGCTTTTTTTCCTTTTTCTTCTTCTTCTTAAAGCAAACCCTGTAACATTTCTTGTAATTCTGGTTTGGTGGTATTTTTCTTGTGTGGGAAGCTCTTTATTTCTCCTCCAATTTTAAATGATAGCCTTTTCATTACTGAATATTTCATGCCAATCCCTTCTGGCCTGAAATGTTTCTGTTGAAAAATCAGCTGTCAGTCTTATGGGAACTCACAGGTAATTCACTGTCTTTTTCTTGTGGCTTTTAAGATTCTCTCTTTGTCTTTAATCTTTGCCATTTTCATTATGATGTGTCTTGGTATGGCTCTTTTTGAGTTCATCTTGTTTGGGACTCTCTGTGCTTCCTGGACTTGTGTGTCTTTTTTCTTCACCAGGTTAGGGAAGTTTTCAGTCATTATTTCTTCACATAGTTTTTAAATCCTTTGTTCTCTCTCTTCTCCTTCTGGCACCCATATGATATGGTTGTTGTTATGCTACATATTGTCCCAAAGGCACCTTAAACTATCCTCATTCTTTTTTCTATTTGCTTCTCTGATTGGGTGTTTTTTCCTACCTTGTCTCCCAAATTGCTACTTTGATCCTCTGTTTCATTTCACCTACTGTTTATTCCTTCCAGTGTATTCTTCATTTCAGATACTTCATTCTTCATTTCTGACTTTTTCTATGGTTTCTATATCCTTTGTCATGCTGTTGTAGTTCTCACTAAGTTCCTTGAGCATCCTTATGATATTTTTTTGAACTATATATAAGTTGCTTGCCTCCATTTCATTTAGCTCTTTTTCTAGATATTTCTCCTGTTCTTTCATTTGGGGCATGTTTCTTTGTCTTCCCATATTGGCTGCCTCTTTGTGTTTGTTTCTATGTATTAGGTAGATCTGCTATAGTTGTCAGGGTGAGGTCAGCAGAATTTATCAGGCCAAAACAGACCAAGATTTGGTTCTGTGAAGGGAGAGCTTTGCATTGGTTGGGCATTTGAGGAATAAAAGGTCCCTGTTTTAGACTCACAGAACTCAATCTGCCCCAGATTCTGCCCAGAGCTCGATGTCAGCAGGGCTGGGCCACTGGGAGTCAGGAAGGTGGGGCTAGTGGATCTCCTGTGAGGGGGAGGTGCCAATCAGGTTTGGGGGAAGGTGTGTGGGGGGGTGGCCCCACCCCAGAGCCACAAAACTCAGTCTGTTCCATATTCTTCTCAGCCCTTGGCAGGGCAGAGTTATCAGAAGTCAGAAGGGAGCCGTCAGGAGCCCAGAGAGTGGGACTAGTGGATCCCATGAGGGGAGGCACTAGCAAGGTTTATGGGAAGGTATGAGGAATGGCCCTTGCCCCAAAGCCACATAACTCAGTCACTGACACTCCTGAGTCTGCCCCGATTTCTACACCCCAGTCCAGGCAACTGACTCCTCAGCAGGATATAAGCTCCACAGGGTTGGGCAGCAGGGAGTCCGGAGTGTGAAGCTATTGCATTCCCCCAGCCTAATGCCATATAGAGGAGAGTGCTCCACCCAAGAGAGATGGCATCTGCAGTGTGGGAACTGAACTTAGGTCAGGGATCCTGGTGGCTGTCCCTTCAGCTCCCTCCCCCAAGCCACAAACTCCAGTCTCTCCTCTCTCAACTTTAGTCTGCTCCACCATCCCTCCACCAGAGCCCAGGGTGAGTGGCTGCTAACAAAATTTTGTGTGTTGCCCCTTTAAGAGAGCACCTGTGTCTCTAGCAGATTCCTGTTTCTCCCTGGTGGACAGAATCTCCATTGATTTTCATAACCAGATGTTACGTGGGCTCCTCTTCCTAGCTCTGGTGCTCTGGGCTGGAGAGCCCGGCTTAGGGTTGAGACCCTACACTCCTCAGGGGGAAGCCCTGCAGTTGAGATATCCCTCAGGAACCTCTGCCACCACCCATGGGAGTGGAGCCCGTCTTTTTTGCATCTCTGCCTTTCCTACCAACCTCAATGTGGCTTCTTCTGTAAATCCTTAGTTATAAGACTTCCCTTCAGCTAGTCTTCCATTGGTTATTCAGGTTAACTATTCTACAATTTAGTTATAATTCCACTTTGGTCCTGGGCAGAGGTGAGTGTACCTTCCACCTACTGCTCCACCATATTGAATCCCTTGTGGTCTGTCTTTTGATTTCTTTATAATAACCTAACAGATGTAAGGTGATTTTTATTTGCATTTCCCTGGTGATGAGTGATGTTGAACATCTTTCTTTTTCCTTCGTTACGCCTCCCATCTGCCCCTTTCTGGTGCATGACTGGAATATTATGCATTGGGTTCAAGGAACTCTGCTTTTGTCTGAGAGATTATGTGAGTGAAGAGATTAGTGCTTAAACTGTTAACTGCCAGGCAAATCCCATTGTTTCCAGGATAGGTTTATGCTTTGGAGCAGAGCAGGAACTGTGATAATCTTATTTGTCTTGTTTGTCTTCTCAGTCTGTGCTGTGTAAAATCATAATCAGCAACCATAAACAGGGACGTAAATTGAAATTAATTAAAATTTAATTTAAAATTCAGTTTCTCAGTCCCACTCGCTACATTTCAAATGGTTAATAGTGCTTATGTTCAGTGCTCTATATCATTGTTTTTACATCTTTTTTCACTAATGCTCCCCCAAGAAGCCTTTTTAGATGCTTTTCTCCTAGTTGCCACACTCTCCTAGGAAATTTTAATAAGACAGATACACTATATTATGTTCTGTACTATATGCATATCTGTTCTTCATACATAAAAACATCAAATTGGTTCCTCCAACATTTCTGCCCGCTTGGAGACAATATCATCTCCATCAAGAAGGCATATGCTAGAAGAACAAAGTTGGAGGGATCACAATACCGGATATCAAGCTATATTACAAAGCCACTGTTCTCAAAACTACCTGGTACTGGCACAAGAACAGACATATAGACCAATGGAATAGAACAGAGAACACAGAAATCAACCCAAACCATTATGCTCAATTAATATTTGACAAAGGAGGCAAGAACATAGAATGGAGTCAAGACAGTCTTCAATAAATGGTTTTGGGAAAATTAGACAGATACATGCAAAAAAAAATGAAACTATAACACCAACTTACACCATACACAAAAATAAACTCAAAATGGATAAAGGACTTAAACGTAAAATGGGAAACCATAAAAATCTTAGAAGAATCCATAGGCAGCAAAATGTCAGACATATGTCATAGCAATATCTTTACCGATATAGCTCCTAGGGCAATGGAAACTAAGGAGAAAATAAACAAATGGGACTACATCAAAATAAGAAGCTTCTGCACAGCAAAAGAAACTATCAACAAAACAACAAGAAAGCCCACTGCATGTGAGAACATATTTGCCAATGTTATCTCTGATAAGGGTTTAATCTCCAAAATTTACAGGGAACTCATACAACTTAACAAAAGGAAGATAAACAATCCAATCAAAAAATGGGCAAAGGACCTAAATAGACACTTTTCGAAAGAGGACATACAGAAGGCCAAGAGACATATGAAAACATGCTCAAAGTCACTAATCATCCAAGACATGCAAATCAAAACGAAAATGAGGTACCATCTCACACCTGTCAGAATGGCTATCATCAACAAATCAACAAAGGACAAGTGCTGGCGAGGATGTGGAGGAAAAGGAATCCTCGTGCACTGCTGGTGGGAATGCAGACTGGTGAGGCCACTGTGGAAAACAGTATGGAGTTTCCTCAAAAAATTAAAAATGGAACTCCCATTTGACCCAGTGATCCCACTTTAGGAATATATCCCAAGAAATCAGAAACACCCATCAGACAGGATATATGCACCCCATGTTCATAGCAGCACAATTTACAAAAGCTAAAATTTGGAAATAGCCTAAGTGCCCATCAGCAGATGAGTGGATTAGAAAATGGTGGTACATTCACACAATGAAATACTACGCTACTGTGAAAAAGAAGGAACTCTTACCATTTGCAACAGCATGGATGGACCTGGAGAGCATTATGCTAAGTGAAATAAGCCAGTCGGAGAAAGATAAATATCACATGATCTCACTCATTTGTGGAAAATAATGAACAACATAAACTGATTGAACAACATCATCCAACCTAAGAGGGAAGATGGGGGTGGGGGGTAAGAGATCAACCAAAGGACTTGTACGTATGCATCTGAGCATAACCAGTGGACACAGACAGTAGCAGGGTGAGGGCATGTGCTGGGGGGTGGAAGCGGCTGGGGAGAGGTCAATGGGGGGGGGGGGGGGGGGTTGAAGGAGACTTATATAACACTTTAAACAATAAAGAATTTAAATTTTAAAAAAAGAAGGCATATGCTATACGAACCAGGGCCAAGATTAGGGTAAGCCACCTAAGGTTCAAATTTTCTTAATTAAAAAAATTTAAAATATTTTAGTTAGAGTTGACATACAATATTATATTGTGTGTCAGATGTACAACATAGTGATTAGGCATTTATATACCTTATGAAGTGACCACCCCCAATAAGTCTAGTACCCATCTGACACCATACATAGTTACTACAATATTATTGACCATACTTAAAGTTCAAAATTTAAGGCTTTCCCTCCCAGGGCCATGCAAGTGGAGGGACAGCACCGGAAAGTAATAGCCTCCTTACAGTTCGCACCCTACCGGCCTCATTTGCCTCACCCTAGTCCAGGCCCTGATTTGAATTTTTCCTTCATCACAGATGTTATATCAGATTAGAACTTTGGAAAGGTGGGACCAAGAGAGGCATTGGGAGAAACTCCATTTGGAAGGGCTGTGGATGAGTGGTTCTCAACCCTGGCTATAGGTTAGAGTCCTCTGATAAGCTTCAAAACTCCTGGCACCTGGGTCCTGCCCCAGGTGAATTAAGTCTGAATCTCTGGGGTGGGTCCTGGGAATGGAGCCTTTTCAGCTCCCAGGCAATTCTGCTGTGCAGCCGTGGCTGAGAGTCTCTGCTGTGCGGGAGGAAGGAAGAATCCATGTTGTAGCCAGTAACATACCTGGGGAAGATCCCCGTTGGCTGTATTTAAGCAGAAAAGGTTAAAAAATGAGCTTTAATCACTCTGTGGAACAAAGGATTAAGTTAATAAAGGAACATTTGAGGTGTGAAAAACATAGAGCAGTGGCTTGTTTGGGGAACTTTATGTCATGGGTGCTGCATGGCTTGGATCTTATGTTAAACTGGAGGCCCAGTGCACAAAATTTGTGCACGGGGGTGAAGGTCCCTCAGCTCAGCCTGCGCCCTCAGGGGATGTCCAACTGCCGGTTTAGGCCCGATGGATCAGGCCTAAACTGGCAGTCAGACATCCCTCTCGAGATCCGGGACGCTGTATGCACCAGTGACCATACTTTTCATACAGGTGAAAGGCATCTTGCTGTTGTATGGGCAGCTACATTTTTTTGCCCTGATTATAAAAAGTAGTACATAACACGATCCTTCTGAGGCAGTAGTACCATTTTCCCCATCTTATGGGTGGAAAAACTGACGCATAGAGAAGTTAAGTAATTGGCTTTGTCACACAGTTATAAGTGTCAGAATCAGGGCTGACCACAAAATGTGCAAGCCAGAGTCCATGCATGTCATCGCTGCATCATCCTGTTTTGTCAGTGTTAGAGTAGCCTTGCCAGGTTTTAATTTTTAAATCTAAGACACTGTTCCCAATATATAGGGTAGGGTCCCTAGGCCTGGGCAGCGATCAAGGCTGATCTGTGGGGCAACCAGACAGCGGGGCTATCAAGAGGCCCCCACTGGCACCCACTTTGGCTGGGGAGGGGTGTGCAGACGCTCCTGCATTGAGCATCTGCCCCCTGGTGGTCAGTGTGTGTCATAGTGACCAATAGTTCTGCCATTCGGTCCATTTGTATATTAGGGTTTTATTATATAGGATGTGCTCTTTACAATGTCACTGACCATCAAGATGGTAATTAATCCAGAGAGGCTCCTAGGTCCAGTGAAGAGTGTGACCTTGGGGTTAATTTATTAACTCCCTTCCTGACTTTTGTCAGCTGCTTCTGGGGCCAATGCCAAAGAGACATTTTTAAGGCTCTTGTTAAACCCAGTGCTCACTCTGCATTGGCCCCAGGAGAGCAGCACAGAGAAATGATGATGACTGCAGTCATGGCCAGGACTTTATCTCCTCTGATGGGTGACCAAAGCAACTTCACCCTTAGCTGGCCACAGTCTGGTTGTCAAACTAACTCCAGTTTAAAGGAGAACAAACTGTGGAGGGGATATTGAATTCTAAGTGCCACCAACCATCAGCCTCACCCCAGGCCCATCTCAACACACACACACACACACACACACACACACACACACACACACACACACATCTCAAGAGGATTAGTTTTAGGCACTACAGTCATCCCCCCTATCTGTGGGGGATACGTTCTGTTACCGGAAAGGGGACTTGGCCCTGAGTAGGTCTGCCTAGGGCCAGCCGGTAGTGCGTGGGTTCTGGACTTGGTGCAGGAAAACAAGTCCAGGTGAATTTTAGAGGATGTTTATTAAAGCTGAGGGCAGTGAAATGAAAAAGGGCTGGGAAATGAGCCGAGGCTGGGCTGCTTTTGCTCACTAAGAAGCCAAAGAAAAGGGGCCTGAGGGCGTTCAGGGGGTTTGCCCAGGACGAACTGTGCTGCCCATTGCTGCCCTCGTTTCAAGCCTTGAGGGGGTCCCTTAGAGTCTAGGAGAAGAGGGATGGGGAGGCACAGGCCTGCTCCTGGGAGGGAGAGCACACTGGATCTTTGACTTAAGGGTTTTAAAGGCTGGGCAGTTTATTTATTTTTATTTATTTTCTCTTTAAGGCTAGGGGAGGTCTTAGGGAAGGATCTCAGTAGAATATTCATGAGCTTTATGCTGATGTGCCAAAACGAGGTTTATCTCTTCACTTCATCTGTCCTTGGGTGTGGCTGGCAAATGGCACTAATTGGATTTCTGCTATCTGTCTCCCAGAGGAGGGAGATTTAAGCTATTTACACTCTGGGTGGGGAGAAGTGCAAACCTTTTACTTCTAAGTGTCCCTGGCTTAGGGAAGATAGGATTTACTAGGTGGCTGCAAACTGCTGTTTAACTGTCTGTCTCCCTTTCCCTATTCCACTTGTCCTGGTTTACTGGCCTGTCCTACTCAGACCCCCAGTGCATGCCCAAAACTGTGGAGAGTTTTATGTACATTGTCATAAAGTTTAATTTATAAATAAGCACAGGAAGAGATTAACAATAGCTAATAATAAAACAAATTTATAGCAACAGACTGAAATCAAAGTTAGGTGAATGCCGTCTCTCCTTTCATGGACTCCTTGCTGAAGTCCAGACTGTCACTGCACGGAAACCTTATTTTCTTTAATGTGCCCTTTATTTCGATTTTTTTTCTTATGACTCAAACGGGCGTCACCCAGTGCCCTGACTCACCCACCTCCCTCTCCCTTGCTTAATCACTACGCCCTCAGGACAAAGAGGTCTGGTCAGCAGCCAGCAGTCTGAGGAACAAGGGCCTGTCTATTGACCACAGAGAGTTGTCAATCAAACTGGGTCCTGGATGCCCTTGGTGGGGACGGCCCTCTCTTGCTGACCCAGGAGACCTGGAGGGAAGCACTTAGTTGGCCTGATTTCATCTCCTTTGAGTGAGTGATTGAAAGGAACCCATCTGTCCCAGTGACTGAAAGGAACCCACTGGATGCAGAGTACGGGTGCATAGTCCCCAGTGGAGGCGAGAGCATTGGTGAGCTCATGTCCCATCAAAATACCAAAAAGAAAGCAATTTCAAAATGATAACGATTATTTACCAAAAAACCCACCAGCAACTATAACATGAAATTGAAGTCATTTCTGTCAAAATCATCATTTTGGGCATTACTTTGCAGACCTTAACTAATGCAATACATTAATTATTACTTTTTATTACTAGTTAAATAATCCATATAAATATTGGAAAAAGAAGAAACAAAATTACATTATTTTCATGTGATATAATTGTGTAATTAGAAAACCCAAAAGCCTCTATCAAAAACTATTTGAAATAATTAAACTTTGGTAAAATAGATGATAGTACTTATACAATAATGAATAAAATTTTCTTTTGTTTGTTATATTATTACTTTTAAGTAATTTTTATTGATTTCAGAGGAAAGGAGAGGGAGGGAGAGATAGAAACATCAATGATGAGAGAGAGTCATTGATTGGCTGCTTCTTCTTTTTTTTAATATGTTTTATTGGATTTTTACAGAAAGGAAGGGAGAGGGATAGAGTTAGAAACATCGATGAGAGAGAAACATCCATCAGCTGCCTCCTGCACACCTCCTACTGGGGATGTGCCCGCAATCAAGGTACATGCCCTTGACCGGAATCGAACCTGGAACCTTTCAGTCCACAGGCCGATGCTTTAGCCACTGAGCCAAACCGGTTAGGGCTGATTGCTGCTTCTTGCACTCTCCCACACTGGGGATAGAGCCCACAACCCGGGCCTATGCCCTGACCAGAAATCAAACCATGATGTCCTGGTTTGTAGGTTGATGCTCAACCACTGAGCTATGCTGGCCAGGCTGAAAAAAATTTTCTTTATGCCAACAGTAAAGGGTAAGATATGGAACTAATAAAAAATAATAATCCCATTTGTGGTGCATAAAATAATGCCCCGCCCCCAACAAAGATGCCTGCATACTGATCTTGAAAACCTGTGACCACGTTGCCTTATATGACAAAAGGAATGTGGCAGATGTGATCAAGTTAAAGACCTGGTGATGAGGTGAGCCCAGTGTAATCGGGATCCCTGATGGGAGGGAGGCAGTCAGGTTAGAAGATTACATGCCAAGGCAGGAATGATTCAAGAAAGGAGCCAGGAGCCAAGGACCGCAGGTAGCCCCGCACAGCAGGAAAAGGGACTGTCTCCTGCAGCCTCCAGAAGAAGCTCAGCTGTGGGTGGTGACCTCTGACCTCCAGAAATGTAATAAATTTCTGTTGTTTTTAAACCACTGGATCCATGGTAATTTGTTACAGCAGTAATAGGAAATTAATACATCATTTATTATGGCAAAAACGGTAAGACACCTATGAATAAATGATTCATAGAGGGCACATGGTCTGCATGAAGAGAACCAAATTCTCATGGAAGGGCATAACATGAGACCCATAACATAACATGAAAGAAATGTATTCCTGGGCAGGAAAACTTGATATCTGGAAATGCCAGTCATTAACAAACTAATATAAAACTTTAAGTGAGTTGCAATCAGAATTCCAGGAGAGCTCTTTAGGGAGAAAGACAGGGGAATAAGTGGCTAAAAATATTTGAAACTTTAAATGAAAAAAATTAGAATCCGAGAATAGTCAACATAATGAAAAAGTATGGAGTGGTAGGACTTACCTTGCCAGATATTAAATTCACCATATATTCTTTGTAAATTCACCAGAAACTACATCCAAAGACAAATGAGGTTTTGGTTGTGCTACAGTTATGCTAGATGCTCCCTTGGGAAAAGCTGGGTGAAATCTACACGGGACTCTGTACCATTTTCACAAGTTCCGTTAGCCTCTAATTATCTATCCTATCTAATAAAAGCGTAATATGCAAATTGACCATACCTCCACTACACACCAAGCCACGCCCACCAGCCAATCAGGAGCGAGCATGCAAATTAACCCAACAAAGATGGCTGCAGCCACGGAGCTAGCAGGAGGCTTGGGTTTCCCTGGTAATGGAGGAAGCCAAGCTTTCTGCACACCATGGCTGGCCTAGGCCTCCACTCAAGGCTACAAAGTTTCAATTATAGAAGATAAATAAATCCCAACAAAAATGGCTGTGGCCACAGAGCAAGCAGGAGGCTTGGCTCTGCTCAAGGCTACAAAGTTTCAATTATAGAAGATAAATAAATCCCAGATACCAGGGCCTCCACTTGGGTCGCCGGGAGGTATGGCTGGCCTGCAAACCATCATAGGCCCCTTGTCCAGGCAACCCCATGCCCCAAGGGAACCCCCACCCTAATCCTGGACACCCTTCAGGGAAAACCAGCTGGCTGCCACCCGTGCACCGGGCCTCTATCCTATCTAATAAAAGAGTAATATGCAAATTGACCATCACTCAAACACACAAGATTGCTGCCCCCATGTGGTCAAAGATGGCTGCCCCCATGTGGACACAAGATGGCCACCACAAGATGGCCAGCAGGGGAGGGCTGTTGGGAGGGACCAGGCCTGCAAGGGAGGGCAGTTGGGGGCAATCAAGCCTGCAGGGGAGAGCAGTTTGGGGTGACCAGGCCGGCCGAGGAGGGAAGTTGGGAGCGACCGGGCCTGCAGGGAAGGGCAGTTGGGGGGGACCCAGGCCTGCAGGGGAGGGCAGTTGGGGGGAACCAGGCCTGCAGGGGAGGGCAGTTGGGGGGAACCAGGCCTTCAGGGGAGGGTAGTTGGGGGTGACTAGGCCAGCAGGGGAAGGCAGTTGGGAGCGACCAGGCCTGCAGGGGATGGCAGTTGGGGGTGACCAGCAGCAGGGGAGGGCAGTTAGGGGTGACCACGCCAGCAGGGGAGGGCTGCTAGAGGTGACCAGGCTGGCAGGGGAGGGCAGTTGGGAGGGACAAGGCCTGCAAGCGAGGGGAGTTATCGGGGACCAGACCAGCAGGGGAGGGCAGTTGGGGGTGACCAGGCCAGGAGGGGAGGACAGTTAGGGATGACCTGGCCAGCAGGGGAGGGAAGTTAGGGGCAATTGGGCTGGCAGGGGAGCAGTTAAGCGTTGATCAGGCTGGCAGGGGAGTGGTTAGGGGGTGATCAGGCTGGCAGGCAGAAGTGGTTAGGGGCAATCAGGCAGGCAAGCAGGCGAGCAGTTGGGAGCCAGCAGTCCTGCATTGTGAGAGGGATATCCCATACTGGAGAGAGTACAGGCTGAGCTGAGGGACACCCCCCTCCCCCGTGCATGAATTTCATGCACCGGGCCTCTAGTATATATATATAAAAGGCTAATATGCACAGTGTCCCCTTGCACATTCAACCAGGAGTTCGATTGCTTGCTATGACGTGCAATGACCACCAGGGGCAGCGTGGAATGAAGGAAGGCCCTGGCCGGCAGCCAGCAGCCAGGGAAGGAAGGCCCCAATCGGCCCTGATCACCAGCCAGGCCTAGGGACCCTACCCATGCACAAATTTCATGCACCAGTCCTCTATTTTACAAATAAAAGGCTAAAAAAAAAAAAGGTCATCTGGGGAGGAACGGGTACTCTGGGGAATAGAGTTGCCACCCCAAAATATGCTTCGTTGGGATATTGCTAATTTATGTTGGGTATTTTTAAGTAACAAACTACCCAGGTAAAAGCTTTGGCCTTTCCCCTACTGTCTAAGAGAATCTGAGATAGCAAACCTGCTCCAGAAGGGGTTTAATCTGAGGGTGTGTGATGACAGGGAGGACCCAGCCAGGCCTCACAGTCAGTCCGCTCTGCCCCAGCCTCTCAGGATGGCCCAGCACACATTTGTGTATTAAATGTAACTTTCATCCCCTTGTAAATTGCCTGACTTCCCTTTCAAGTCCAAGACCCCTGCTTCCCCTCCTTAGTTCAGAATTACACATATACACACACACACACACATATATATGCATATACAAGAGGCCTGATGCATGAAATTTGTGCAAGAGTAGGCCTCCCTTCCCCCAGCTGCTGGCACTGGCTTCCCTCTGGCACCCAGGACCCAGGCTTCCCTTGCAGCCCTAGCTTCGTCTGGAAGGTTGTCCAGTCTAATTAGCATATTACGTTTTTATTATTATAGATATAACTAGAGGCCCAGTGCATGATTGAATCATGCACGTATAGGGTCCCCTACATGCTTTCCCTTTCGATCACGGGGAGCTGGGTGCCTGTCCGCTGGTGCACCAGGCGCCAGAGGCTTCTGAAAGGCATCCAGCTCCCACGCTTTTGCTTTCCATCGCTGGTGCACCAGGGAAGCCTCAAGCGTGGCAGAGGCTTCTGAAAGGCCTGGTGCCTGAGCGGACAGGCACCCAGCTCCCACACTTTCCTTTAGATCGCTGGTGCACCAGGCCTTTCAGAAGCCTCCGGCGTGGCGGAGGCTTCTGAAAGGCCTGCCACCTGAGTGGACAGGCACCCAGCTCCCACGCTTTTGCTTTTGGTCATGGGGCGCTGGGTCCCTGTCCGCTGGTGCACCAGGCCTTTCAGAAGCCTCCAGCACCGCGGAGGCTTCTGAAAGGCCTGGTGCCTGAGTGGACAGGCACCCAGCTCCCATGCTTTCGCTTTCGATCGCTGGTGCACCAGGCCTTTCAGAAGCCTCCGGCGTGGCGGAGGCTTCTGAAAGGCCTGCTGCCTGAGTGGAAAGGCACCCAGTTCCCACGCTTTCCTTTCAATCGCTGGTGCACCAGGCCTTTCAGAAGCCGGCGTGGCCAAGGCTTCTGAAAGGCCTGCTGCCTGAGCGGACAGGCACTCAGCTCCCCCGCTTTTGATGGTCCACAGGGCGGGATGTCAGCTCGCTGCCCCAGAGGCCCCTTCTGTGCCGCAGCACAGCCATGGTGCAGACGCTGAGCTCGTGCCGCTGCTGGCGACACAGCTCAGCGTCCCGCCGGCCCAATCAGCTACCCTGGCCACCCCGAGTCCCGCCCCCCAGCGCCTCCTGGCCAATCATGGGCATAGTGAAGGTACGGTCAATTTGCATATTTGTCTATTATTAGGTAGGATTTTGCCTCACTGTCTGAAATTTTTATGCTTATATGAATTCCCTGTTTTAATCATATTAAAACTTGGATTTCTCCTGTTAATCTGCCTTATGTCATTATTTATTCCACCTGCCAGAAGAACTGAGAGGGGTAAGTTTCCATGTCCCAACAGAACCTTTGCAAAGATGTGGGTAACAATTAATAATTACTAATATTCAAAGAAGTTTTACTTAATAACAAGACAACTGAACAGAAAAATGAGCAGGCAATTCACACAAGGGAACATGCAAATTGTCAATAAACATATGCTAAGATGCTCAGTGTCGGTAGAAGCCAAGAAAATGCAAATTAAACCAGTACAGTCTTTTTTTCACCCATTATATTTACCAACATTTTCAAAGAAAACAGTGATAATGTTCAATTCTGGCTGACAGTGCTGAGACATAGGAATTGCTACGACCTATTAGAAAAGTAATCTGGACACACCATTAAAATTTTTTTAAAAGCAAACATTTTTGACTAAGATATCTTCCCTCTGGGAATCTATTTTACTGAAACGAACGCCCCAACATACCCAGACTCATCCCCAAGGAGACATGCCGCAATATTTTTGTAATTTCTAAAAACAGACAACTTGAATGCCCAACCAGTAGGAGAATGGTTGGATAAATAAACAGTTAAATCTAACTCATCTGAAGGGATGTCCATATACTGTTAGCGGGGGAAGCAAGTTGCAGAGTGATAAGCATATTATAGCAGCTTTTGTAATCAAAGCCAGAGCAAATGAGCAAGCCAACCAACCCTGAAGTCGAGCAGGGTATGTCAGGACACCCTCCTAATTACTCTCCCTGGCTACCTCCAAGATAGAAGAGGGCAGAAATCATGACTATTTTTGTCCTTTTATATCAGTTTTTTAGCTCCTTAAAATAAACATGTATTATTTTAATTCTTTAAAATCCTATATAGCCCTGGCAGTGTGGCTCGGTTGGTTGGAGAGTCAACCAAAAAAGGTGGCAGTTCGATTTCCAGTCAGGCCACATACCCAGGTTTCGGGTTTGATCCCGGTCAGGGCTCAGTATGAGAGGCAACCGATCGAGATTTCTCTCTTGCATTGATATTTCTCTCTCTCCCTCTCTCTCTCTCTCTCTCTCTCTCTCTCTCTCTCTCTCTCTCTCTCTACCTTTCTCCCTTCCTTTCTCTAAAAAATCAATAAAAAATTTTAAAAATCTACTCAGCCCGTGTGTCTCAGTGGTTGAGTGTCGACCTATGAACCAGGAAGTAATGGTTTGATTCCCAATCAGGACACATGCCAGTAGGGGGCATGCAGGATGCAGCCAATCAATGATTCTCTCTCATCATTGATGTTTCTATCTCTCTTTCCCTCTCCCTTCCTCTTTGAAAAAAAATAAAAATAAATATTTTTTAAAATCCTATAAAATAAAAAATGTTGGTGTGTCCCAGTTGGCTATAAGTGGCAAGCTCCTCACTGTGACATATAAGCCAGCGTGGTCTAGCCCCTGCCACTTCTATGGCCTCATCTCTCTCCACATTTCTCCATACACCGTGCTTTGGCCACACTAAGCTATAGTACTTATAGTTTCTTAAATATGGCATCTGTGTCTTATCTCTGAATTTTGCACACTCCCCTGAAAAGCTATTCTCCCCCCTCCCCCAACCTGGTGAACTCCTACTAATTCTTCAAAACCCAACTGAACAATGACCCCACTCCACTCTGATTGTACCTCAATGACAACATTTGTACTTTATTGAAATTATTTGTGGGTATATGTGTGTGCGCGTCTGTGGTGTCAGCCTTCACTGTGCTCGGTTGACATATAAGGAGTTTTTACTGGTAATGCTTGCTGAATGAACTAAAATGAAATTGGTGTGTTATAACTTCTGTGTTTTTGACCTAACAATAGCATCATACTGGCTATGTTTTGATGATTTGTGTTTTTGATAAGCCAATGTGGGTGCAACGTCTTATAAATAGGCTAAGAGTTTGATTGACTGTTTTGTCAAAAGTTGAGACACTGGCAATCACCACTTTCCAGCAGCGAGAATTCATTTTTCAGTCTGAGTTCAATTCCTAATAGGGAACAAGTATGAATATGGGGATGCAGCTGTGCTGTTTTGAAAGTTCAATCCTTAATTCCACTTCTTTTGTTTCCTAAAGGCTGTGTGCTGCTGCTCCTGCCTGCGCTCCGGTCCAGTCCCGGGCCTGCCTGGCTCTGCCCCGTGCTGCACAACGCTGACTCCTGAAGCTGTGTCTCAGGCTCTTGTCTCAGCTGCTGCCAGCTGGGCTCAGTGGATGGCAAGCCCAGGAGGGGCCTGGGGGGCAGACAGAAGGGAGAAGCCGGGGTGCCTCCCTCCCGTCTCTGCTTCCATCAACTGCCTCTCCTCCAGCTCCTCTGTGCCTCTAAGCCTCCATGGGACCCCTACGTCCTTATTCCTCATCTTTTGAGTGCTCTGATTGCACTGGGCCCGTTACACTGCCTCCTTCCTCTGTGTCTACACCTCAGATGGCAATGACTCCCTGCTGTTGCTAACCTCTGGGTCACTTCATGAATCAGTTCTCTTTTGTTGTGAAACAAACTACCCAAAACTTAATGGCTTAATACAACTACCATTTATTTGTAGCTCACAATTCAAGAGGTAGCAATTTAGACTGGGACCAGCTGGGCAATTCTTCTGCGGGTCCTAGCGGGCACGCTCATGCATCTAAGATCAGCTGCCAAGTCAACAGGGAGCTCTGCTTTGGAAGCTGGCTGGCTGTCATCTGGGGCAATGGTGGCTCCATGTGTCTCTCACATCCGCCAACAGTCTAGCGCAGGCGCAATCAGTTGGCAGCTGGTTCCAAGAAAGAGAAGGCAAATGGGAAAACCTCTTGAGGCTCAAGCTTGGGACTCAACGGCATCAGAAGATCTACCCAGATTCAAGAGGTCAAGCAATAGACTCCATGTCTTGATGAGAGAGGACTTAGTGGCCATCTTTGAACTCTGCCACACCTTACCGTCATCTCCTCCATCACCCGTTCAACCAAGTTCCTGCGTAAATTTCCTCTGTGATAAGTACTGGAAGTCATTCCTGTTTCTCTAGGCAGACCTGTGTGTATGTTTGAATGTGTTTGGGAGATAGGAGGTAAGGAACCCAGGAAAAGCTATTCCTATTGGGGTCCCCTTGGGATTTTGTCATGAATATCACCTGCGCAGGCTTTTTTAGAATTAGCCAATATGACAATTCAGATGTGTCCAAATTCAGCAAAGATGAGTCGAGTGTCACCATGTGGCAAGCACAGTGCTAGGTCCTGTGGGCTGTGTGGGGTGGAGGGGGCGGTACACAGAGTGCAGAAGGCATGGTGCCTGCCATGTGGGTTGTAAGTGGTACCTGAGGAGCCAGGGATAAGGGGTTTGATAAGAATGGGGGGGGGAGGGGGAGGGTGGCCACTATGATGATAATACAGCTCAGAGCCTAGTGGGGAATGGTAAATACTCAGATGAGAGTTTTCTTGGCCTGTCTCTGCAGTAAGAGAAAGTAAGCTGCATGAAAGCCCACGCCTCGCCGTGTGCTCACCACTGCCTCTCCATTGCTGAACAAGAGGCCAGCGCCCAGTAACTGGGGAACAAAACCTTTATTAAGCGCGTGAGTGAATGGTGTGTACATGGCGCTACCAGTGCAGAGGAGAAAAAAGTCAATTCTGAGAACGGGGCAATGCTTCATAAAAGCAGATGATTTCTCAAGTTTAGACTGAGAAACAGTTGTCAAATTTTGGCAGCAGGAAAGGGACTGAAAGGAAGCCGAAGGATCAGCATGAGCAATACCAAGGGGTGTGGGAGTAAGTTAGCCTCCCTGGGATCATCCTGTTATAATCTCACTGGTGTGCACACCCCCAAAGGCTGTTTCTCTGAACCCATCTCACTGAGTTCTCAGGAGATGATCTGAGGTCTCCGCTGCTCAGATTTGGCAAAGGACAACAACACCGACCTTCAGGTTTGGGAACAGCCCTCCTCAGTACAGGTGGAGGCAACTCTGCATGGATGGGCACAATGTGAGTTTGGATAACTTTCTCCTTGTGATTTGGGTGTTTTTGAATGTGTGCCCAGAGGCTCCTGCAATAAATCCCTTTTTAGAAGCTAAACAAAAACACAGGGAAAGGAAAAAAAAAAACCAGAAGCAACGGACGTGCCTCCCGGGGGAGCCTGGTTGACAGGGAAGACATCTGGACCCAGAGAGGAGAGGGATTCTGTCAAGAGCGAGCTCAGCTCAAAGCCCTTCAGTGAGTCACACTCCCTGCTTCTCCGGCAGGGAAATGAGCCAGCCCTCTCTGTGTTTCTGTCTGGGACCCGAGACAAGGCCAAAGAAAGCCCCTCGCAGGACAGCTCTATTAATTGGAAGAGCTGTCACCTCCTTCTGCAGCAGGCCAGGAGGAGCTGAGGTCAGCTACAGGAAGAGAAGATGCAGTCCTTGCTGTGATGCTGGCCCTTCAAGTTCGAGGCAATTCAGATGTAAAGTCCTCAACCCTTAGGCTTCAACTGTAGAGTGAGGCTCCACTTCTCTTCCACCTCAAGCTGCCAAACCCTGTTGCTCCCTACAAGTGTTCCTAACTCACTGCCCTTCAGGTTTTCTGTAGGTTAGATTCAATCTGGGGTTCCGGTCTTACAGTGCAGTTGGGGAAAGTATGTGAGGTGATGTTTGTAAAATAACTTACCATGAGGCTAACATGCAATAAGCATTCAATAAACGTTATCTGTTATGAGCTGAAATGTGTCCCCCAAAATTTGAATGATAAAGGCCTAACCCAGGACCTCAGAATGCTACTGTATTTGGAGATAGGGTCTCTAAAGTGGTGATTCAGTTAGAATGAGGCTGTTAGGGTGGGCCCTGATCCAACACGCTGGTCTCCTTTAAGGACAGGGAATTCGGGGACAAACACAGGAATGGCCATACACAACCCAAACGTGCTCACACCTTGACTTTGGAGCACCTGCCTTCAGAACTGTGAGGAAGTGTTTCTGCTGAAGCCACCTGTATGTGGCATTTTGTTATAGCAGCCCAGGCAGACTAATATATCGCCCTATTGTTGTTGTTATTTTTACACCCAGATGCAAAGCTGAGAACCAAGGTGCCCTTGATTTCCATACTGATAAAGGCTCCAGACCAATTGTGCAAAGGAAGCCAGCTATACCGAGGAAGCCGAAGCCACGTTGCCTTCAGCCCTGCTACGCTGGTTGGCTGGCTGCGGGGACTGTCACTGTGACTCATGCCGTTTCTGGTTTCAGTGTGGGGTGCAGAGCTCTGTGGAGACCAGATGACAGTTGCTATGAGTCAACAGCAGGGAAGTCCCTGAGGTGGGGAGAATTCCTCCACTCCCCATCCCCCAGCGCCTGCAGACATGCTGAGGGCACTTCACCCCAAAACAACGAAGTTCTCCCCTGGTTTCCAAATGATCATGATTGCCCTCCCATCACCCTCTTGAAGGTCATAAAGTCAGATTCCACTAAAGGCTGCTACAGATGATTTTACACTAGTCCCTTCAGAACCCCACAATTAACACCTAATTACATGTCCTCACCGATTCGTGAAGGGCTTGCCTGTTCTAGCGATGGCAGAGTTACCAAAAATCCATAATCGAAATCAAACATGTCTGTTCTCCCTTCTCCCCCAACACCCTACTCCTCCTTTAATAAAATTACTTAACCTCTGACCCTGGTGAATTATCTATCTGCAAGACAGTGCTAACAACACCTCTTGTCTGAAGGATCAAATGAGGTCATTCATTCATTTAACCAATATTTATCACATGACCTACCAAGAACTCATTTGTCATTCATCAGATACTTACTGAACACCTGCTCCCTGCCAGCCCTCTGGGATGCTGCACTGAAGAATAGTGAGGAGGTCTCAGACCTCACAGACCTTACCTTCTCCCAGGGAGGCAAAGAGCAAGTAGACCAGGGCTGGGGATCATCCGGCCCACAAGGCGTATAAAGCCCACAAAATCATTTGGTCTGACCCTGCTAAGGCATTAGGGTTGAGGTAATGAAATGTGTGACCAAATATAGCAGGCTCATTTTTAAGTCAATAATTCTGTATGGCTCGAGAATGATGTTATAAATATACAAATGGCCCTTGGCAGAAAAAGGGGTCCCCACCTCTGAAGTAGACAAACAAGATGACTTCAGGCGGGGACCTGCTACACTAGAAACAACGCAGTAATGAGATGGCAACTAACAGGGGAGGTTAGAGATGGCTTGTCACAGAAGGCGTTCTCCTCGGGCCTGAAGGGTAAGTTGGATGTGGGAGGACCCAGGGAAAGAATATGTTATCAGAAGGAGGCAAAGGAAACTGCAGATGCAGAGGTTCTGGAAGGAAGGATGTATGTAAGGACCAACGAAGAACGGAAGGGCTGTGGGAGAGAAGGACAGGGTCCAGGAGAAAGTGGCGAGGTGGGCAGAGGCCAGACGGCAGAGGTTCCTCTGGGACGTGGGATGTTGGATGGTCCCATGGTGGAAAGCAGACCAAAGAACTTAAAGACCAGTACCTTAACCTGAGTTCAGACAGAGTGTTTGAAGATGGTCTGAGATCAGTCAGGGCCGCCCCAGCTGTGGCCAGAAATTTGCATTTAAGGTCACGGCTCTTAAATTGACTGCACATCAGAGTCATCCAGGATCTTTAAACAAACACTGATGTCTAGACCCCACCCCACCAGTTCTGATATAATTGGGCTGGGCTTCAAGCCGGGCAGTTGGGTTGGTTGGTTGGTTTTTTTTTTTGTTTGTTTGTTTGTTTAAGCTCTCCGAGGATTCTAATGGGCAGCCAAGGTTGAAACCACAGGAATAAGAAGCCACTGGAAGAGGATTGTAAGCAGAATGGCATGATCTGAATTCTCTGTAAAGGAACCCGATCACACGGCTGCCACTGTGTTCCCCTAGCAGGGCCCCGTACATAGTTGATTCCTGGTGTTTAATTCCTTCCCTCCCATAGCCTCTGAGTCTTCCCCAAATCTGGAACTGCTGGGCACTGCAGAGAGAAAGTATTCGAGGGGAGTATGTTACTGGATCGGCCTCCAGCAGGACTGTTTCCTGCCTCTGTCCTTGGAATTGCTCAGCCATCCCCCCGGCCCTGGAGACTCGCTGCTGTGTGTTTTAGACAGCCCTGAGGACCCCAGCCCCCGGCAGAGCAGCTCCAAGGAACATGCAGAAGCAACTTGGTGACTTTATTTTGATAAAATACAATAATTACCATGCCTAGCAGCTGTTGCTATTTAAAATAAGAAAAACCTGGGCCTGAATTTAAACTGTTTTTGGTAAAGCATGTGCCCCACCAATCTGGTGCAACAAAATCAGACATTATGAAATCCTCTGAAGTGGAGCTTGTTACAGGAAGTTAAGATGCAAATCATATTTCGCTTCAAATGAGCCCGATGAATACATAATTTTCCACAAAGAAATACTTTTGTGTCAGGATCCTTTTGCCAAGAACCGAAGTTTCAGGCTGCAGCTGTTAGCGGTGTCTGATTGTCCATTTCAAACTGCAGGCACTTCTGTTTGCCTAAGGAGGATGTGGAGCAAAGACAGGAAGTGCTACTCTCATCAATTGTCTTCCAGAATATTCTCTATGAGATCAGCCTGTATTTCCCAACAACCATACTTATGCTCAGAATTTACAGACCAAACCCCAAGGCGAATCACCAGCTACTCCCAATGTCCTACCCATTCAGAAGAGGCTGTTTTTCCTCTCCCCCGAGGACTTTCTCTGACCTTGGGGTCATTAACTCTATTTGCCAGGAGTCTTTTGATTCCATGTGGAAGAGACCCAATTCAAATTAAATAAACACACCAAAAACAAGACGTAAGATGAATTATTTGTCCCTGAAACTGGAAAGTCCAAACATGGTCTGGCTCAGGTACACTGGATGTGTGTTGAAGGGGACAAGAGAAGGAACTGGCCACAGACAAGTAGAAGGATGACTGAGTAATTCTGAGGACGTAACACCTGTTCCACGGACTTGCCAGGCACCAGCTTCAGGCCGGGTGGTTTTCTCCAGGTGTAGACTCAACTGGCGCATTGAGATTTGGATTGAATCAGCTTGAGAGGAATGGTAAAGAGCAAGAAGTTGTCCAGGCTCAAGGGTGTATTTAAAAGACACAGATGGGATTTGAGGCAAAGAAGAAAAAGAAGTTGGGAAGAGGAGGCAAAGACGGGAAGGGGCCCGGCCAGCATGGCTCTGTGGTTGAGCATCCACCTATGAACCAGGAGGTCACAGTTCAATTCCCAGTCTGGGCACTTGCTCCGGTAGCGGGCTCAATCCCACACATCCCCAGTAGAGGGCATGCAGGAGGTAGCCAATCAATGATTCTCTGATCACTGGTATTTCTATCTCTCTCTCTCCCTCTCCCTTCCTCTCTGAAATCAATAAAAAATATTTTTTTTAAAGAAAAGATGGGAAGGGGTGAGTAAAACAGGAGAACTACGGTAAGTATACTGGAGGTGTGAGCGGGATAGAAGGACAAGAGACCGGGAACTGCCATAACATGTGGGGCTTTGGGGAGAGAGATGGACAAAGGTCTATTGCGTGATGTACCTGCCTCGCCACCACTGTCTCGAGACCCCTTCAATAAGGACTGCAGTATTTGTGCTCTCTGGAGAAGGAGTAGTATTTCTTTTACTCATGGTACTATGCTGAGAAATGGGCTTGGGCAGTGGTCGGCAAACTCATTAGTCAACAGAGCCGAATATCAACAGTACAACGATTGAAATTTCTTTGGAGAGCCCAATTTTTTAAACGTAAACTTCTTCTAACGCCACTTCTTCAAAATAGACTCGCCTAGGCCGTGGTATTTTGTGGAAGAGCCACACTCAAGGGGCCAAAGAGCCGCATGCGGCTCGCGAGCCGCAGTTTGCCGACCACGGGGCTTGGGGCAACCTGGCTTTACTCTTGTTTCGGCTGAAATGTAGCACTTTAAGATTTTTGAGGTGGAGCCATGTGGGCTGAGGCTGTATCTATGAAAAGGGCTGAAATGGGTGGAGGTGAAACTCCAAAGAACCAGGGTCAAGCACTCTTAAGCTAGAGCACCACCTGCGTCGGGTGACGGTCAGCACTGGCTGGAAGTGGAGGCAGTGGGCCGGGTCCCAGAGGCTCCCATGAGCTGAGTGGGGGCTCTGGGAAGCAGGTGAAGAGCAGCAAGGAGGGGGCGAATGCGGTTTAATTCAAGTCTCGAAGGAGTGGGGGTGTTTAAACGCCATGAAATAGGGCTAGGAATAGAGCTCCAACACCCCTCTTCTGACCCAGCATGGATGGGGTGTGGAGAATGAGCAGCCACTGGGTGCAGGAGCCGCCGGGGACAGTGCTGTCCGGAGAGAGTCAGTTGCCGTTTGCACAGGCTCACAGAGGGCAGCTGTTCACCCTGGAACCAGCCCAGGGGGGAGGTTAGGAGGCAGGGGAGCCGTGGAGCAAAGCAGAAGCAACGAGATGGCTTGTCATATGACTGGCTCCTTCCCAGCTCACAATTACCTGCCTGACCCTGCGCCTAAAGCAGCCTGGCTTCCTCAGACCCTGTGCAGCATTTCCCCACGTAGCCCATATTGCATAATGTCAAGTGAATAAAGGAATTAATGAATAAATTTGTTGTCTGGTTCCCCGATTTGCAACCAACACTAGAATGTAAACTCCATAAAAGCAGCGACCTTGTGTATTTATTCACCTCCTTGTTCCCAGTGCCTGGCAGATAGTTAAGCGCTCAACAAATATATGTTGGATGAATTAGGTAATGAACAAACATGTGAATGCCTGGTAAATGGCCCTAGGAGGTTGGAGGGACAGAAGAACACAGATGTCCACAGAGCTTGCACACTTGGTGAGGGGCCCTGGTGTGCCTAGAGAATCCCAATTTGAGTCTTGGGGACAGATCCTTCCTGGCCTTGTTGCCATGTCCTGGGAGGTAAACTTTAAGGAGAGATGCTTGCTCAAATCCACACTCCTGCATCTCCTCTATGGTCCTAAGGACAAAGTTCATAAACGTGAAAGTGGTTCCTGTGCTTTAATCTCCGGCTCAGTGGCGGTGACCCTTGGCGGTCTCTCCAGGGCAGTGGCCGGCAAACTCATTAGTCAACAGAGCAAATATCAACAGTACAACAATTGAAATTTCTTTTGAGAGCCAAATTTTTTAAACTTAAACTTCTTCTAACGCCACTTCTTCAAAATAGACTCGCCCAGGCCGTGGTATTTTGTGGAAGAGCCACACTCAAAGGACCCAAGAGCCACATGTGGCTTTCGAGCCACAGTTTGCTGACCACTGCTCCAGGGCATTACCAAGAGAAGATTCAACACGTCATGAAGGGGGCATTGTTAGTCTCACCCACCCTTCCAACCCAAACAGGCACATCCCTGCGGAAGGTCCTTGTGATCCCTGGGCCTCACCCCAGACCCTGCTGCCCAGAACCCATGGCCGTGGAGGCCACAGTGGCCGTTGCTAAGTGAAGCAGAGTGAGGGGCGTGGGTGGGTGCTACCGGGGACCCACCTCATTTCTTGGTTCCTGGGTCAATGACCCAACCTCTGCCTCTGCTCCCTGTGGCCGACTGGGACGAGGCCTGGCTGGAAGTCTAACGTATCTTATGGGAATCAAATGCCCATCTCCTGAACACCTTCTTCCTGCAACCCTCTCCCAGAACTGTCAGCTTCAAAGGAAAAAGGGACAAATAACCCCTGACGGAGCCATCCCAGCCCAAGACGTTTCCCAGACCACACCTTTTCTGTTCCGTGCCAGCAGGCTTAAAACAGGACGCCTGCGCGCCACTCGGAAGTAGGCTGTCCACCAGGCATCGTGCAAGGCGTGTGCTGGTGGGCACAGGCCAGGCCAGGCTGCCTCTCCTCACGCTTCTGTGGAGAAGTGCATCTTGAACCTGTGCTCCCTCCAGAACCTGTGCCCTCACCTATGATCAGGCTCCATCTGATCCCGGGAGGTGCTGAGCAGCCCATCAAGCCCTTCCCTGTGGTGTATGGTCTGCAGGTTGTGTTGCTTCTGCCCCTACAGCAGCCTGATTTCTACTCATTTTCATCGGGAAACTTCTCTCCCTTTAAGAGCATGTCATTCTGATGTAGCTGACTCTACCTGCAGCTCCAGAGGTGGCCTGTGACCCAGGCCCCTTCCCTGACCTCAGTGGGACAGGTCCAGGGGTGAGTGCGTGGTCTTACAGGAGCCAATTCAGACCCTTGAGTCCATCTTCTCTCCTGATTTGCTGTACGACCTTGGGCGAGTCATTGACCTCTGTGAGTATCTATTTTTCAAATGTTGCATTAGGTCAGAGCTACTTGCACTGTGAACTAGGTAGCTAGAATCACCCAGAAGTTTGATACAGATGGGAATTCTTGGGCCCTACCTAGACCTACAGAACCAGAATTTCTGGGGGAGGGACCCAGAAATGTTATGCTTCAATCAGTCCGCTGCCCCGTCTCAGAAGCTCTGGATGAACTGGTCTCTGAGTCTGGGAGTCTATCAACCACTGTGTCTAGAAAATCAGGAAAAAGGCAGGGAGGTGACAATTCTTTCTGGTACCTTGGGCATCCTCAGAAATCTCTTTCTTTTTTCCCATTTTCACTGACCACCACCTTGTACTTTCATCTCTGGGGCTGTCCCATGTCACCCTGGGGCAGCAGGAAATGTGTGGGGAGTCTCGCACCCTTTCTGCATTGCTGCCAGCACGCCCCCACTCCTACCGTGGCCGTGGGAACTGCAGGAGCTGCATCTGTTGGTCCATGGCTGTATCCTTGGCTCCTAGAATGGGGCCTCGGGAGGAGGCAGGCCTCATTAATATGCAGGCCTCATTATTATTCATTTGTGAGTGGATAATAATGAGGCCTGCCTCCTCTCCAAGGCTCCTGAAGGTGACAGAAATTCTCAAACCTGTGTCAGAGTCCTCCTTCATCTGCCCAGGCGGCTGTGACAACATACAACAGCCTGCATGGCTTAAACAATAGGAACTGTTTCTCCCTCACAGTTCCGGAGGTGGGAGACTGAGATCGAGGTCTAACAGGACTTCGTTTGTGGTGAGGACTCCTTCCCAGGCTTACAGACTGCCTGTCACTGTGTCCTCACGTGGAGAGAGCGAGAGAGCCTGCTCTCTGGTTTCTCTTCTTATAAGGACACTAATCCTTTCAGAACTGGGCCCACCCTTATGACCTCATTTAACCTTACTTACCTCCTCACTCCAAATATGGCCACACTGGGACTGGAGGAGCTCCAACTTGTAAGTTTAGGGGCCCAAGCATCCAGCCTCTAACAGAGTCCTGTTCCCCTTCCCATCAGAAAGGCCCGCCCCTCTGCCTCATCCTCCAGCTCCATTCTGCCCTCCCCTCGGCCCCAGGCCAGAGGTCTCCTCTACTTCATTTCTGACTGTTGGAACCAAAGGGGTCATGGGTTAGGGAAAACTACAGGGGGAACACAGCAGAATATGATCCTCTAAATGTATCCTTAAAATATAAAACATGGAATAAATCATGAGCATGATATTTTTATTCCATCTAATTTATAGAGGGGAAGATAAAGACAAGAAATAAGGTTTAAAATGAGAACAATCACAAATGTAAAAAAAAAATGCAAGCTGCAGAACATCAAGGATAATGTAATTTCATTTTTAGTTAACAATGAGGATGTGAGTGGTAATACGTTTACACGATTTATTGGCTTACAAGGGAGAAAAAAAACCTGAATGGGGCAGACACCCAAATGTTCATAGGGAATGGGATTAGGTAGGGAGGGAGGGCTTTACCTTTTTACTTTACACACATCTGCATTTAAATAACTCTATTAAAAGCTTCATGCAAGTAAAATGCAAAATGTGATGGGGTGGGGGAATGAAAAGACTAGATACTTAAGATACAATAATCCTTTTATCAAGATTCCAATCAAACAAGACTGAGGTTTTTAAAAGGACAGAAATAGGTGTGGTTTGAAATAAAAGAAAATGAACGCAAAGAAGTTACAACTATCAGACAACGGTTTTAAAAAGCACCCTATGAAAAGTGACAGATAAAAAGTTAAAGTGAGCCGAAACCGGTTTGGCTCTGTGGATAGAGCGTCCGCCTGCAGACTGAAAGGTCCCAGGTTGGATTCCGGCCAAGGGCATGTACATTGGTTGTGGGCACATCCCCAGTAGGGGGCGTGCAGGAGGCAGCTGATTGATGTTTCTCTCTCATCGATGTTTCTAACTCTCTATCCCTCTCCCTTCCTCTCTGTAAAAAATCAATAAAATATATTTAAAAAAAAAAAAAAGTTAAAGATGTAACCATGAGGAAGGGAGTCTGGGGGAAGGTTGTAGGAGAAAATCAGAAAACAAAGCAACATTTAGAGACCCAGAAGAAGGTGGGAGCCGCGGCTAGAAGCAGCTAAGGTCGGAAACTTTACTGACGCATCATGGTCTGGCTTCCCAGGGAAGTCTCCTGTGGGAATTACCTTGCCCGGCAAACACCCTCAGACCCCCAGTGGCTCCACTTCTGTCCCCAGGTTCATGTGAACCCAGGTGTGGCTCCTTAAATCAACAGAAACACAAATCAACAGAAAACCAGTTTTGTCCTCGGCAGTTGACTTGGCTTCCAGAACCTTTCCGGAATCTCAGCTGTCAGCGGGTGCACGGTCCGCCTCCCTGGAGCGGGACAGAGCTGAGTTCCAATCCCAGGCAGGCCACCTCCCCACACCTCCACCTCCTTTCTGAAAAGTGGGGGAAATAAGAAGCCACCTCATAGAATTGCTAGAGGACCCAATACACATAAAAGTCATTAGCAAACACTCAGTAGACTACGGTGTGAAAATTCGTCCAACAGCACCCAGCACGGATGTAGGGTTTGCTGGCCTCTCCCAGGGACTCCTGGTCACTATGCCAAGCTCCGCTTGGGGGATTGCGTTTTTTCTTTGTTGTCGTTGAGGGACATTTTTGGTTGCATGTCTCCAAAGGTTTCAAGGAGCAGAGATTTCCAGAGAGAGGCTGTCACCTGCCCCCCAAACTCCCTTAGGTTCAGGTGAGGCCCCTGGCACTGGATTGGAAGTTCAGCTTTCAGGCAAAAGGGCCTCTCTCACATCCAGGACAGGAAGACTCTGAGTCCCTCGCGGGCAGGGGGGAGGGCCCCTTCACTTCCATTTTGCTGTCCCCCCTGTCCCCTCATTCAGACACATGGGCTGGAGGGCTGGAAGGGTCCTTCTTAGAGTCATCCTTTTGTAAAGTGAACTAAAGCTGATCTGGGATGCTGAAATGACAACCAAGCATGTCAAACTCGAAGGCTAACACGGGCCAAATAAAAAAAACAAAAGCTTCAATTTTCATAGAAACGTAGGTTTATTTCAATAGAGACATGCTGAATACAAAGGGCTGAAATAAATGAGTAATTGTTAACATAAAATAACAGAACATTATAATAAAAATTAATATTTTTTCTTGAACATTAACTTACCAGACACTGAATAACTGTACAAATTAATAAGCGTAACGCAAATAAACCTATTTTCCTTGTTCTCTGAAAGCGAAATATTCCCTGTTGCGCACACCAAACAAGTCAGCCTAAGACTAATGACGTGGCAATCGGCTGCTAAAATACTCGCTGCTAGTGTTAGTGGAAAGAAATGGTGCACCTGCTTTTAAGGCGCGTAAGGGAAATGAATGCAACACGATTATAGTAATCAGTCATTAGGGAATGTTATAGTTCGGTATTAATAATTATGTATAACAGGATATTGTAAAAATTAAGTTACGAAATTTATATTAAAATGTTCACTATATTGGCTGGGCCGCAAAACATGCTTGAACTAGACACTGGGCGTCCTGGGAGTTCGTGACCCTCGGTGGGTTCTTGGCACAGCACAGGAACAACTTCAGACGTGAGCCGCCCGAGAGGCTCACCGGGTGCACTGGAGCGAAGGTCGGTGGTGAGGGGGTCATGCTGGATGGTCTGATGGAGCATCAGGGCCAGTAGCCCTGCCCTGTTTGTCATGGCTGTGCATACACCGCGCTCCTGCCCCAACAGCTGGTCCGGCTTGCACCACACGCGCACGTGCTCCAGGTCCACTTCAGCAGCCGCAACTTCTCCCAGCAGTAATGGCGGTTGCTCTGTCGCTTGGGCAGGAAACAGAATTCACCTGTGAGCTCAAAGACATCACGTACAAGGGGCACCCACATACCTCGTCAGCTGGCACTTTGGGGTCCCGTGAGTGCTCTGGGCACAAAACCTGGAGCCGCTTACAGTATGTCTTGCTCTGAGGATTGTAGACATCACAGAAGAGTCGTGTGGCCCCCTCAATGCGTGTGGGGTACATGGACCCGAAGGACGTCTGGCTCTCATACTTGGCATAGCAGCGCTCCATGGGGCGCAAGGCAACACGGGGGTTGATGGTGTGCCCGCAGGAGATCTGCAAGTCTGTGTCGTCACTGTCACCCTCATGGCTCTGTGTGGGATGGAAGGGATGATGAGGCCCGGCAGGACCAGGCACTGGGCCCTGCACTGCCGTGCCGTGCCTGCTCACCTCCTCATCCTCCCGCACGGCCTGCGCAACGATGGCCTCAAGCTCATGGAACCGGCGCTCCATTTCCTGAAGGCGGTGCAGGCGTTCTGCTGCTCTCTGCGAATGCGTTCCAGGAGCTTCTTGCCCTGCTCTTCGGCAATGCAGGGGCTCTGCTGCCACTGCTGGATGCGTTGGGGGAGGGTCTCACAGATGCGGTTGGCTGCCAGCTTCAGGCCGCAGGTGGCTGAGCAATACGTGGAGGCGGGCTGTGCCGCGCGCACACAGCCAGGCCCAGGCACTGCGGTAGTGGCGCAGGGTCCTTGACCTGGGCTTGCTCCGGGGGTTGCCATTTGTCTGCGCTCCTGCCGATGCCGCTTATATCTCGCCTCCTCCTTCTCAGACTTCTTCACCGGGCACTTCACATGCTTCACTTTCACCGCCCTCTTCGCAGCGCAGGGTCCAGGACCGGGACTCCTCTGCGCCGCTCATCCAGGGCAGGCCATGGTCACCAAAGGCCCCTGCACGTACATCCTGGTCCCGGTCAGGGTCCAGCGGAAGGTCCTCATCTGAGAGTGGCTCAGGCATGGCTGCAGCCTCAGGTGGCATCTTGACTACTGATGACATCACTGCCTCCTCGTCCTCACGGATGCGACCCAGCTTCTGCGATGGCTGCTCCCGGGTAGGCAGTGGCCGTTGAGGCCTTGGTAGGGACTCTGACGGTGTCACCGGCGAGAGCGAGGAAGGGAAGTACTTGTACGCTTCCCAGGCCCACAGCTGGCACTGACACAGCCGGCATTTCTTGCTCTGAGGATTGTAGCCATCACAGAAGAGTCACGTGGTCCCTTCCACGCATGTGGGGTAGAAGGGCCCCCAAACTTCTTCATGTCCTGGCAGCAGTCACAGTGGCCACAGTCCTCAGTGCGCGGGCAGGCCTCAACCTCGCCACACCTGCGGGCTGGCCGTTTGATGTGCTGCTGCTGCTGCTGATGATGATGATGCTGGCTGCGTGTGGCCATCAAGGGCTATGGAGGCTTTGTGGGGTGAAGCAGTGCCCTGAGCAAGCATGGCCCCAGCCCCGGTGCCTGACCCTGCCCGACACTGCAGGTCTGGACCCGGGGGCAGGCCTCATCCTGGGGCTCACCGCCCTCTCGCTCACTGCTGTCCCGTTCCCGTGACTTCTTGTGCCGATAGTGGATCTCCAGCTGGGGGTCTTTCTCTCGGCACTCCCGACAGTGCCACTCCCGGAAGGCCTTGGCCATCTTCTCCGTGACCCGGATGCAGTCCCCATGGAACCACTCATTGCAGTTGTCACACCCGATCATGAAGCAATTGATGTCTGGTTTGCGGCAGATGCAGAAGATGGGTGTGTGCTCCCCATTCTCCGCCTTGCTGTCCTCCCCAGCGTCTGGGGGCTCTGGGTCTGAACCATCCCCGTCCATCTCTCCGCGTCTGGGGCCCCTTCATGGCCCTGCCAGCCACCCACGGGTCTGCTGCGGCTGCAAAGGTGCTCACAACTACTGATTTACTTCTTTTTTCCTTTTTTTTTAGGGAGGGAAGGAGGCAGGGGCTGATTTACTTCTTTTTTTTTTTTTTAATATATTTTATTGATTTTTTACAGAGAGGAAGAGAGAGGGATAGAGAGTCAGAAACATCGATGAGAGAGAAACATCGATCAGCTGCCTCCTGCACACCCCCTACTGGGGATGTGCCCGCAACCAAGGTACATGCCCTTGACCGGAATCGAACCCGGGACCCTTGAGTCCGCAGGCCGACGCTCTATCCACTGAGCCAAACTGGTTTCGGCTGATTTACTTCTTTTATTGAGGCTCATTTAATGGAGGGGTAGGGCATTCAATAAGGGGGAGGGAATTCAGGATTTTCTTGGAGAAGGGGTGGAGACTTCTCGGAAGACATTTTTTGGCTTTTTGTGTGCTTATATGGGCTTTCCGTTTCCAATCTGGTGGCTCTGAGTGTGTGGTATAGTATGCTAATGTATTACAACGCCGTGTAACGAGGCTAGGGGTTACTACAAGTCGCCTTGTTGGATGGAGCTGGTTCTAAGCCACCAAATCCATTGGAGGTTGGTCTTATTTTGTCTCCTTGACAGTCCCAGTGGCCCTTATCAGCTACAGCCATTTCTCCACACACCCTATCTCACTCCCTCACCTGAGGCTGCTAAACCCTCTGACATCCCGACTCACAGCCCAGAATGGGGTTAACTCCCAGAGAGCAGAGCCAAGAGATGAAAGGGTGGCTGGAAACCTGATAAAGTCCCACCTCAGTGCCTAAGCCCAATACCCCTGAGCTCCTCACCGACACGAGCCAATGTCTTATTTTTAAGCCCGTTTGCTTGGTTTCCCTGCCTGTCACGATGGAAAAGATCCTTATAAATATACATGCCCCCCCCTCGCCCTTCCTGAAGAAACTCTCAGGCTAAACTGTCCTGGCTCAACCATAGACTCCCTGCACCCGTCACCTCACCTTGGAGACTAATGGGGATAAAATCCCAGTGATTTCAAATGTTTTCTCCTCCTCTGGGGTATCCCAAAGGCCAGCAGGGTCACTGAGTCACCCTGGTACCATTCAACTGGCAATTTACCACCACAATGAGGAGGGGACTCCAGGCTCTACTCCCAGGGCAGTGGTCAGTCATTGCTTTCAATTCCAGTCATGCCAGCAGAAGTCTAAACTCCCCCGGCCAGCAGGGGCCACCTCCACAGGTGGCCTTGGTCCAAAGAATGGCTAGCGACACCTCTCAAGTGGTGAGGCACTTTCCCTCTGTGCCTCTGGAGTTCTCAGAACGAGGCAGGGGTCTCCCACACTAGATGGGCTGCTCCACCTGGCCTGGGGGTGGCTCTGCACCAGCTCTAGCCCTTTCCACCCCCGGTGCCTGTGCTGCGGCTCAGCCACCACCAGCCCCGGGCATCGGGACACTGTGCTGTTGACCAACTGCTCAGCTGCCTGCCCACTGGCCCGCCCACTCTTCACCGCCATGGTCACTGCCTTTGCTGCCCTGACTGCTTAGCTCCTGGCTACTTCTGCTCCCTCAGTGCTCTCCGTTGAGTGCTCTTCATCTCTTCGGCCTCCAGACTTTCTGAAGTGAGCCACCTTTACTTCCGGTGTCTGGAGGGGCAAGTGCCCTGGACTTCACACAGATCTGGGCTTCCAGAAGCTGACACTGGTGCTTTGCAGGAGGCGAGTGAGACCTACAGACGTATCTGTTTGAAGTCACCAACCTGGTGCCAAATGAGTACCATCTTAGACCACTCGGGCTGCTAAACAGATGCCAGGGACTGGGTGGCTTATAAGCAACAGAAATTTATTTCTGCAGATCCAGAGGCTGCAAGTCCAAGACCAAGGTGCCTGCACACTTGGGGCTGGTGAGGACTCACTTCCTGGCAGCTGGTCCTCACATAGCACGGGGAAAGGTGCTCTTTCATGAGGGCTCCCAAATACCATCACTTCGGGGGTTAGGAGGACAGCACATGACTTGGGGAGATAGGACTCTTCCGTGTACAGCAGTAACTACCGTGCCCCCAAACATCCAGAGAGCATAGTGCACGTGCTCCTTAAGTTTCACTGTGGCCGGAAACATCTTCCTCTCAAGTCAATAAAAATGCCTTTTTCTTTGTTGCTGTTACCAGAAATCTGAATATCTACACTAATAAAAGAGAAAGATGCAAATTGACCATACCTTCGCGATGCCCACCAACCAATCAGGAGTGAGTATGCAAATTAACCCACCAAAGATGGCAGGTTAATTTGCATACGCAGGTGCTGAGCGGCCAGGGGTGGGGCAGGACTTTTGCGTCACCATGGTGATGACGCAGGCGTTCCACACCACCCTAGCTGCTCCATGCCTCTGTGCAGCTTGGGAAGGTGGGAAGGCAGCTCCGGCCGGAGCGAAGGCAGTGCCGGCAGCCAAGGGAAGGAAGGCCCATTCTTGCACGAATCTTCGTGCATCAGGCCTCTAGTAATACTATATTTTCCTGCATGGGTAAACGTGATCTTAGTGTGTGACTGGGAATGGGTAAAATAGAAGACAAGAACAGGTATTGACAAGTTTTTTTCTTCCCATTTTAATTTGTGTGAGGACTTTTAACACAAAGCTGGGACAAGCATTCATGCAAGTCAAAATGTGTAGTGAGCAATTCTACAATAATCACAACTAAGCCACTTAAGTACCTTCTAAACCATGCCAGCATCTGAATTTTTTAAACAAGTACATTTTTTTCTTTGTTTTTCAGTAGGAGTTGAAATTTATTTCTAATTTAGAGATAAAACATAATTTCAAGGAGATGCCAGACTCTCAGAGAGCATTTTGCCTGCTGCATAGTATTCACTCCCATTAGATCAGAGATTACGAAGGACTCGAGATGCACCCATGAAAAGCATTAAAACAGGATTTTAAAAGTTACCGTTATCAAGAGGAACCAAGATGGCGGCAAAGTTAAACAACTAAACTGCCGCCTCGCACAACAATTTCAAAAATACAACTAAAAGACAAAACGTCTACCACCCAGAACCACGGGAAAGCTGGCTAAATGAATGATTTACAACTAAGAAGACAAAGGAGCACAAACGCTGAAAAGCTGAGGTATGGAGGCGTGCGAATCGGGCTGGTGGCAGGCGACTAGGGGCACAGCTTTTCTTCAACCCAAAGGGAGACAAGCTCCCGATCACTCTGAAATCCAGTTTCTGGGGACACGCGGGGGACCCAGACACCTACGGGGAGAAGCTGGACTATAGGCCATCGGGTAGGAAAGTGAGAGTGACTTTTTTGCAGAGGTGCACCCAGCAATCATTGTTTACTGCACTGGAGCACAGGACGCAGGGACTTGGAAACACGGAAAGGCAGAGATGGCTGACGGCAGCCATCACTGTTTGCCACGCCCTAGCCTAGTGACGCCCTGAGACCCTGCCCCGCCCTGAGACCCCACCCTGCACATTCTACAAACCTGCCCAGGCTCCACACAGTGGCTTTTGCATATAAATGGCCTGTTCTGTGGCAGCTTAACCAAATTAACTGCAGCTCCAATCAGACTGCTCCAAAACTGCCCAAGCAAAGAGGAGAAAACTGTAGTTCTTGCTGTAGCTCCTGCTGGGGGGCCTCAGACAGTAGCTGACCTGCACCCCATTGGAGATCCAGACACTAGTGTATCTAATGGTCGGTGTGAGACGACACCAGATTTCAACCACTCTCATAAGGGACACATTCAAGAAGCAGACTCAGTGAGCACCAAAGCCCTACTGGAACAAGTCCTGCCCCATAAACGTTTCTCCAGCACAGCAATTCTTCCATTATAGACACAGCGGGTCCTCACAGCCAATTGGCCTGGAGGTCAATTCCTCCCAGTGACACCAACAACAATCAAAACTTAACTACAACAAGGCTGTACACACAGTCCACAAAGGGGTACACCAAGAGTGTCCACCTCAGGTAACTGGGAGGCTGACCCGTTGAACCAATAGGACACCCAGTACACAAAGCTACCCTACCAACTCAGGGAAGCAGCAAAAATGAGGAGGCAAGGAAACAGATCCCAAACGAAAGAAATGGAGGAGAACAAACGAATGGACATAGAGTTCAAAACCACAGTTATAAGATTTTTCAAGAATTTCATGGAAAAGGCCGATAAATTTAATGAGACCCTCGAAGATATGAAAAAGGACCAACTAGAAATTAAACATACACTGACTGAAATAAAAAATATTATACAGAGACCAAACAGCAGACTAGAGGAACGCAACAATCAACTCAAAGATTTGGAATACAAAGAGGCAAAGGACACTCCTCCAGAGAAGCAAGAAGAGAAGAGAATTCAGAAAGTTGAAGATAGTGTAAGAAGCCTCTGGGACAACTTCAAGCGTACCAACATCAGAATTATGGGGGTGCCAGAAGAAGAGAGAGAGCAAGATGCTGAAAACCTATTTGAAGAAATAATGACCGAAAACTTCCCCCACCTGGTGAAAGAAACAGACTTAGAAGTCCAGGAAGCGCACAGAACCCCAAACAAAAGGAATCCAAAGAGGACCACACCAAGACACATCATAATTAAAATGCCAAGAGCAAAAGACAAAGAGAGAACCTTACAAGCAGCGAGAGAAAAACAGTTAGTTACCTACAAGGGAGTACCCATACGATTATCAGCTGATTTCTCAACAGAAACTATGCAGGCCAGATGGGAGTGGCAAGAAATATTCAAAGTGATGAATAGCAAGAACCTACAACCAAGATTACTCTACCCAGCAAAGCTATCATTCAGAATGGAAGGTCAGATAAAGAGCTTCACAGATAAGAAAAAGCTAAAGGAGCTCATCACCACCAAACCAGTATTATATGAAATGCTGAAAGGTATTCTTTAAAAAGAGGAAAAAGAAGAAAAAAGTAAAGATAAAAATTATGAACAACAAATACATATCTATCAACAAGTGAATCTAAAAGTCAAGTGAATTAAAAATCTGAGGAACAGAATAAACTGGTGAACATAACAGAATCAGAGGCATAGAATGGGAGTGGATTGATAATTCTCAGGGGGAAAGGGGTGTCTGTGTGGGGGGTACGGGAAGAGACAGGACAAAAATCATACACCTATGGATAAGGACAGTGCAGGGGGAGGTAAGGGGTGGGAACCGGGTGGTGGGGAGATATGGGGGCAAAAAAGGAGAAACAATTGTAATAATCTGAACAATAAAGATTTATTAAATTTTTTTAAAAAGTTACCGTTATCAAAGAGTAATTAGTAAACACTTCTAACACTCATAGAGACCAGAGGAGAACGCACCCCATTCGGTAAAATACACACTAGATGCTGTCGCTGCCCACCCGACACCCCTTACTTGGACAGTGAAGCCAGCCCAGCTCCCCTGGTGCCCGCTGCTCCCGCGGCCTGTGGTGAAGACAGCCCTCCTCCAAGGACGGCATCTGAAGCAGGGACCTTCCTCACGCTGACAGCTCAGGGTGTTGTAGCCCTTTAATTGTGTAGTAAATTCCACTCATTCACCTTCTCAAGAGAAAAGCAAGTCACTCTACAGGGAAGCACATCTTTTTATTGTACTTCTCGGTGATTCCTGTGGATTTGTTATTACAGTGAAGCGGAGTGAATGCACTGATATTGTTTCTAATGCTGGATGTCTGGCTAAAATGCGAATCTGGTGCAGCAGCTCTGAGATGGGACCTGAGCGTCTGCATTTCAGGCCAGACACTGCTGCTGCTGGCCTGGAGACTGAACTTTGAGGTGAGGGCTTATAATTATCAAGCCCACACAGCTAGCATGTGGCCTCAGGAATGAAGATCGGGGTCTTCTGACTCTTCCTCTCATTACCTCTCAACTGTACTGCATGGACTTTAATATTTAATCAGATCACCATAAAATCCATCATCCAAATCGACACGTTTTTTGAAGTAAAAGGGAGCACCAGTAACATTTCCAGGTGCGTAGCAGGACTGTCCAGGACAAACAGGGACTCATGGGTACCCTGGCTTTCACAGAATCGAAGGTTACCTCCCAATGAATAAACTAGTAAGCATTTATTGTAAACCTATTGGGAAGAAGGGCCATACTTCTTCCAAGAGCAGGGCAATCTGAAATATTTGCAATTGCCAGAGGTCGTTGGGAGGGTAAATAAAGATTGAGGATAAGAGGCACACATTTAATTTATGTAGTTGTTGAAAAGGCTATTGATAAGGTTCTCCAGTAAATGCTGCTAAAGATGAGTCAGCAGAGGATGGGAGGGCTGTTCTTTCATGATAGGATGCTGACTTAGAGCCCAGAAAACAAAGGCGAGGGATAAACAGGCACTTATCTACCCTAGGGTGGTTGGCCAGGCCGCTGCAGTGCCCGCCCGCCCACCTGCCAGAGAAAGAGCCAGAGATGGGATTGGCTGTAAGAAGCCAAGAACGTGCACTTGGCCTAAAACAGGAAATGAGTGTATCCAGAAAGGAGTTTAAAGGTGTTTCAGTGCAGGCGTGGGTGAACAGCGGCTAGAATAAATGCCAGATGAGATACCAGACTCTTTTACTCAAAGGATCCCTAACTTCAAGGCACATGCATTTTTAAAAAATTGCTCAGCTTGTCAGTTTGGATGAATATTGGGCAAAGTGTGTGACTAAGGGGAATACTCCGCAAAACTGCAACAAGTTAGCTTAAAGCAGCGGCTCTCGGCACCAGCTGCACACCACCATCGCCTGGGAGGATCTGCCAACAGCCAGGCCTGGCTCTGACCCGGGTCTGCTGCATCGAAATCTCCTGCGGGTACACTCAGCTGTCTGCGTTTGGGGCAGCAGGGGCGGGGGCGGGGGGGGCACGGAGGGGGGAAGCGGGGGGCAGGGGGAGAAACACTCCACTGGAGATTCTGATGCACAGCCGGGGCTGAATGACAACGAGTTGACTAATAACAATGATGTAGGAATGAAAGTTCATGTTTGTTAACCAAAGAAAAGGAACTCAAATTAGTTAATGGAGCATAATAGCATGGTGCATAATTCATAATATTCATTTTTCTCTAACATTTTATTGAGAAACAGAATGCACTCTTTATGCGTAAAACACAAATATATAACTTAACACATCATGTACAGTGAACACTTGGGAAACCACCACCATGTCAAGAAGATCATTGCCAGCACCAGACGCCCCTCTTGGGCCCCCCCCGCCTCAATTATACCTCCCTCCCCACCCTCCAGAGGGAGCCACGATCCTGGCCTCTTAAATAATCAGATTTTTGTTTTGCTTTATAATTTCACCATGTTAATATATTCTCCTAAACAATATATTTCCATTCTCCATGCTTTTGAACTTTATATAAATGGAAGGTTCTTTTGTGTTTGGCTTCTTTCATTCGGTATTTTTTAGAGTTACACATGTTGCTTGTGGCTGTGCCCTTTCATTCTGAATGCTATAGAGCGAGTTCAAAAAATGATACCCTCCAGGGCAAATCTGTTAACTGCCTGTTTTGTGAATAAAGTTCTATTGGAACACAGCGCACCTATTCATTTCCCTATGTCTATGGCCTTACACACTACAATGGCAGAGTTGAGCAGTTGCAACAATGACCACATAACCTGCAAATCTTCAATATTTGCCATCTCTATTTGACCAACTGAAATGGGGACAGTAATTGGCTCCTCCAGAGGAGGATCAGTACCTCAATAAGGATAGCCAATGCAATCTACTAACTCAAGAAATAGGCATTATAATTCCTCCCATTGGTGCCATTTTCACATTCCTTACCTGAACTCCTCCATTCATGCAGCAAACATTTCTTTAAGGCAAGTATGTCTCAGGTTCTAGGTAGGCACTGGATTGTCAGAAGAGCTTTATATAATTACTAGAGGCCCAGTGCACGAAATTCATGCATGGCGGGGGGGCAGGGGGGAGTGTCCCTCAGCCCAGCCTGCACCCTCTCCAATCGGACATCCCTCTCACAATCCAGGACTGCTGGCTCCCAACCACTCGCCTGCCTGCCTGCCTGCCTGCCTGATTGCCCCTAACCACTTCTGCCTGCCAGCCTGATCGATGCCTAACTGCTCCCCTGCTGGCCCGATTGCCCCTAACTGCCCTCCCCTATAAGCCTTGTCCCTCCCAACTGCCCTCTCCTGCAGGCCTGGTCCCCCCCCAACTGCCTCCCCTGCTGGCCTGGTTGTCCCCAACCACCCTCCCCTGCTGGCCTGGTCACCCACAACTGCCCTCCTCTGCTGGCCATCTTGTGGTGGCCATCTTATGTCCACATGGGGGCAGCCATCTTTGACCACATGGGGGTGGCCATCTTGTGTGTTGGAGTGATGGTCAATTTGCATATTACCTCTTTATTATATAGAATGATTATTAATTGAGCATTTGCTCTGTGCCATTATGTTGACTATTCTGTGTGTGTGTGTGTGTGTGTGTGTGTGTGTGTGTATGTATATATGTATATATATATATATATCCTCCCATGGTAGAGAGCATTATCTCTCCACCGAAAGTTCATGCCCTTCCTTCCATAGTATAGGGTTGTTGCTGAGAAGGGGCTTCCCCACAAGGGATGACATTCCCCAACTGCCTTCATAGGCAGTGGCACCATATGATCAAGCTCTAACCATGGAGTATGAGTGGAAGTTGTGCACCACTTCTTACCCTGGTCCACATAAGCCTCCCCTCTGAGATTCTTCTGTTCTCTTTGCTCTTCCTCTGCCTGAAGCGGAACATGCAAAAACCCAATGGGATGCTGACCACAAGACAGAAAAGCCCTAGTGTGCTACCCAGTCTCCAAGATGGTCCCCAATGATTCTCACCTCCATGTAGTCACCTCCTGTTGAACAGGACTGACTTGTGTAACCAATAGGACTCCATGGAAATGATGAGCTATTACTTCTGAGAGTAGGTCATAGAAGACATTGAGGTCTCTGTCCTGCTCCACCTGAGATCACTCACTCTGGGGGAGGCCAATGCCATGCTCTAAGGAGACTCAAGCAGCCCTGTGGAGAGGTCCCCATGGTAAGGACTTGAGACTTCTTACCAACAGCCAGCATCAACTTTCCAGCACTCTTGGAAGCAGATCCTCCAGTCCCAGTTGCCTTTCCAATGACTGCAACCCTGGCCCATGTCTTGACCACAACCTTATGAGAGACTCTCTCCAGAACTACCCAGTTAGCCACTCCCAAATTCCTGACCCTCTGAAACTGAGATCATTTGTTTTTATGGGGTAATTTGTTACACAGCAATAGGTAACTAATACAACAAGGAGGAGAACTACCACTGCCTAGGAACACATGCATTGAGGAAGTGATATATAAATGTCTATAGTGGTTACCCATTCAACATTTGAGGTTTTTGTTGTTGTTGTTGTTGTTGTTGTTACATTGGATAGGAACTCCTCATAACTATTACTATGTTATGAATTTAAATGTTATTCTTATCTGCCAGTTGACACTAAAGATCAGGACTTAATATTTGAATTGTGTGCATTTGTTTGTTCTTATGTAATGTCGTTTTTTTCAAACTTTATTTAGTCATAGAAATGTTATTTTCCAATAAGCCCTTTTCAAAGAACCCTATGTTAAACAGATATCTGAGCTTGTTCAAGTTGAAGCAGTTGAAGAAGTGACAATTTTATCTTCCATCCCAGATTCCAACTCACCCATTGAAGTTACCTTAGAACATAATAGCATTTCCAAAAGGAAAGAGGTGGCTTAAGTATTGCATTGAATATAAAATTGTGAAATATTTTCTAATGAAAACAGTCCCCCGCCATCTCCCCTCTCTCTCTCCTGCCCTCTATCTCTCCTTTTCTTCCTCATGCCCGCACTCTTTCTCTCCAGCTAGTAAATTATCCTAAAACAGTTTGACCAGAGTAAACTCCAAGAAATGTAATTTGGGGCAAAAATAGGCTCAACCAAAGTTGATAGTTTTGGAGAGTCAGAGAGAAGCCTGAATGTTGAAAAGAGGGCCAACTTATACAGCCCCAGTCACTGTGAGCCTTATATCTTGGATCAGCTCAGCAGTTAAAATCCACTTCTTTTTTAAATAATTGTATGTTGTAAGACTTCCTTTGTTCCATTAGCAAAAGGCAAAGGTGATCCTAGTAAAAGCCAAAAATTGGCAGTGAGTTTGATGTTGGATGCTCCCAGTTCACTCACCAGCCAACTCTAGAAGCATATTCTTTTCACATTTTTTATTTTATTTTAAAATATTTTTATTGATTTCAGAGAGGTAGGGAGAGGGAGAGAGAGACAGAAACATCAATGATGAAAAAGAATCATTGATTGGCTGCCTCTTACATGCCTCCTACTGGGGATTGAGCCCGCAACCCTGGTATGTGCCCTTGACTGGAATCAAACCTGAGACCCTTTAGTCCACAGGCCGACACTCTATCCACTGAGCAAAACCGGCCAGGGCTCCACATTTTTTTAATTTAAATGTTTTATTGTTGACACTACTGCAGATGTCCCCCATTTCTCAGCCCTGTTCCCCATCTCCACCCATCCGCCCTCCTTGCGCCCTCCCCACACTATTGTCTGTGTCCATGGGCTATGCGTATACTTTCATTAGCTAATCCCTTCACCTGCCTTTTTACATTTTAATGATGTGTTTTTAAAGTGCAAAAGGGATCCTTTAGTTCACGTTCAAGAAGAATTAACGAACGTGGCTTCATCTCTTCCCTTAGGAAAGGTAGTGAAGGCGAATAAGAGGAGACGCTAACATGCTTCCACAATAGTCCTGAATAAGAGGAGATGCGCTGTCAGCCGGGGGAGGGGCTTCCGTGGTCAGGGAACTAGCTTGTGCAGGAAGAAATCCAGGCATTGTCAATGCTAACGGCTGTTAGCACCACCTTCCCTCTTACACTCACATGGATACCTTTACAAAACAGAAGTAGCACAGTGGGAAATTTGCCCACGCGCTCACACACTGCCTCATTCCGATTGCTTTTGGCTACAAGGAACAGATATTCATCTCAAACAGAAGGGTGCAGGGACGGGGCCCAAGCGCATCATCAAGGAGCCAGTTTCCTCCTAGCTTCCCACTCTGCCCTCACAATGTGTCTGCCAGTCCTTAGCCAACCGGCCCCCGGCCCCCAAGTCATCTGCCACAGCTGCAGTCCTGACCTGCATCAGATTAGAAACTTTCTTCCTGTGTGTCTCTCCTTCTTCGTGAGGAAAATCTTCCCAGATGCCCCCAGTAGATGTCCCGATATCTCATGGGCAGGACTATTGTGGAAGCCAATGCCTAAACCAATCACTGACAAGGCAACAGGGCACAGGGACCAGCGTGAACTAATCAGTATTGGTTTCTGAGCCTCGGGGGAGAGCCACTTTCCCTGAACACATGGCTGTGCAGAGAGAAGGGAAACACTAAAATCAGGGCAACCAGCAGTATCTGCTGCATACAACTCAGTGTGTAAAACATGGGCTTTCTCATCCTATATAATAAAAGCTTAATATGCTAAGTGCCCAGTCATCTGGTTGGCTATTCAACCAATCAAAGCGTAATCTATACTAATAAAAGGGTAATATGCTAATTAGACAGGGAGACCTTCGGATGTCCTTCTGAACAAAGCCATGGTAGTGGGGCCGAGGCAGAGGCGGTTAGGGGAGATCAGGCCAGGAGGGGAGGGCAATTGGGGGTGAGCAGGCTGGCGGGGGGGGGGCGGGCGGGCTGTTGGGGGTGAGCTGGCCGGCAGGCAGAGTGGTTAGGGTCGATCGGGCAGGCTGGCAGGTGAGCAGTTAGGAGCCAGCGGTCCCAGATTGTGAGAAGGATGTCCCACAGGGTTCGGGCCTAAACCGGCAGTCAGACATCCACCGAGGGGTCCCAGATTGGAGGGGGTGCAGGCTGGACTGAGGGACAAACCCTTCCCCACCCCCCCATGCACAAATTTCATGTACTGGGCCAGTAGTTTGCCTATAAACGGCTTGTTCATGGGTTCCCACCCCACTGACGGCCGAGCTGGGAAAATCCTGACTCCTAATTAAGGTAACTTGCTCACTTCTCATTCAAACACTCTCTCTCCAGTTGGCTCAATTTCTTTTGGATAAATATTTAATCCAATTTAAGGTTCAAATTTTCCGCCAGCGCTGTCTTTCTCCTTTGCAAGTTGGCATCTAGGTGCATGGAAAATCGGACACGTCCTCCTGATTGGGGGCGGGGGCAGGTCCATGTGCTCCTGCTCCCCACGACCTTCATGGCCCTCCTGCCTGGTCACCGAGGCACCTTCTGGCCTCTGATGCCGAAACCCACGCTGGCAGAACTCATGTTCCATCTCCCACTTGGCTTATGTTCCTGGGTGGCTGGGCCAGCACCCTGAGATGGGCATGTCCCACTGTGGCTTTTACTGTGGGTCCCTCTGAGATTTGCTGGTGACTTCAATGTAATCTGCTAGCCCAGGCAATCCTCCCTGTAGCTCTTGGCTGCAGGGCCATGGTGGCCTTACAATAAAGGACAGCTAGCACATCCCGTTGCTTTCTTTGTCTCTATTTGTGGTGGTGGAGGGGGTGCTGGGTTGTTCCCAGGCACCAGGGCGTTGACAGAGATTTGAGACCCCCGTGCAGGACCTCTCCACAGAAGCACACTGCGCCCCACAGGCAATGCAGCCTCCCCACACGGGTGCCTGCCCCTACGATGCATTCATACCCCAGAATCCCAAATGGGGCTTAGGGCAAGGCCCCACTGCACTCCATTCCCTCCAAACGCCTCGAGTTGTTTCTAGTCCATGCCCTTTACCCCACCCAGCAGGAGTTCTGATCCAGAAGGAGGGAGACAAGACATTTACCACGCCCCTTGTCCTTCCTCTTCTCTACTCTCATGTCCAAGCTCCCAGGCCACCAGGACAGGGCTTGCTCCCTCCCTCCCTCTATGCAGAACTCCCCATGCATCCTACCGTCCTCCTTCTGTGCTACAGGTGTTTCCACCTCTCCTGATTCCTGGAAAAATGAATCTCATGTTGTAGCCATAAGAGAGAAAATGGTTCCCCTTAATAGGAAAAATGGCCCAGATCACTGAAAGAAGAGAAACACCTCTGTTTGCAAGACAGCATTCCTGGACGGGTGTTTGGGAGATGTTGCTCCTGTCCCATCATTTGTCAGTTGTCTGTGTCAGTGTATGCATTTCCATGTGAAATAGGCAAAGTTTTATTAGAGACAATTACATTCACAAGCATATTATGACGGGCCTCAGAGTGGTGACTCAGGAGCCAGACACCCACTGACAGAGTTCTCCTGTGCCTGGTAGCACTGCCTTCTATTAATTGGCTTAGTGTAGTGGATCATTCTGATAAATGTCCCTTATTTAGCACCGGTTATAAACCCAAAATTTTACATCCATTAACTCAACTCCCTTAATTATAATTCCTTTCCCATAAGGCATGATTATTATTTCCATCTCACATCATACTAAGGCTCAGAAAGGTTAAGAAATTTTCCCAAAGACACACACTGCTGAATTTAGAATTCAAATCCAAGGCTTTCTGACTCCACAGTCTGTGTCCTCTCCTCCCCAGAGGAAGCCACATGGCAGGACAACACGATTGGGAGCCCAAGCTCCAGAACCTGCTCAGCCTGAACCCCAGGCCCCAGTTACAGGACCTCCTCGATCCTCAACTTTCTCATTTAAAGAGGGTGTTAATAGCTCACACCTTGCATGGTTTTGTGAAAATTGAATGAGAGCCCTAGCCCGTTTTGGCTCAGTGGATAGAGCGTTGGCCTGTGGACTGAAGGGTCCTGGGTTCGATTCTGGTCAAGGGCACATGCCCGGGTTGCGGGCTCAATACCCAGTAGGGGGCGTGCAATAGGCAGCCAATCAATGATTCTTTCTCATCACTGATGTTTCTCGCTCGCTCTTTCTCTCTCTCCCTGCCTTCCTCTCTGAAATCAATAAAAATATATTTTTAAAAAGATTGAATGAGATATATATGTTAGAGTTCAGAGCTGAGTTCTCAATAATTAATTTTGGCCATTATTCGTGTTGATATACTATAATGCTGCCTCTCTAAAAGTTCCCTTCATGCTGAAAAGAACTTTAGAAAGCATTTAGTTCTATTGCAAAGTTTTACAAATGAGAAACTGAAACCCCAACAGTTTACTCTACTTATCCATATTAATGTATATTAAATGAAACTATATATATTAAACTTTTATATACATATATATATAATTTGTGTTGCCAAAGTCTTTGATACTGAGCCTTAATATGTATATTATAGGCTTTGGAGACAAAAAGTTCACTGCTCTTTCAAAGATAAATACTGCAAGTTAAAAAACATATGTATTCCCACTGGGTTCCCTTCAGTCCATTGGCTTGGGCGTGTCTGATGAGCTTGTGGGTCAGAAGGACACCGCCGATGATGTGGGGAGAGAAGGCATTCATTGGCGTGGGCAAGGCAATAGGAGGAAGCTCTAGGAGTCAACCAACAGGGAGATGAAAGAGAACTGCCAGCGACCATGATTAGTTGATCCATCATCAGAAGGAGTCAGCTCATAATTTCAAAAAACAAATAAAAATTGGGCCATAATTAGGCCCAATTAACTCATCCTTCAAACACATTTTCTGTCGTGGACATCTGTTGTTTTGGCTGCCTTTCTGGTAATTACAACCCATTTTCCCTTGGAGGAACTATGTGGCTACCATATATTGTTTGAGAGTGACCTTATCCCTAACTCCAGGAGTGGGGCCCAATTGGCTTAAACCAATCAACTAATCTCACCCCGAAACCCCAGTTTAGGGACAGGGCCATGACCTATCAGAGCCAATGAGACGTGAAGGGGTGTCTGGGGGAGAAGCTGTCATGCTCCCTCTAGCTACTGTGGCGAGATGGTCTGAGGATGAAGCCAACCTACAGAGGAAATAGGGAGGTGGGGTGTTCATACCGTTGAGCCCAAAGATAGATTACTTCCTGAATTTCTCAGTACCTGGAGCCAACACTGACTTATGAGCCCAGAACATACAACATACACACCCCAGTGAGAGGTAGAGTATTACCCCGTTCTCCGGGAAAGCAAGGCTTAGATAAATTCGCAGAATTGTCTAGTGTCATAGAAGCCAGGATTTGCACCTGGTTCTCTCCGCGTGCTTCTGTAATTCCCACAGCAAACCAAACTCAGAGTCTAAGTAACACACCCAGGTCACACAGAAGGCAGATAATGGTGGAGCTGGGCTTCTCATTCGGAAATTTTTGTTGTTGTTTTGTTTTGTTAATCTTCACCCAAGGATATTTTTCCATTGATTTTTTTATTTTTTTAGAGACAGTGAAAGGAAGGAATAGAAGGGGAAGGATGGAGGAAGGAAGAGAGAGAGAGAGGGAGAGAGAGAGAGAGAGAAAGAGAAACATTAATGTGAGAGAGACACATCAATTGGTTGCCTCCTGTGCATGCCCTGACTGGGACTGGGGATCGAATCTGCAACCCAGGTATGTGCCCTTGACTGGGAATCAAGCCCGTGACCCTTCAGTGTGTCAGGTTAATGCTCTACCCACTTAGACACACTGGCCATGGCTCATTTGGAAATTTTTGTCTAAACCCTGTGCACTCTGCTCTGTGGGCTAATTTTTTAGTTAGATAGCACAAACAAGAAGATAAACACAGGCTTTTAGGAATAAGTTTCCAGAGCCCATGAGGCTGGTATACTCAGACTAAATAAATGCCAGCTGCCTATATATCTTATTCTTACAATCACCCACTGATATGATATAGGAAGAGGAGCAAGAAAGAGAAATAGCATAACCTCATTATGTGCAGATGCCCAGCCAGGTTTGTCTCCTGCTTGGAGAGTCTATTGAACGGTAGTAGTTCTCCCCCAAATCCATTCTCTCCTTTCTGAGTATGTGGCTGAACTACATTTCCCAGCCTCTCTTGCACTTTGGTGTCACCATGTGATCCAGTTCTTACCAATGGAAGTTATGTGCACTTACACCCCAAACAATGGGCATGGCTCCTCCATGTCCATCCCCTTTCCATAGGATGAAACCTTGACCATGCAGAGGAGGTTAATGCCCTAGTATATGACAAAGCAACATGATGGAAGGAACCTGTTTCTGGAAGCCCTGTGGATCAGAGCCATCCCAGTAATCAGCAATACTCCCCTCAAAATGTCACACTAAAAAGAATAAACTACTTTGTTCTTTAAGCCATGTGCTGTTGGGTACAGTTGTCCCCCTTATCCTCACGTGATAGGTTCCAAAACCCCCAAGTCTGAAACCTTCAATAGTACCAAACCTTGTATATACCGTGTTTTTTTCCTATACATACACACCTATGATGAAGATTAAGTTATAGCCCTAACTGGTTTGGTTGAGTGGATGGAGCGTCGGCCTGCAGACTGAAGGGTCCCAGGTTCGATTCCAGTCAAGGGCATGTACCTTGGTTGTGGGCGCATCCCCAATGGGGGTATGCAGGAGGCAGCTGATTGATGTTTCTCTCTCATCAATGTTTCTAGCTCTCTATCCTTCTTCCTTCCTCTCTGTAAAAAAATCAATAGAATATATTTTAAAAAAAGATTAAGTTATAAAATGTGCACAGGAAGAGATTAACAACAATCACTAATAAAATTGAACAATTGTAATAATATACTGTAATAAAAGTGGCATGAATGGCGTTGGGGCCATTATGAAGAAAATGAAAGGTCCCGTGAACCCACACACTGCGACACCACAACAGTCTGACAACCTGGACGGCTACTAAGTGCCTAGTGGGGGTGGGGGGAGCACACACAGCTAACGACTTGCGTGCCTCCTTGCAGGTCTTCAGGGTGCACGCGCGCCACATGGCATGAATAAAGCAAGTCCTGGGTGAGGGACTCCGCAGGCTGCAGAGACCTTGCCCACGCAGCCGGCGTCAGGCAGGCAGCAGAGGAAGGGGGCCATGAAGCTCAGCAGCTAAAATCCTGGTGCCATGAGCAGAGCCCTGGGGGGAACTGGTGGACCCCAGAAACATGAAGACCAAAGATCAGAGTCTCGCCCTCGCCGGTTGCTCAGTGGTTAGAGTGTCAGCCAGCAGACTGATGGGTCGCAGGTTTGATTCTGGTCCAGGGCACGTACCTGGGTTGTAGGCTTGATCCCAGGCTCTGGTCCCGGTGTCTGTGGGAGGCAACCAATCGATGTGTCCCTCTCACGTCAATGTTTCTATCCTGTCTCTCCCATCCCTTCCATTCTTCTAAAAATCAATGGGTGGGGATTAACAAAAAAGGGACAAGAGTCTCTTCTACCTGGGTCAAGCTTCTGAAAATATGTAGATGGGGCTTCTTAAAAAAGAAATCAAAACAGACCAGCAATTCATTGAGAGCCAACGACTAGAACTTTTCTCTCTCATGCTGCCAGCACTCAGAAATCACCTTTTGGTGAATTGATTTCCCCGTATTAGCAATACAGTCACATCCGTTGAGCAGATAGATTACCGCCCATGTGGGTGAGGGCACAGGGAAGTGACTGCCTCAGAGCCTGCTGCCGTGAATGCTGGGGAAGCAGCACAGTTGGTGGTTATGAGCTAGGACGCAGAAGCTAGCCCCACACTTACTGCTCTGTGACCCGGGCACCTGTGCTGACTCAGCTTCCTCATCTGTAAGATGGGAATGAGAGTGACAGTCCCACTGCATACCATCACTACGCGGACACAGTTCTTAGAATGGCGCCTGCCACAGTGAACTCTGTGGACATACTTACGTAAATGCTGATGCCACCTTCAGGATGGGATTTTGACAATGTCCATCAAAGCCTGGCCCAGCAATTCCACGTGTAAGAAGAGTTTTCCTGAAGAGACCATCTTTGGCGTGTGCAAAGACTTACCTTCAAAAAAGCTCACTGTGATACCAAGTAGCCATTACTAAACACTGGCTAAAAAATGGCAGCAATGTATAGTCATGCTCATACAAGGGGTGCATTGTTGAAGACTCACAGAAAGCAAAACTCACATTGCACAGTATTAAATTTCCTACAAAAAGTAAATGCAAAGCAAGATTCACATTATTCAAATTTTGCCCATAAAGGGAGTTTCAATTCATATTTTACATCTTACTATTTCAAGTTGTGTAACTCAAATTCTCATTAAATGTAGCCTGACTTTATATTTACTATGAAGCCACACAAAAATGTCTGTTACAGAAAAATAAGCAATGGGTGAGTAAGACATCCATGATACATCAGCTTTAAAAAGGGGGGCCCCATTTCATCACAGGCACTTTTTAAATATTGGGGAAACAGACCTCAATTTACATGTGCTGGCAGGATTAATGGAAGTGTTTGATTCCTTATTTTTATTTATCTACACTTTCTAAGTGCTCTACAAGGAACATGTATTATTTTTCTAATAAGAAACAATAAAAGGAACTGTAAGGAATAAATGTAACATTAATATTAATCTACATTTTTTAAAAAGTTAGAAATACTTATGCAAACAAGTAGGTTCATGAAAGAACAGCTCCAATCGGTTAAGCGATGTCTATCGCTTTAGTGGACGGGACGTTGCTTTCCCCTAGTGTTGGTGCAGGGACCGAGCTCCAGCGGAGGTCTCCCCAGCCCCCAGGACCAAGCACCTCTTCCAGAGCGCACGCAGAATACCCTGGAGTGCCCTATGGCATCGGCACCATGTGCCTGGGCGCGCTTCTTTTGAGACTTGAGAATCTCTTTAAACAAAACAAGAAGATTGGCGACTCAAAAGAGAGCAAAGGACAGTAAAGAGCCTGCAGTCAACTTTTCCGAGCTGTTTCCCTGACACACTCCACGCAGAGTGGGAGGAGAGGAAGTCTTCATCCGCTTCCCCCTTCCCAGGGAACGGGCAGGGGGCACGTGGGAAAGGGGCAGCACCCACGGAAAGCAGGTCCTACATGCCAGTCCAGCAGGCTGTGGCTCCGAGGCTCTGTCCCAGGGCTGGTAGGCAGTGTGTGATGCCCACTCATGGTCCTACTGACCTTACCTCTCACACCAGCCCTTCTGAACCCACTTGAAAATTCTCCCCCCTGCCCGCTCCCCCCCCCCCCCCCCCCCCGGTCCCCCGCAACACTCCACACTAAGTAAACACATTCACGGGGTTATCAGGTTTAACCACAAAAAAAGTCTAGAACTTTCAACTGTAAGGCGAATAAGCTCTGAGGATTGCATATAAACATGGGCCTACAGTGAATGACACTGCACTGTGTAACTGAAATTCGCTAGGAGAGAACGTAAATGTTCTCACCAAAAAGGAAAAAGAAAAAAACGAAGTGAATACTTCCACAATGTACATGCATATCACATCACCATGATGTACACATATATCTTCCAGTTTTGTCAATTATATCTCAATAAAGCTGAAATTGAAATTAGCCCTAGCCAGTTTTGCTCAGTGGATAGAGCATCGGCCTGCAAACTGAAAGGTCCCAGGTTCGATTCCTGTCAAGGGCATATACTTGGGTTGCAGGCTCGATCCCCAGTGGGGGGCAGCCAATCAATGATTCTCTCTCATCATTGATGTTTCTATCTCTTTCTCCCTCTCCCTTCCTCTCTAAAATCAGTAAAAAAAAAAAAAAAAAAAAAAAAAAAAAAAAAAAAAAAATTTAATTAAAATTAAAGAAGCCCTATGCAGCAAATACTACATTTCCCCAGTCTGACAGAGTGGAGAGCATAGTGTGGAAGCTGGGCCTTGGGCTCTGGTCTGAGTCCTGTAACCACAGGGCTTCTGAGCTGTACAATTCCTGAAGCTCTCTGTGCCTCCTTCTTCCCCTTCCCCCTCTGTAAAGTGCAGCGATAATAACAGCATAGCTTGTTGTGGAAAGCTCTTAGAAGACTGCTTGGCACAGAACAAACATTCAATGTATGTTCACAATTATGCGCCAGATGAGGGAAGCTGGGTTTAGACATGTGTTAACTTGCCTGTGGTTACACAGCAAGTGTCGGAGCTAAGATATGCTTGAGTTTCCTTGAGATCCTCAGATCCTGAGGTTTGATCTGGGTCTTTTTTATAGCTCTCATGCATCTCATTAACAGGCTCCTACTTTCCTCTCCCTCCTTAAGCATGTGGAGTGTTTTTCTAACGGCTGTTGTAGTGTCCTTGTCTACTCATTCTGTCATCTGTGTCATTTCTGGGTCTGTTACTATTGATTGATTTTTCTGCTCATTATAGCTCATACTTTTCTGCTTCTGTGCATACCTGGCAATTTTTCATCAAATGCCATCAGAAGCTCACGCTGATGAGTAGAGGGTGTGAATTTACATTGTTAAATGCTGAACTTTTTTTCTGTATTTCTTTTATATTTTGGGGTTTGGTTTTAAGATGCAGTTAAGTTACTGGAAATGATTTGAACTGTTTGAGGCCTGCTTAAGAATGCGAGGTAAGTCCAGGACACTCTTGGTCTAGAGCTAACTCGGGCACTACCTAGGCAATGTCTTTCTCAAGGTCCTGCTTGATAGTCCATACCTTACGAGTTCTTTTCTTTCAGGTGGTAACACAAATAATTTCTGACCCTGTGTAAGGTCTGTGTGAATCTTCTCGGGGTCTTTCCCTGGCCAGGGGCGGCATCCTCAAGGCCTGTGCTAGTCAGCGCTCAGCTGCAGATTTGAGGGAACCCCTGCAGCTCTCCAGAGTCCTGTTCTGCAGGGGGGATGCGCTCCCACTTCCCCAGGCCCTTGCACACAATTGAACTTAGGAAGTCTGCAGCAGGCGGCTGTTGAATGAATACGTATTGTACTGCTCTCCATGTGTTAACGCAAACTTGGGCCGGGCTTAGCCTTCTGGAAAACATGCCAAAACTGGCAAACCAGGGGAGGATTCTCCATTAGAAGAGGTTATGTCTCCAACAGAGATGAAGTTGGAGATAAACATAGCCTTGGGACTTAGCGCCATCTTCTAAAAAGAGAATGTAATGACTATTTATAGTGATTACACGTTGAAGCCATGATAATTTGGACATACTGGTTTAAATAAAACATTATTAAAATTAATTTCACTGGTATCTTTTTACCTTTTCAAGGTCGCTACTAGAAAGTTTTGAAGGATGTGTGCGACTTGCATTCTGTTTCTATTGGCCAGCACTGCCCTGGAGGAGAGCACATCCAGAGGGAGGCCTGGGCTGGCTGCAGAACCTGAAACCCCACCCTGAAGCTCACGCTGATGAGTAGAGGGTGTGAAAGTAGAGGGGACGGGACAGACGTGATATATCCCATCGCTTGTCGTTCTGACACCATCCCCCACCCAAATCCCTTGGGCAGCTTTCCATTCGCTTAGGGAGGAAGTTATCTCACAACGGAGCAAATTTTCCATTTTGAGATCAAAAGCCAAAGAAGTGATCCTGCAGACGAGGCAGAGCCGCCACAGCCTTTACTCACAACTTCCAGGAGGAAGAGTGGACGGCCTGGGCCAGGTCCAGCTTGGCCACTCCAGCTGTGTGACCTCCTGCCGCTGACACCAGTTAGAGTACCTCAGTTTCTTCTTCGGTGAAATGGGGCTGCTGACGTGCCCACCTCTCCAGGCTGCTGTGGGGGCTCGTTTCTATAAAGACTTGGAATAACGACTGACCCTGAGTAAGTACGACTGAATCGTCTGTGTTGCTGGAGTGAGCCCTGCGCAGCATCAGAGCTGAAAGCCACCTCGCTGGCCCAGTAAGGACAGCAGTAGCTGCCGTGTTGCTGATTGATAACCGTGTAAACAAGGGTCAAGTACACACAGTTTCCATGTGTGCCCCATCATTGTTCAAAGTCCAGCTGACCTTCCCCAGGATGTCAAACCTGCGCACCTTTCAATGAGCCAGAACGTTCTGAAAGGATGGATGGGTGTTGGATCCCTGGTGATAGGGTCCCCCGAGGGACTGGGCACTGCCCCTTTGTAATGAGGCGTCCTCCCTTCAGTCACCAGACTCCCCCGAATTAGCTGAAGCTCCCAAGTGTGACTGGGTTGTAAAGCATCCACTTGCATTTGGGATCTAAAGCAATGTACGAAGTATCAGCATGTGCTTGGCCTTTAGTCACCAACCTTAGGAGGCTTAGAGTACTTGGAGCAGGGAAGCCTGGCTCCTCCTTGCCTATCCATTCAAATAAGAGCTCAGACTCGACCCAGCCTGCCCACGGCCACCCCCCAGGGCAGCCTCAGACAGGCTCCCGGCTCTTGCCATTCTGCGCCACCTGCTGAGACTGCCTAGCCCAAGTGCTGCTTTTCCCCTAGCGGAAGAGGCCACACGAGCTCTGCTTCCAAACGGGAACATCCATGGGCGGTGGACCCCACAGGGGACAACTGCGGACACCTGAATCACAACTGCCAGCTTGTCTCCCAAGAACAGGTACCTTATGCCTCGTCATAGTCCCAGAACTCATAAAACAGAAGCACAACAAGTGTATGGTAGTGAATGAATTAAATTAATAAATGAATAGTCCTTAGGAAATGATTGAAGTCATGCCCACCTGAGGGAATACAGAAAGGAGGGGACACTTCCACTTTAAGTAATGCTCAGTGAGAAGAGTCAAGCAAACATTAGCAAATGTTTCTTCAGCACCTACTCTGTGCCAGGCACTGTTCTAGGCATTAGAAAGAACGTACTAAACAAGAAATCTCGCAGATAACATGATACTGTATATAGGGAATCCTAAAGATCCCACCAAAAAAACTACTAGAAGTGGTAAATAAATTCAGTAAAGTAGCAGGATACAAAATAAATATCCAGAAATCAGTTGCATATATACACCAATAATGAACTACCAAAAAGGAAAACAATCCCATTCACAATTGCATTTAAAAAGAAAAACCACCTAAGAATAAATTTAACAAAGGATGTAAAAGACCTGTACTTGGAAAATTATAAGACACTGAAGAAAGAAATTGAAGAAGATATACTAGTAAATAAGTGGAAGCGTATACCATGTTCATGAATAGGAAGGATTAACAGCATTAAAATGTGCATACTGTCCAAAGCAATCAAAAGATTCGATGCAATTCCTATTAAGATACCAACGGCATATTTCACAGAACGAGAACAAATATTCCAAAATTCTACGTGGAACCACAAAAGACCCCAAATAACCACAGCAATCTTGAGAAAAAAGAACGTAGTTGGAGGATATCACACTGTACTGAAGGCTATAGTAAACAAAGCAGGATGAGATTGCCATGAAAACGGACATCGAGATCAATGAGACAGAATAGAGCCCAGAAATAAACCCACACCTTTATGGTCAATAACTGTTTGACAAAGGAGGCAAAAACATACAAATAGATAAAGACAGTCTATTCAATAAATGATTGAACAGATACATGCAAAAAATGAAACTAGACCACCTTCTTACACCACACATAAGAATAAACTCAAATGGATTAAAGACTTAACTGTTAGACTCAAAACCATAAAAGTCCTAGAAGAAAACATAGGTAGTAAAATCTTGGACATTTCTTGTAGCAATATTTTTTCTGATATATCTCCTCAGGTAATGGAAACAAAAGAAAAAATAAACAAATGGAACTACATCAAACTAAAAAGTCTTTGAAGAGTAAAGGAAATGATCAACAAAATGAAAAGACAACCCGCTGAACGGGAGAACATATTTGTCAATGATACACCCGATAAGGGGTTAATATCCAAATTTTATTTTTAAAAACTTATAAAACTCAATACCAAGAAACCAAACAATCCAATTAAAAAATGGGCAAAGGACCTGAATAGACACTTCTCCAAAGAGGACATACAGATGGCCAATAGATGCTCAACATCACTAATGATCAGAGAAGTGAAAATTAAAACCACAGTGAGATATCACCTTATACTTGTCAGAATGACTATCATCAATAAACCAACAAACAGCAAGTGTTGGCGAGGATGTGAAGAAAAGGGAACCTTCATATACTGATGGTGGGGATGCAGATTGGTGCAGCCACTGTAGAAAAACAGGATGAAGCTACCTCAAAAAATTAATAATGGAACTGTCTTATGACCCAGCAATTCCACTTCTGGAAATACATCCAAAGAAAACCAAAATACTAATCCAAAAGAATATATGCACCCTTATGTTCATTGCAGCATTATTTTCAATAGCCAAGATCTGGAAGCAGCCCAAGTGCCCATCAGTAGCTGAATGGATAAAAAAGCTGTGGTACATTTACACCATGGAATACTACTCAGCCATTAAAAAGAAGGAAGTCTTACCCTTAGAGGCAGCATGGGTGGACCTGTAGAGCATCATGCTAACTGAAATAAGCCGGACGGAGAAAGACAAGTACCATAATGGTTTCACTTACTAGTACATGTGGAAGCTAATAAACGAAATTAACACACAAAATAGAAACAGACTCATAGATACAGAGAACAGACTGACAGCTGAGGGGAGAGGAGGGTTCGGGGGCTGGGTGGAAAAGGTGAAGATATTAAGCAAAAACACAATAGTGATTACCAGAGGGAAAGGGGTGGGGGAGGTAGAAGAGGGTAAAGGAGGGATAAATGGTGATGGAAGGAGACTTGATTTGAGGTGGTGAACACACAACACAATATACAGAAGATGTATTGTAAAACTATATAATTTTATTAACCAATGTCATCCCAATAAATTCAAAAAATAAATAAAAAATAGAATATATAAGAAACAGCAAATGATAAATTGATTAAATGATGATGAACAAACTGAACTAGCAAGCAAATAGAGACAGCCTCATAGATAGAGAGCAGGCTGACAGCTCTGGGTTGGGGGGCTCTAGGAGGGTGGAGGGATTGAGCAAAAAAGAAAAGACAAAGAGAAAGAACTCATGGACAACAGTGTGGTGATTGCAGGGGTAGGGAGGTGGGTGGAGATGGAGGAGAGTATAAGGGGGTATAAATAGTAATGGAAAATTTTTTAATTAAATTAAACATATATATATTATTTATTAAAAATATGTTTTATTGACTTTTAGAAAGAGAGGAAGGGAGAGGGAGAGAGAGAGAGAAACATTGATGAGAGAGACACATCAATTGGCTGCCTCCTGCACGCCCCCTACTGGGGATCAAGCCAGCAACCCGGGCATGTGCCCTGACAGGGAATCGAAATGGTGAGCTGAAATAAACCAGCTGGTTCTTAGCAGCAGCCAGGCCTGGACCCAGGCTCATCTCAGCCGCTTATGTCCTTGTGCTATCTTTTCATCTGTAAAATGAAACTAAAAACACCTACCCCATTAGAATTCTATAAGCATTAAGCTGATTAATACATGTAAAGTTCTTCATAAAAGTTTCCAACATGAAGTTGACACCCAGAAATTCTTATTATTACTTCCAGTTTTGTCTTTCTTTTGTCTCCTGATATTTGTCAGAAATAACTCAATGTATTTGCCCTCAATGGGTGTCCCCATCCTCTTAGCCTGGTGATAAAGTCTGAGTGCTGGGTGGGCAGGACAGAGACACAGGGAAGGCATACTGGACAGTTTCACAGCGCACGTTCCTCCCGGAGTGAGGACCCTTGAACTTTGGGCTTAGCCTGACCTCTAGTGGCCAAACAGAAAACTCAGCTGGGCCTTCCAGACGCCGCTGCTTCAAAGCCATCTGTGCCCAGCCACGGAGCCCCCCACCGTGTTCTTCCACCCTCGACAGGAGCCCTCGGGCCACGCCTCCTTCCAGCTGTTTGCAGACAAAGTCCCAGACAGCAGAAACTCTCGTGCTCTGAGCATTGGGGAGAAAGGATTTGGTTATAAAGGTTCCTGCTCTCACAGAATAATTCCGGGGTTTGTGTGCCGGCATGGTGACTTCACACGCCATGATGGGGCAGGCGGCAGGTCCTTCTATCGGGAGAAATCTGATGAAGACAATCTCATCCTGAAGCACACAGGTCCTGGCATCTTGTCCATGGAAAATGCTGGACCAACAACACGGCCGAGACCAAGCGATGGACGCCAAGCACGTGGACTCTGCCAGGAGAAAGGTGGCACGGATGCTGTGGCAGCCCCGGACTGTTCTGGGTCCAGGAATGGCAAGCTCACCATTGCCAACTGAGGACAACTCTAATAAAGTTGACTTTTGTTTTAGTTTTTTAACTTATCTTTATTGTTGAAAGTATTTGAGTCCCTCCGCCCCCAGTTCTCCCAATCATCCCCAAGTCTTCACCACACTATTATCCGTGTCCATGGATTATGCATGCATGCATATAAATCCTTTGGTTAATCTCTCCCCTCCCCTCCTTCTCCCTGAGATTCCACAGTCTGTTGCATGCTTCAATGTCTCTGGATCTATTTTGTTTGTCACTTTATTTTGTTCATTTGATTCCACATATGAGTGAGATCATGTGATACTTGTCTCTCTCTGACTGGCTTATTTCATTTAGCATAATGCTCTCCAGGTCCCTCCATGCTGTCTCAAAGGGTAAGAGATTCTTCTTTTTTACTGCTTGCTGCACGGTATTCCATGGTATAAATGTACCACAGCTTTTTTATCCACTCAGCTACTAATGGGCACTTGGGCTGTTTCCAGATATTGTCAATTGCCCTGCTATGGGTGCATATATTCTTTCTGATTGGTTTCTCGGGTTTCTTCAGATATAACCCCGCAAGTGAGATCACTGAGTCAAAGGGCAGTTCCATTTTTAATTTTTTGAGGAAACTCCATACTGTTCTCCACAGTGGCCACACCAGTGTGCATTCCCACCAGCAGTGCACGAGGGTTCCTTTTTCTCCGCATCCTCTCCAGCTCTTGCCATTTGTTGATTTGTTGATGGTAGTCATTCTGACAGGTGTGAGGTAATATTTCATTGTGGTTTTATCTAAAGGAGAAAAAAAACAAAACAAAAAAAACAACAACACCACTTAGCAGAAAATGTGCTCAAATATTGAAAAGCTCACATGTCAATGGACCCAGCAAGGAGCTTTCATTGAGAGCTTACTAAATGCTGAATTGTGCTCATCCACAGAGAAGTTGCACCCGTGGGGAAGTCCACAGCTTATACGAGGCACGGGTGGATTTTAATCGAATCCTGGCTGGCTTAGAACCCTCTTGTTTATAGTGCCTGGCTGGAGAGACCATCGTCACGTATTCAGAGAGAAAATTCTGTTTATGAGGCCCTTCACCACATCATTGGACTGGCACAGGCATTCTGTGACAAAGGTGTTTATCCCCTTTTTCACACCTCGAAGCTCAGTCCTAGAGCGCCTTCCCCAAACTCACACGCGGCCCCCCCATTCAGCTCGTGCCACCAGTGTTGGGCACGGTGCTGGACTCCGGGGTGAATAATGCTCTCTAACGCACGCCTGGTCCCTGCCCCCCGGGAACGCCGAGACTAATGAGTCAGCACCAGAGCAGCGGCCCCTGCTCCTCACTCGCACCCTCTTTTCTCTGTGACTGGAAATGCAGCTGAAGGCCAGCTGGTTTGGGGTGGTTTGCCTTCCCACCTGGACTAGACACTCAGCAAAAGCAGGCTGACAAGACTGTATTGCCTTGTACTGCACCTTTGGAGCCTCGTGCGGGGCCTTGCCTGCGGGCAGCCGGGCGCTCAGGATGCCCTCGGTCACGTGGGTTGGAGGGGCTGCCGCTTCGTGAACACTATTACTGCAAGGGTGACTTATGGCTTACTCACTGTGGACCCTGCCTGGCATGACGCTGAGCACTTCACATGAACCTCTCAGTTGATCCTCACAGCCCCCAATGAGCAGGTCCTACAGTACTATTTGTACACAGCAGAGGAAACTGTTTAAAGAGGTCAAACAACCCACCCCAAAAATGCTAGAGCCAAGGCTTGAGTCCAGTTCTGAATCTAAACCCCACACTTTTACCAGCACACTCTATCCCTAGTAGAGATACCAAGCACCTAACCATGCGACTCCCAATATGAGCAGGCTGTCGTGTGACCCACTGAGTCATAAGAATGGGCAAGAAGAACAGAAATCCATGGGGCAGTGGACATGGCCCATTCAGGCCCGTTCCTGAGCAGGTCCAGCGGGTTCAGTCAAGTCATACAAACATGTGACTCAGACCCCCCTGCTATCTCCCTCTGTGTCCTAATGAAGGGTTTCCTACATACAGCACAGAGAATAAGAAAGCCAAAGCTAAGTCCATGGATGCTCAACACTCCAGCATGAGCTGAAAAGACACTGCATCCCCACTCAGGGGCAGCTTCGAAAGACTGGACAGAGATTCGGGCTGTAGATGTGGTCGTCAGCCTGGTGAGAAGACAGAAGTGACTTATTGGCAGTGGTGAGCGGCTCCAGTGATTGGCCGGGAGCCTTGAAGGAGCAAGATGGGAAATGATAGATCTTGAAGCAGAAGTCACAGGTGTGTTTGTGGGAGAGGCACAAGGAGGGCACCCTGGTGCCTCATGTCAAGGCCCACCAGAGAGCATCCTCCAAAAGAAAGCGCCTGTACTAGGTGGGCAGGGCGACTTGCCCAGTGGAGTGGGTCAGCCTCTATTCAGCTATGACTGGGCTATAACGGTGAATCCTTGAGTGGAATAACCATGTGACAGGGACTCGGCAAAGGCCCAACAACAGCTCCCTCCCACCGTGGCTGATCTAGCACTGCTGCTGGTGAGCATTTTGCCTGTCAGCATCATCTCTTGTCACTATGTATGGAGCCATCACGAGAAAAACCCAACCAACCCACTGGTGAAAAGTTGATTGCATTGGACCATTTCTACCCTGGAGTGGACAGTGGATTGTCCCTACTGCAGTTCATATGATCCCAAGGATAGGTTGTGGACCTTTCTGTCCATAGCACCTTGCTCAGCACCACCATCTAAAGACTCACAAAATGTCTGACTTTCCATCACGGGGTCCTGGATAACAAACTCCTAGGCTAAGGGACTTCCTGTATGTGGAAGGAGAGATGGCCATGGCATGACTTTCCGCATCACTCAGAAACTGCTTGAAGGATAGCACATTGACATGGCCTCTTAAAAGCACAGCTTGGGGTCAGGAGGGTTGTCCCTCAAATGCAATATTTTCTCTATGGTGGTGTGTCCCCCCAAGTTATGATGCACGGATCTGAGAACCAAGAGGTAGCAGTGACCCACTTAAAAATCTGTGTTTCCTCTTCCTGAAATTGTAAGCTCTACTGACCTGGCTCCCAGAGGAGGGATGCCCCTAGCCAGGCGACAACGGTGATCAAACCTAAACCTGCTGCCTGGCCATTTGGGTCTCCTTCTACCAGTAGCCCTAACGCAGTGGTTGGCAAACTGCGGCTCGTGAGCCACATGCGGCTCTTTGGCCCCTTGAGTGTGGCTCTTCCACAAAATACCACGTACCCTAATTAAGTTAATAACAATGTACCTACCTATATAGTTTAAGTTTAAAAAATTTGGCTCTCAAAAGAAATTTCAATCATTGTACTGTTGATATTTGGCTCTGTTGACTAATGAGTTTGCCGACCACTGCCCTAACACAACAGTTCCTGGGTTCGCAGAGCTCATTGACTTTCATTAGCACGAGGGCATAGGATTGCTGCTTCATAATAAAGACAGAAAGGAGGATTCTGAAACCCAGAGCATTTACTGGGATGCCCGTGGTGCTCCCGTGCCCAATTTTAACTGTGAAGAGGCAATTATGGCAACCTCAGCCTCCTCTAGGCATGGAAACCAGGGGCTCAGAGCACTCAGGGATGAAGACTTAGGCTAAATCACCAGACGAGCAAAATTGGTGGCCAAAATAAGCACACAAAATAATGGTTAGCATCAGTCATTAGGGAAATGCAAATCCAAACCACAATGAGGTATCATTCCACACCCACCAGGATGGCCGTAATCAAGAACAAGTGTTGGTGGGGATGTGAAAAATCAGAACCGTACACATTCCTGGGGGAATGTGCATTAATATGGCTGCTTCAAAGAACAGTTTGGCAGTTTCTCAAAAAGTTAAACCATGTGTTACCATTTGACTAAGCAATTTCACTCCTAGGTTTGTAACCAAGAGAAATGAAAACAGGTGTCCACATAAAAACGTGTACATGAATGTCCACATCAGCATTGTTCATCTAGCCAAAAAGTGAAATAAGGCAAATGTCCATCTTGAGTGAATAAATAAAATAGTACTTTCATACAATAGAATATCATTCAACCACAAAAAGAATGAATTACTGATACATGCTATAACATGGATGAGCCTTGAGAATATTATACTAAGTGAAAGATGCCAGATGCAAAAGACCACGTATTGCATAATCCCATTTATATGTTAAGAATAGGCAATGTCCACCAAGACAGGAAGTGAGTTAGTGGTCACCAGGCACCGGGTGGAGGGGTTGGGAGGGAATGGGAATAACTGCTAATGGGCATGGGGTGATGAACAAGTTTTGAAATTAGATAGTAGTGATGGTTGCACACATCTGTGAACATGCTTAAAGCCAATGAATTGTATGTTTACCAGGTAAACGTTATGGTATGTGAATTATGTCTCAAAAATGCTGTTATAAAGATATATGATGCATAAGCATATGAAAAGATGCTCCAACTTAACAACTATTAGGGAAATTGATATGAGAACCACATGAGACACTCCTACATATCCACTAGAATGGCTCACACAAGGAAAAGAGACAGCCCGCATGCTGACAGGCCACAGGCCACGGGAACCCTCATGCATCGCTGGTGGGAATGCAAAATGGAGCCGCTCCGGGAAATAGCTGGGCAGGCTTTTTGCAAAGTTAAACAGACACCCAATAACCTATTCCTCGGTACTGACCAAGGAGAAATGAAAACCAGCCCATGGAATTGAAGGCAATGTTATTCACAATCACCAGAACAAGAAACAACCCATATTCAGCTAGAGCACACACACACACACACACACCGTGTGTCCCTAGAGTGGAGGGTTAATCCAAACAAGCAGGAACTGCGTGCATGAAGGTCAAAGGCAGCAGGTCAGGTGAAATAAGTTGGTCTCAAAAGGCGACACGTTGTACAATTCCATTCATACCACGCACTGCCAACGGCAAGATGGTAGGAATAGAAAACAGAGGGACAGTCGGGGTGCGGGAGAGGAGGGGTGGCCACACATTTTGGAGGCTGATGAAATACTGTGCATCCTGACTGTGGTAGTGTCACGTGATGGTATGTGTTGGCCAAAAATCAGAAAATTATAAACCAAAAAGGGTGAATTTTCTGCATGAAAATTACACATCAACTAGAGGCCTGGTGCACGAAATTCGTGCACGGCGGGGAGCAGGGGGTAGCGGGGGGTGTTGTCCCTCAGCCCAGCCTGCAGTCTCTCCAATCTGGGACCCCTCAAGGGACCTTCATTTTTTCCTTCAAGAGTGTGGTGGAAAAACCCTAGATTACCTTCTTGGATTCTTATAACCCAAATTACCAAGAACACTGCAATTGGTGGCCTACAGGGAGCTTAGCCAATGAGTTGTCAGAAAAGGTATTTACTCTCAAACTGGTTTGGCTCAGTGGATAGACCGTGGGCCTGCAGACTGAAGGGTCCCAGGTTTGATTCCTGTTAAGGGCATGTACCTTGGTTGGAGGCATATCCTCAGTGGGGAGTGTGCAGGAGGCAGCTAATGGATGTTTCTCTCTCATTGATATTTCTGACTGTCTATCCCTCTCCCCTCTTCTCTGTAAAAAAAAAAAAAAAAATCAAAATTTTTTTTAAAAAAAGGTGTATCCTCTGCAGCTCATGCAGCCCCTGGGTTGTGTCCACTGGGCTAGGGCGTGTCCCTGCCACCTGGTGGTGGCTGCCGGGGTCTCCGCACACCCCAGAGGCCAGCAGCCATCCCCCTGTGGAGGGCGCTAGGCTTGGGGCATGGACACAATCTGCCACTTGGTGCTGGAGCTTGGAAAGCCTCTGGGGCGGGGTGGGAACATCCCCGTCTCCAAATGCCCCAAGGCCAGCAGCCAGCCCCACCATGGGCCCCAGGCTCGAGGCTTGCAGGGACCCTGGGCAGCACGCAGCGGTGGCCACCAGGGTCTCGGCAAACCCAGGAGGCCAGCAGCAGCCCCTGGTCCTGGGCGCCTGGCTGGGGGCGTGGCCCCAAACCTCCGCTTTGTGCAGGAGCCTTTGCAAGCGGCTTGGGGAGGCCAGCAGCCAACCTTGACCATGGGCCTCAGGCTTGGGGCTTGCAGGGACCCCGGGCAGCACACAGCAGTGGCCGCCAGGGTCTCGGCACACCCCAGAGGCCAGCGGCAGCCCCCGGTCCTGGGCGCCTGGCTGGGGGCATGGCCCTAAACCGCCGCTTTGTGCAGGAGCCTTTGCAAGCCGCTGGGGGCGGGGCGGAACATCCCCGCGTCACCCCGCCCGCCAGGTTGCTTGGCGCCTACACCCATAGGCTCTGAGTGGCCAGGGGGCGTTCTGGGACCCCTGCCGCTCAGGACCTAAGCTCGGGCCTACAGGCTAGGAGTGGCCTGGGTCCGGAGGATGTTTATCGGACCCAGGCCGCGTTCTGGGACCCCTGCCGCTCAGGACCTAAGCTCGGGCCTACAGGCTAGGAGTGGCCAGGGTCCGGAGGATGTTTACGGGACCCAGGCCGCGTTCTGTGACCCTGCTGCTCAGGACCTAAGCTCGGGCCTACAGGCTAGGAGCGGCCTGGGTCCGGAGGATGTTTCCTGGACCCAGGCCGCTCAGCGCCCGCGTATGCAAATTAACCGCCATCTTTTTCACTCTGATTGGCTGTGGGCATAGCGGAGGTGCGGTCAATTTGCATGGTTCTCTATTATAAGGTAGGATGAATGTGATTTAAAAAAAATGAAAATGGGACAAAAGTGGTTCTGCCTCTTATACCCGTTCCCCTTCCCGTAAAGCAGTCACACTCACCAGCTTGTGTGCCCTTTCAACCTTCCAGAAATATTCTAGATGTATAGACGTGTGTATGTACAGCTGCGTGTAGCATGTATATGTGCACGTGTACATATACAAGTACGTATGTCTATACACGTTGGCAGCACTGTTTGTTACTATGCCGTGCACTTAACTACCTATTCATAGCCTCCGGGGACCTGGCGGCCTGTCTTGTCCCCTTTTTAAGCAGGCAGCTGCCTAGGCTGAGCTGCACGCAGGACCGCCCCCCCCCGCCCCCCCCCCCCCGCCGCCCCGCCGCCCCTCCCGAGGGCGGGCGCTGGAAGCCAGCTCCTCCACTGAGCTGCCCGAGATCTGGGCAGAGGACCCAGAGCAAGTCTGGGGCTCCCTTCTCTGGACCTTGCTTTCCAGGAGCCCGCCTCAGTTTCCAGAGGCTGTTTGTGCAGCCCAGTCGTGGGGTCCTTCGGGCCGGCTAGTAGGCTAGCAGAGTTCCAGCTCCCCCGCCCCGCCCCGCCCCGCCCCCAGGCCCGGACTTGTCCTGCCTTTGAGAACTGGACGCGCACCGCGGCTGGCCCTGGCTCCCCAGTGAAGCCAGCCCGCTCGCACTTGCCCAGCTTGACTGCCCGCCGCTTCCGGTGCTCATTTTCCCCAGAGGTTGGAGCTGTGGCTTGTGCCCGGCCGATGGGTGACTGTGCCGGGCCGATGGGTGACTGTGCCCGGCCGATGGGTGACTGTGCCCGGCCGGTGGGTGACTGTGCCCGGCCGATGGGTGACTGTGCCGGGCCGATGGGTGACTGTGCCCGGCCGATGGGTGACTGTGCCCGGCCGATGGGTGACTGTGCCCGGCCGGTGGGTGACTGTGCCCGGCCGATGGGTGACTGTGCCCGGCCGGTGGGTGACTGTGCCCGGCCGATGGGTGACTGTGCCCGGCCGGTGGGTGACTGTGCCCGGCCGATGGGTGACTGTGCCCGGCCGATGGGTGACTGACTGTGCCGGAACTTTGCCTCAGCCTCGCCCTGCCAGGTTGCACCTTCAGGACAGCCTGCAAGAACGGCACTGTTCCTGCCTCCTGTCTCCCAGCTCAGGGGGCCCTTGGGGTAGGTGTGGCTTTGTCTTTTTGTTTCACAATAAAGTTCTTTCAGCATGCCCTCGGAAAGGTCACTAAAGCTCAGCTCTGGTGGTAAATCTGGTCACCCCGATGCTCTCCCCGGGGGCCTGAGGTCAGTGGAACAGCACAAGGACGGCCCACGTTGCACGCCGGGTGCTGCTCTCGGGGTCCCGTTCCCTGGAATAGCCGGCGATGGAGGGGCCCCCACTCGTGTCGTGCGAGGCAGGGCTGGGATGTGAACCAAGGCCGCCGTGCGGCCTGCACCCGTGCACTGCGCCGCACGCCACCAAGAAGGCGGTGGCTCCTGAGCTGACTGTGCCTGGGAGCCGCCCCACGCAGCCGCGGAGGCAGACCCTCTGGCCGCTGCGCCTGGCACAAGCCCAGCCCGGCCGCGTCTCCCTGCTCCTGCCTCACAGGGGAGGGCTTCTCCTTCCGGTCCCTGTGGGCCCTCTGCCAAGCCGCAGGCCGAGATTGTCAAGGTCACCCTCGACCCGTTCCCGACAGACCTGTCCCCAGCCTGCGTGGCAGGGAGAGCAGGCTGCGGGAGCCGCTGGGTCTGCCTGGGGCCCATCTCTCCCCGCCTGTCTGAAGCCACGGTCCTGGTCACGTGACCCTGGGGAAGACGCTCTGAGCCATGCACGGTCTGTGTCACCCCACCTCTGCCTTTTAAACAAACCGCACCCGGCACCCCATGCTCTCCCGGCCTCTTCAAGTTCCAGGAGGTGCTGAAGGGCGTTATGGCTCAGCAGCAACTTGGGTCTTAAGAAGCCATGGTACCCACCCCCCGCATTCTCCAATTGCCCAGAACATCAGCATAGGGTGGTCCCGAAGGGTCACGCCTTCCTAGAATATTGCTCTCTCAAGTCAAAAGTTGTTCCAATGGCTTCGCTAATCCTACAGGATGTGGCCCCTGCCTTTCTCTCTGGCGCAAGCCCTGTCACCCCGCCTTACCCCACTCAGCCACACCGGCCTCCTCACTGTCCCTGCATCACACCTCAGGACTCTTGCACTTGTCATTCTCTCCACCCAGAAACGTCCTTCCCTAGGACCTCACCTCTTGTCATTCAAGTGCCAGCTCCAACGTCACCCCCTCCAGCGGCCCTTCCTGACGATCCAGGTTATCCCCTCCCCCGCCCCTCCAGGCCCCACGTGGCTAACTCTGCTTCATTTTCTTCATAACTCTAGCGCATTCTGCAGCCAAGTCCTCGCCCTTGCCTTGCTTGTCTAGCTGCTTCCCGCGTCTCTCCCTCCCTAGAAGGAAGCTCCAGGCTGGCAGAAGCCTGGGCTGTCGTGTGCGCTGCTGTCACTCAATGCCCGGACTGTGCCAGGGACACGCTGTCACTCAATGAGTCCTATGAAATGAATGAATGCTTTTCTCCCCCCCCCCCCCCCCCCCCCCCCCCCCCCCCCCCACTCCATCCAGTGTTCTCCAGGAGCAAACCGAAGGCCAGGTATATGCCGAGACTAGCACAGGTGGGACCGACAGCACCGGGGGGCCTGGCAGGGAAGGGAAGCCCCCCACTGGGGTGAAGCCCGGCTCCATCACTACCAGCTGTGACCTTGAAGACGGAGAAGAACGGCTCGCTCACAGGTCAGGATGGAGGAGACAGTGCACAATACAGGAGACAGCACAGAGCCAGGGCCAGGACTTGGGGGCACCAAGTGGGTGAGGGGGTGCGCAAGCCTGAGCAGAGGCCTATGTAAGCAAGGGCGCCCCATTTGCACGTCCTCCAGGGACCTTCCCGAGTAGGAGGGAGATTCAAGGCCTCTGCCTGCTCTCATCTACCAGGCTTGTCGCTGCTGGAGGAGCCAGACAGACCACTGAGCGAGAGTCCTCGGCGCTCCACACCCGTGCCCCGGCGCCTGCCAGGTGCCGGGGACAGCGAGGAGGAGGTCCGTGCCCGCCCGGAACTTAATCTAGAAATAGGGACAGATAAAAGCAGGAGATCAGAGATAACCAAGGATAAGCAGGGACGGGGAGGGCAAGCAGGCAGTGGGCCAGCTTTGCTCCTGGCACCCAGAGAGGGCAGCGGCTTCCTCCTTGGCCATAAAATAGTCAGTGCGTGGGGAATGCCCTTCCCAGCCGGCTCGCCCATTTCACATCCCGGCTCCTGTGTGACCTCAAGCACGTGACCTCACCCCTCTGAACCTTGTTGCCAAGCCTATAAAATGGGGATGGTAGTGGAGCTATCCACTGGGTTCTCGGGAGGATTGGAAGCCTGCGTGGCACAGGGCGGGGTGAAAGGAAGCCGTGGTGGATGCCAGCCGTAGTTTGTGGTGTTACGTTTATGCACGTGGGAAGCACCTCAAAGAGACACCTCCAGCACCGGCCACTTGATTTACTCCCCAAACAGCACTTCGGTGGTGCCTCTGCGCCAGGCACTGCCAGGGAACTGTCTTCATAACCCTATCAGAAAGGCAATGGGGAGTTTTCATTGTCCTTTTTTAAAAAAAACACATGTAAAATTGACCATCTCAACCTTTCTACGTGGACAGCTCAGTAGCATTGAATATAGTCACCTTTTGGAACAACAAATGTCTAACTTTTTCATCTGGCAAGACTGAAACTGCCCACTGAGTGTCATCTCCCATGCCCCCGCCCCAACCCCTCTTCCGTTTCAAGGAAGGCACTATTTTGACAGAGACTCGCCACATAATTTGTGGGCTCAGGGCGAAATGAAAAGGAAAATGATGAGGAATGCCCGGACAGCAGCAGCAGGGTATGAAACCAAGCACTGGGCACTTCTGCGCGCAGCCACACAGGGCCCAGGAGACAGGCCTTCTAGGAAGCCACGGCCAGCGAAGCCACGTCACTCTCCGGAGGTCAAACGGCAAATGTTGGAGCCTCTCCGTCCCCGAGTCTGTCTCTATTTCGATTGTAGGTAAGGTCGCCTTAGGGAGACTTTTCTGACAAGACGCTGATGGATTTAAACGAAGTTCAGGGGGATTTGGAAGTCCCTAGCAAACCTGGCCACCTCTAGGCCGTCTGACCTTGTTCTCAGTGACTGGCTCAGCGAGGAAGAGGAACATGCATTGGAAGTGATAAGTGAGTGTTACAGTTTATGCAATTTTATTATACTATGAATTTTATAGATGTAATAATAACACCCCCATGCTCCAAGGGAAAATATTCCAATCCACTGAGGGGATTCTTGGCACAGTTCCTGGCTTTTATAATTAGAAATGAGATTTCGGACCTGCCACTGAACAGGCATTGCCCTGATTGTGGGAATTCAGAAAGTTCATGATTGCAAGTTTCTGTTCCCTCGTTTATAAATTGGAGATAACGGTAGTGCTGACCACTTCGGGTTTATTGTTGGTGTTAAACTGACATTGATTGAACCACATTTATTGACACACAGTGAACTATGTACCTGGCATGGTTCTAAATAATGGAAATGTACTCATTTATTTAATTCATAGCAACCCAGTAAACCAAGTACATTTTTTTTTTAAATCCTCACCAGAAGAGATGTTTTTATTGGTTTTTTAGAGAGAGGAAGGGGGAGAGAGAGAGACAGAAACAGAAACAAAGAAACATCCCATACTTGTCCTGGCAGTGGATAAAACCCAAAACCTAGGTATGTTCCCTGACCAGGAATCAAACCCACGACCTTTTCGTGTATGGGATGACACTCCAACCAACTGAGCCACCAGCCAGGGCCAAGTAACATTTTTTTAGTGGAAATTTTTAGAAATTAAATTTATTGGGGTGACAGTGGTTAATGACATATCAGTTTCAAGTGTACAGATCTATAACACATCTGTAATCTTGCATTGTGCGCTCACCTCCCAAAATACAGGATGTCCCCCCAAAATGTATGGTAATGGGTATAAATTCTACCCTGGGGCTGCTTCATAATTTCCATTAGAATATCTTAGGGTACCGAGTTTGTTGGAAGGCTAAGTTAGGGGGTGCTTGCATAGCAACCATAATGTTTACTTAAATTGGGAGGCTCGGGAGAGATTGATTGGGGTTGTAGGCAAGGGGAGTTAGCCGGGCATCCCTCGGAACCCCACCTGTGGTGCAAACTACTCTGGTAATAGCTGCTGAAATCTGAGCTCCCCTCCCAGAACCGCCCTATGAGTCGGCCCTCTTTCCAGTCTCCCCCTCCCTTTTGAGGCCGATGGTTTCTTCCGCTCTCTCGGCTGGTTCCGGTTCCGCGCTCCGGCGTCACAAAGCGCGGGGTCACGTGGGCAGAGTGCGCTTTGTGACGCCGCGGGCCCCGCCCCTCGCCGCCGACGCGCGCACGCCGGCCCCGCCCGCAGGCGCCGCCCGTGCAGTTCCTGCTTAAGAGACCCCGGAGTGGGCACTCGCTTGGAGTCAGGCCGCGTCCGCCATAGTGCCTGGTCTGGAGGTGTCGCCGGCTCCTAGCGAGGGCCTGGGAGCGGCACGGGGCGGGACAGAAAGGAAGCCCTCGTCGTCGCCCAGCGGTTTCCGGGCGTGTTCTCGTCGTTCTGGGCCTAGAGGCGACGGGAGCGGAAGGCGAGAGAAGCGCGGAGCACTCGGCGTGAGGAAGCGTCTGGGAGCCTCGGCGGCGGCGCCAGGTCACCGAAGCCCCCCGGCCGCCGGCGGGGCCCGGGTGGTGAGGCCGCGCCCGGAGCCCGGTGGAGGCCCGCTGCCGGCTTGGTGGCGGCGGCGGGGGGTGGCGGCGGCCTGCGAAGGAAGGCCTGTTCTCCGCCGACCGCGCGTTTGGGCCTAGGCCGCGGCGCCGAGGCCTCCGGGGAGCCGGAGCCGGGGCGTGGGGGGGCGGGCCTGGGCCTGGGAGCCACGCCGGTCGTCCGCAAGCCAGGAGGAGGCGAGAGGCCGCTGGCGGACTGCGGGCCTAGGCCCTCTCCCCTCGGCCTTCTCGCGGGGCCCGGGTCACCCCAGACCACGGAGAGAGCCACCGGGAGGTGCGGCCGCACTATGGACCCCTGACCCCGCTGGGTCACTCGGACTTTTAACGTGTGGACTGACCGCGACTGACTGCACCGTCTGCCGGCCCTTAGCATGAGCGAGGGGGACCCGGCCGGGTGACGCGGTGCCCGTTGGCGGAGCCCCTGGCCCTCCCGCCCTCGTCCGCCCTCGTCCGCCCTCCTGCACATGAAGTGGTTCCGAGGTCGGGGTCTGGATTGCGGTTCTCACGCCCCTGCTGTGGGGAGGGGTGTTTAATCCGAGGCCTTCGGTCCTTCGGTGTCTTGTGAGTGTTTTGTGTATGTACATATTCTGCTCTTAAGTTTACAAATATACATATATTGAGCGTGTCCACGTCTCCTCGCGAACCTTAGGGAGTCCTTTGGCACCATGTCCTGTGTGCATTATAAATTCTCTTCCAAACTCAACTATGACACCGTCACCTTCGATGGGCTCCACATCTCCCTCTGCGACCTAAAGAAGCAGATCATGGGGAGAGAGAAGCTGAAAGCTGCCGACTGCGACCTGCAGATCACCAACGCGCAGACCAAGGAAGGTAAGAGCACATGGACTCGGTGCCGGTGGAGACACAGCGGTGGGGAGGTTCCCAGCCGAAGGCTAACCGCCATCATGGCTCTTGCGGGTCTGTGGGAGGCAGGCGGGACGGCCAGGGCTTGTAGCATCGGGCCTCGGAGTTGGACTGGCTGTATTTGCTCTGTGCGCACGGGATCTGTAAGGGGCTCATCCTCTCGGACGTTTGTTTGGAAAAGGCTTTGGTGGGAGAGGATGGGGTTTCTTTGGGAGCTTGCCCCACTGTTACCTCTCTAACTTTATAACCTAACAACTGTTGGGGGCAAATTTTTTACTTTTCTCCCTTTTCCTGTCTGTTTTCATTTTGGAATTGTCTTTATTGTAGAGAAGAGAGCCTCACTTTAACCTTTTGGAGGATTTAATCCAGCCAGTCTTCAACGTTGGAATTGCTTTAGTCTTGAGTGCAAATTTCAGAATTAGTAATACAGTAATTAAGTGGCTGTGCTCTTTGTTCATTTTTACTAAATCTAAAAAAGACTTTAAAAAAATGATTGCTAGACTTACATAGTGATGTTCATATTAGGATACTGAAAAACAGTAGGCTGCTGCCATATGAGTACCAGTAACCCGCTGATTGTACTCTTATTTTATATGCTTTTTTTTTTATAATATTAAGAGTTTAACAGTAGATACTGAAAATGTGACAAATGACCCTTTCACATTCTGACTCTGAACTTGACTTGGTTTCTTTTTCTCAGTATTGTAATGCTGATCTGTAGTTTTTAGTTCGCCAGTCATTGAGTTTTATTGATGGCATCAGAAGAAATAGAGCGAAATTCTAATTAGGTTAGGGTTTTTCTTGATTACTAAATTTGGTTTATGGTAACAAGGGTTCTTTTAATTGCAATGCGGGGGGAGGGGGGAGTCCCCCACTTCTAGCCTGTTGTTTGGTAGATAGAATGTCTTGTCATGGTAAAGAGCTGTTTTCCATTTACACCCGAAATTAAGTATGATTGTATTATTGTGTTAAGGAACAGCACTATTGGCAATCATGACTCAAAAATATTCATTAAGAAAGAATTTTATTTATTCACGTGATAATGTGTGAAAGAATTTTGTTTTCCCCCCTTTAAAAAATAGTTTCATTCTTAAGGAACACTTCACGTGAGGCTATGGTAATTGTAATTATGTGTAGCATCTCTATACTTAGGGGAGGAAAAACTGGTGGTCATGAAGGTTTGAAAAACAGCTTTTAAAAATATTCAAGAAAATACTTTAAGGGAATTACTTTTTCTTTAAGGCCACCAAAAACATTCCTTACATATTATACTTTTCAGAACAGGTGACTTTATAAGAATTTCAGGCCATCTTGATAAGGGGAATGGTACTTATGAATGAAAGACAATACAAATGGAATTAAAGAATATTAAATCAATTTTAATCATTAGATACTCTACAAGCTTCATATTTTATTGCAATATTACACAATTTAATCATTTGGGGCTAGACTTTGTCCATCTTTTCCACCTAATAATTGAACACAACTTTGTTAGACTGGAATAAATTTGATGGAGTAAGGCAATGGAATTCTTGTTCAAAATTTAAGACTTTTGTGACATGTTATTTTTTTTCAAAGCCAGGAAATTATGTGGTACTTTATTTTGATAAACGCTGAAAGAGAGGGGAATGCTTTCTTTGCCCAACAGCATGTTTATTTTATATATTTGTATGAACTGTCCTTGTTAGAGAGAGCTTTGATACTAGATTGGTTAAGAGAAGGAGCTCCTGGGGAGGAAGCGTGCATTGTTTGCAATCCTCACATTAGGGGAGAAATACTGTAGTGCAGAGGACAGTCACTTAATTAGTTTTATTGGAAATAGTATCCAGTGTCATGAGACAGCTGAGTAAGTGTCCCCCTTAGTTTTAGCACCATCCAGTGAATTAAAGAGTACAGAATAAGTGCTTATAGCTTCCTAATAGGAGATTGTATGTTTTTCCTATCTAACTTATTTACCTATGTTTCTGCACACACACCAAAAAAAAAAAAAAAAACCCTTCACTTGAACTTACTGTGGAAGATTTGGAAGCTGAGGTGAAGTATTTTTAAAATACTCGTATTATACATTTTCCTTCATTTCTCAAATGCTCTTGTTTTTTATTCCATCCATGATGTTCATGTTTTTGGATTAAAAATTATCCTGGTGTGTAGAAAGAGTCTTTTGAAGTTAACAGGCTACTTAAGGGTAGAAAATCATTGATGTAATTCAGGTACATAAAAATTAAAAGGTCAGTTACAGTGTCTGGTGTTAGGGCACCTAACTTTTAGTTTGACACAGCACTTTGTGGATTAAATTAATTGTCCTAGAAAGCTACTGTGAACACATTTGCTATTTTTCCCCCATTGAACACTTTTGAGAGTTGTTACACATTCAGAAACTGTCAGGTGCTTGACACCAAGTTTTGATTCTAGAATTTGCTTTTTAAAGATTCTCCATCTCTGTTCCCAATACTTCTTAGCTTGCTTAGAATCTGGAACTGTCATAAACTATGCAAGATGATAGGCTTACATTGGTATTCCTGGATCTAGGAAATTGCATCATTCTAACTGAATACCTGTGAGATACAGCCTACTGCTTGAAATATACTGAAAATAACCCTTTCCTGAACAACTTCGTTCATAACAGGAAATACCAATAGTAATATGATTTAAAGTAATAGAACCGATAATATATTTTCATATAATATAATATATATATAATATATATATGAAAATATACATGAAAATGCTTAGATATGTGACAAACTTGAAATAATTGGAAGTCAGTCACTTGGTGGTAACTTATGTGAAACAAGTAAACTCATAACCTTAACAGAGTAAACCCTAATGTCTGTCTGATTGTGTGATTAGGGAGTTGGGTACATTTTTTCATCCTCCTTCTTGTATTGGATTATTTTTCTTTTTGGTAATTTTACTAGTTCCTTCCTTAGCAACTCTTTTTACCATAGTTAAATTCATTGGTCCATTTACTCTTTAAATTTTATTCTGAGAGAAATATTGCAATAATAGTTCAAAGAGTAGAAAAATAGGATTCACTAATCTTCCCATTTGTCTTATCAGGAATTGACATCACTGTTCATCCAGTTGTTTAAACCAGGAACTCAGAAATTCATGTCCAATTCTTGTTTCTTCTTCACCCTCCCCCCCCCCGCCCCCTTTACCCCAATTCAATTCATCCACAAGCCTTAGCAGTTCTGCCTCAAACATTCTGACTCTCCATTTCTCTCTCATATCCCAGCCCAGACCATCCTTACCTCTTACCTGGACTGCACAGCAGTGGCCCTATTAGTCTGTTTCTACTTTTATTTCTCTATGGGTTCATGCTCCACTTAGATAACAGAGTTATCATTTTGTTTTGTTTTTAACAAAATTTTCATTGTTTTTTTTTTAAATCCTTCAATAACTTTCTGTTGTATTTAGAAACAAAATAAAAATGAATGTATGATCAGTACCTTTCTGCCTGAATTTCACATTATTTTCTTTCATTTTCTTCAGCTGTTCGGCCTTTTTGTTTTTTCCAAGTGCTTTCCTTTCTATCTGAAACATAGCCTTTTGCACATCTGGCTGGCCTCAGTCTTTTAAGTCTCAAATGTCAGTTACTTCCTTGAATCAACATTCTATTCAAAGTTGCATTCCACTTAATTCTTTATTACAAAACCCTTTTTTCTTATTTAAACATGGCAATTTAAATGTTTAGTCTCTTTCCCCCAGTAATACTTATGTTTAGGGGCTAGGAGAGACAGAATTTCTTTGTTATAAATAACAGCTTTTTTCATAGTTCAGCATTAGTGGCTAAATTAACTGAAATTTGGGGGTCCACAAAAGTGGACCTTCCAGGGCCAAGAACCAGTTGGCTATTTGGTGTCCTTGGAAGAGAAGTCCTTTACGGCTTTGGATGTTTTTTCTGACAGTATCGGTAATCCAGATGCAAGGAATACGTAGTTACTAATGCTCTTTTATATTTAAGTTTATTTCCCATAAAAGTCATGTTTGAAGTCCTCTAATTCTTGAGGACTGTGACTTTACCCAAATCCCCAAATAGAAATTCATTTCTATCATTTATTTACAGAATATACTGATGATAATGCTCTGATTCCTAAGAATTCATCTGTAATTGTTAGAAGAATTCCTATTGGAGGTGTTAAATCTACAAGCAAGACGTACGTTATGTAAGTATCAATTTAAGTTCTCAAAATAATAGACTTCTGGTATGAGAAAGAACCAGGGATGTTTTAGAACCATACCTCCGATATCTCCTCAATCATTAAAACTGTATGATTGGTTTGTTTTTCCTGATTTCTTCCCCCAGGTAGATTAACTTAACCTGTAGTTAGGAGTAAGCACCATTAGGAAGATTTTTGCTCTATATAGTTAATAGAAAGACAAAATGATATTCAGATAGTGAACAAGTATTTCTGTACCCTTCTTTGCCTCTACACTTTCTTTTTTCCATCTACTGTTAAAAAATGTATATGAGTTTCTTAAGAAATCTGTGCTAAATATTTTGTCAACATCAAGAGTATTAAATGCCAACATTTGCTCTTCATCAAAAAGGGGTTTTGTCGGGAGGCTAGATAGTTTATAGGATTTTGAGCAGATAGTGGAATCAAACTTAGGTTTGACTATACTTACTGCTTCACACTAATTTGTGACTTTGGGTAAGTTACTTAAAGTCTGTACCTTAGAGTTCTTAAAATGAAATAGGGATATGAATAAACAGTGCCTGGTACATGGTAAATGACCATTATTGGTAAATGACCAAAACAGCAATACTTTAGGACTAGTCTGGAGCTTAACAAGGAGGCAGGGTTAACATTTTATATCTTGTAACTTTCTATACTTGCTAATTTATTTTTATTTTTTAAATATATTTCTTTATTGATTTCAGAGAGGAAGGGGGCGGGGGGGAAGAGCGAGAGCGAGAGCGAGAGAGAGAGAGAGAGAGAGAGAGAGAGAGAGAGAGAGAGAGAGAGAGAGAGAGAAAGAAAGAAACATCAATGATGAGAACCATTGATCTGGCTGCTTCCAGCATCACCTCCCCTACTGGGAATCAAGCCTGCAACCCAGGCACATGCCCTTGGCTGGAATCAAACCTGGGACCCTTCAGTCCAACGCTCTATCCGCTGAGTCAGACGAGCTAGGGCTTTCTTGCTATTTTAATGGTGATAGCAAAATTGTAATATGTGAAAAGGACAGCAACTTAGGCCATTTGTTTATTTATTTTAAAGATTTTTTAAATTGATTTTTAGCGGGGGGGGGGGGGGGGGGGGGGGGGGACATCCTTCTGCTGCCTCCTGCATGCTGTCTACCAGGGGTCGAGCTGGCAACCTTTTGGTGCACCAGGTAACACCTAGCCCAGTGGTTGGTAAACTCATTAGTCAACAGTACAACGATTGAAATTTCTTTGAAGAGCCAAATTTTTTAAACTTCTTCTAACGCCACTTCTTCAAAATAGATTCGCCCAGGCCGTGGTATTTTGTGGAAGAGCCACACTCAAGGGGCCAAAGAGCCGCATGTGGCTCACGAGCCGCAGTTTGCCGACCACAGACCTAGCCAACTGAATCAAACAGGCCAAGGGGCAACATAGGCTATTTAAAGGGTAGTGATTTCCCCTTAGGAGTTAGATAGCCTTATTTATTTATAATTTTGGCAAATTCTGCTTTTGGTTAATGAAAAAATTCTTGAATTTGCTAATTTATCAGTCCTAGGAAATGGAATGTGTCCTTAGAATTGAGGTACAATCATTTCTTAGAGCTTCATTTTGTGTGGGCAAGTATTCATTCTTACAGATTATTCTGATTATTTACTGTAAAGTTCCATTCCATTTGGAAGTCCTTTTATATATCTTCTGTATAATAACAACTTAAAAGACTGAGTACTTCTTTTTTTTTTTTTTTTTTTTTTTTTTTTTTGCTGTAAATATCAAGTGAACTATGTGTTTTTTGTGTAATTTTAAGAAATTATAAGGAAAAAATTCCTAGAATCTCGTGTGAACCTTTTAAAAACATTGAGTTTTAGCTTTATTTTTTATATATATTCAAAAACTCTTGGGGAATTATTTGAAGTACATAAAAAATAAATTGGGCCGAAACCGGTTTGGCTCAGTGGATAGAGCGTCGGCCTGCGGACTCAAGGGTCCCGGGTTCGATTCCGGTCAAGGGCATGTACCTTGGTTGCGGGCACATCCCCAGTAGGGGGTGTGCAGGAGGCAGCTGATTGATGTTTCTCTCTCATCAATGTTTCTGACTCTCTATCCCTCTCTCTTCCTCTCTGTAAAAAATCAATAAAATATATTTTAAAAAAAAAAAAGTTGGCTGTTAGAGAATTGCATGTTAATTCACTGTGGGTATGATTTCCTTTGTAATATATTTGACTCCTAAAATGCCTCTTAAGTTTGTTGAACAAACATTAGAAAAAGAAAACTTTATTTTTACCTCAGGACTTCCAAATCATGCACAAACTTAGAAACTCCTTTCAGGTTCTACACATTTCTGAATAGTCCGGACAGCATAAATGAAAACTAAAATTAAAACTAAGCATATAAAGACTATATATTTAGCAATTCAACCTCTGGCCTGTTTCCTGTGAGGCCTTAAAAAATTTTTTCTTTTGGGGTTTGTGTGCTCTTTAAAAATTAATTTATCCAATTATCCATAACCATTTAACTCTTTCTTTTGACTAAAATACTCTGTCAAACTATGTTGTATTTTTCTGGAATTTATAATTCTTGTTTTAACTATCAACCTCTTTCTGGATTTGAAATCCAGTTTTTGGAGCACAATTTCTCAGGGATCCAAATTACAAATATTAACAATGGTCTTGCTTTAAGAAAATCTGATGTGTGAAACTTTACATCTGTACCTATTAAGAACTGGGAAAAAGTTTAATAATAGAAATAGTTCTTAATAGACCGAACTATTCTAGGTGGCAATAAGTCAAAAGGCATGTGAGTTTATGGAGGTGGATTGTCAGATGAGGGAGTCATATGGGACATTGTCTTAATAACTGTGTCATACTTACGTTTCTCAGACCATTATTCTAATGAACATATTTTCACTCAAATGCCATCCATCTTTCCTGGAAGATTCTAAAGGTCTGGCAGGCCTCCAGAGTAGGTTTTTGTTGGTTTTTGTTTTAATTACAAATGCATCTTAAACTGATAGTGTTCAAAGGTGGTAAAGATTAATTAAAGTAGTGTATTATTTTGGAAATTGGCTGTTTGTAAATCTTTGTCCCAAAGGAAAATTGTCCTGCCAAAAGTGTGATAGAGATAAAATCCTAAATAGCTGCTCATAGAGCTAATGTTATTTTTGTTTTTGTTTTTTAGAAGTCGAACTGAACCAGTGATGGGAACTTCAAAAGCAGTATGTAAAAACACAATCTCACACTTTTTCTACACATTGCTTTTACCTTTATAATGTTGCAGTAAAGTAAATCATATTAGACCTTAATATCCAACTGATCATAGCACATATTGTAAATAAAATGTATTTTGATGACAGCTCAGTTGAATCTGGATATATGTGGCATAATTTGCACACTTACTTTGTAGAAATGGGTAATTTGTGCCCCAAGAACACTGTTTCGTATTAAATGATAGCAACCCTGTATAACACTGTGTTGTACAGTTAATGTATGATCCTTTTTAGATCATGTAGGTTTTACATTACTGAACATGATAACATGTTCTGCATCTGTCTGTCTATAGTTAGTATTTTGTATGTATGTACAGGCTGTTGTGTGCTTTTTGTTTCTTGCAATAAAAAAAATGTTTGGAATGTATATTTTGCCATTTTCACGTTGTATCACTTAGTTTTTGTTAGGTTATTTTTTTTCTGCCTGATGGATGGCTATTAAAAGGGGGTTAGCAACATGCAAAGCTCCATATTAAAGTTTGATGCTTTCTCCAAGTTCAGACACATCAGAGAAGAAAGCTTTCCAGAGACCATTGATGCAGCTTTATCATTTAGTTTTGCTTTATTTGGCAATTTTGAGCTCCTATTCTTTGTTTCTGTCCTTACTTTAAAGTGAAACCTGAAATTGGGCCCTCCACCAGGATATCAATGTCTCCTCAATGATTTTACACAATTGAGTACATTGTTTTCAAATTTTAATATAAGGTCTTTCAGTTCCAGTTTGCTCAGTTGTCCAAATTAAAATTTTTCCCTCTTTCTCATAAAATAATAAGCTAATTGAGAACTGTACCTTATCAAAGGTAACTACCCTTAACCAGGGTAACGTCTTAATTTTATCACAGATTAACTTGAAGTACGACACCATTTTGACTTTGAGCTAATAATTAGCAGTAGTCCTCAGTTGTGGGGTGAAGCATCTGTTTCCAAACACAGGTCTGCAGTAATTGGTTCTGTAAACTGGATGGTTCTCTGAACATTTGACTGCTCAGGCTGATTTATACACAAGATGTCTGAAATCTTCATTTAGAATTCAAGGGTACTGCTTGCTGTTTCACTTTATCCTTTTTAAATACTGATCTTGAATTGTGTATTAGGCATTTCACTAACCTTGGATCATTGGATCTTAAACATAATATAGAAAATCTGAACTTTGGACTTGTTCTCTAAAGTATATATGGCCTTTAGTTCCCATGGAATTAAATACAGTGATTCCAAACTCATAGTGTTTGGGGTGCCCCCCCTCTTTTGGGGTATATGGGTTTTTGTTTTTTTAAGCATAATGCTGTAAAAACTGTCCAAGTTTCTGTTTTGCTGGTGATTGGTTTAAAACTGATTTTTTTTAAATGTATCCAAATGCTAGCACAAAATAGATGACTATCCTGGTGACTGTAGTAGTTAATGTAACACATTTTGTATAAAGTACATTTTATATAGTATTTAAACTAATTCAGATGAAGTTTTATTTCTTGAAAACAGTTATTTCCTTTTTGTTTATTAGCATGTGTATAAACACAAATCACATGTTCATAAATAAAGTTAACATTCTTTTAGCCTTGTGTGTTCCCTGGCATGTCTGTATTACACTTAAAAGAAGCAGTTTATTTTACGCTTATTTAGGTTTCTCTTTCTTTTTGTTTTTTTAGTACTTTAAAAGTGGCTTTAATTTTTTAGGTAGAATTATCTGAAATGGAGACATTAGATAACAATATCCCCGTCATTTATTTGTTTGGGGTACATTTGCTGACATTTAGGGTGAGAGAAGAGCTTCAACAAGTGTAATTTGCTCCCATCTTAGGAGACTTAAGAATCACATGTATTGCTCCAAAAACCAAGTAAGATAAAATCACTAAACCAGGTTTTTACATTCTGATTAGTAGAAGTGAATGTATGTACATTTTGGTAACTTGGCCATCTCTAATCAAAGATGGCTGGCTATTTCTGTCTGTACTCTTCAGCTTTGTTTACTTAGTTGTCCTTCCATGTTGAGGCTCCAAAACTGGGTGCTCTTCCTACTAACTGAACATCAGAATTACATTGTGTTAGGGTCCTTTAATTTCAAGCAAGTGTATTTGGCATTGAAGATTTTAGATTCTTGCTCCCGGAAGCAAGACCGCAAATTAGATGTGGGGGGAGGTGTCTTTATGATGTCCACAGTATGCATCAAGCAGTTGTTTTGAAGACTTTTAATGTGGCAGAATTTGTTTTTATCAATAGTATCTGAGAGTTACTGTATTTATTGATGTTTAGAACATATAAATTTCTATTCATTTTTAAACCATTCCTTGTCAGCAGTTCTCAGTTATTCGTACCTTGCTATATGTAGAAAACAATTAGGTACCCTTCTAAATTTGTGGTACATTTGACTTCCTTTGTGAATTATAAAATATTTAGATGCTATGGTGATTATTTGGTGGAAAAAAGTTATTTAGATGCCATTGAATATTTGAAACCACTTTCAACCCAATAAATATCCAATACTAATAACAGGTTGGCAGAAAGCTAAAAAGAAAGGACAAGAAAGCCTGGCATAAGAACAAAAAGACATTATATTTTAAGTGTTAGAGTGAGATGAACAAAAATGTTAGTTTTTCAGTTCCAGCAGTAAGAAAGTTAACATAACTGATTTACTTTCTTTCTAAGGAAATGATCAGTATCATATTCGAGGTAATAAAGAACTGTTTTAAAGGTTGTTTCATTGATTAGAAGCATAGTATAGTATATAGATGATGGGTGACAGTTTATTCAGTTCTTGTTATTTAAATTCAAACAATTCCTAATTGATGTAAAATGTAACCCTCTTTTTTTTTTTTAAATATATTTTTATTGATTTTCCACAGAGAGGAAGGGAGAGAGATAGAGAGTCAGAAACATTGATGAGAGAGAAACATCAATCAGCTGCCTTCTGCACACCCCCTAGTGGGGATGTGCCCACAACCAAGGTACATGCCCTTGACCGGAATCGAACCTGGGACCCTTCAGTCCACAGGCTGACGCTCTATCCACTGAGCCAAACCGGTTTCGGCAATGTAACCCTCTTTAAAACAGATTGAGTTAATTTATTCTGGCTAAAAATAGGATATTGTAAATTCTTTCAAAAAATTTTTTAATTTCCCCTTGAGATTAGTTCTATTAGGAAAGTAAGTTTAAGAGCTGGACAATGGTGAGAACCCAAAGGTGGATTATATGGTTGAGTATTAGGAATGTGGGATTCATGCATTACGAACTCTTTAGGAGTCCCTCAGTATAGAGCTAAGAACCTTTATTTAAGCATCTCAGTAATAATACCCATCAAACTAACTTTTAAAATCCTAAGATATTTATAAGATGTATTTTAAATTTAACCAACATTTTTATTTGCATTTATTGAATTTCCACTGTGGTGGGCATGGTGCTAAGAACTTCATATTGAAACTTGCTACATTTCTGTTGGGGACGCTTAAAAAATCATGCTGCTTTTAATACTCTTGAGTTCTCTGGGATACTTGGAAAATACCTGATGAAGACTTGCTTTTTTTGTTTTTTGTTTTCTTCTTTGATTCAGACAACTTGTTACATTCTTTCCATTTTAAACTAGAGTTATAACCAATAATGCATGAGAGAATTGTAACATAGAAAGATAAAAAGATAATGCTTTCATTTGGGTACACCTGTAGGGAAATTATATCTTCACAATTATGTGCTAAAGATATGTGTGTGTGCGTGTACATATATGCACATACATACTTTTTAGAAACATATTAAAATCACGTCAGGGAACCAAATAATGAAAAATTTAAGAATGTCACATTTGAAAACACATTTTTTAAAGCCCCCTTATATCTGTCATTTCTAATACTTGCTCCCTTTGGTTAATTTTCTTGTCTTCACATATTAAAATCATCCTCATATGAACCAGCTCTGTTTGCCGTGGCCTCAGGGCCCTTTTGTTTCCCCCTTTTGTTTAGCTTAACATCTCTGATAAAGTTGTGTTTTCTTCGTCAAGAAGCTATTTGTTATTCTCAGTATGGGAGACTAAATTTACTTAGATTGAGCAGTGTATGCTTAAAAAAAGATCAGAAGTTACAATTATGTGGGAGTTGTTTTATTCAGGATTATCTGAGCCTTTAAAGAACTGCTTGTTTTACAATTTACATAATGACATTCTAGGAAAGTTAGATTTCTTGCTCTCTCCTAGTGTCCATTGTCTTGAGCATCATCAGATTTAGAGACCATTGACAGACACGGAACTCTTACTTAGCATTTAGTCACCTGCCTGAACAGAGTGCCTGTGTGATATACTTTTCCTTACCCATTTTCCCATTGTGCTTCAGCCCCCCTCAACTGTTAGCCTTTATTACTGTGTGTGAAATACGTAGGGAAAGGAGGGGTAAGCTACACTTTCAGCTTTAAAACACTTTTTAGAAAATAACATTCTTTAGAATACTTCTAAGAAAATGCCCAATATTTAAACATTAAGTGGCAGTGGGAACTAAATGATCACTTTTAGATGTTTTCAGTGTGGAACTTGAATGTGTGTTTAATTTTTTGTGAACAGATTGATGACTCTTCTGCATCTATTTCTCTGGCCCAGCTTACAAAGGTATATATATATATATATATATATTCTTGAAAATATTAATCTTTTTCTAACATCGTATTTTTATGTGGAACAATTGTTTTGGAGGGGTTGGGGGTGGAGATGTTTTGTAAAAACATTGTATGTATTATTACTATCCTGTAAAGAGTAGTTGTGGTTTTGAGAAGATAGGGGGAGTATTTTGTCAGCCTCAGCACAATGTTTGGAGTATTTTCATCTTCAAGACAGAAGAAACACAATGAAGCTACTCATACTTTTCCCCCCTCATATATTTTGTTTAATTATACATTGGAAACTAACAGTTCTGGAGGAATTCCTTGGTTTTGGCTGTAAATTATGTGGACTTTATTTAAGCAGCCAAATAGAAACTTTCCTTTACATGGACGATTGCATGGTTCTTTCTTGAATATTTGAATTGAACCCATGAAGGTCAATATATTAAATGTGATACATTTGCTTCTTTATACTCTAGACTTGTAGTCTGTCTGCATTAGAAAAAGTTTTAAACAACCTAATTTGTTTGAACACAGACTACATGAATTGTGATGTATAAAGCTGTTTGCAGGAATATACCAATGTGTATGTTTGGCAGCGGGGCAAAATGTTACCTCCTGAAATCATTGTATATGCCATGTTTTGCTATAAGATTGCTTACATTTTCTGCTTAACAGTGTGTACTTTTTATTTGGGAAAGCACTAGTAATGGACTACTTTTAAAAACAATAGATTATCTTGCAAATCATGCCTTTTTAAAGGAGGCAATTATTACAGAATAGGCAGATTTTTAAGGGCCAAAAAGGAAGTTTTCCAAAAATCTTTTTTCCCCCTATTATCAGAAATATAAAACAAAATTTAGCAACCAAGATTAATGAGTTGATGGGTTTTCCATTGGTGCTATCCTACTTTTCCTTGGTTTTGTTAATAGGTTGTGTCCTTTTCCCTTAGAATGTACCCCCCAAAATGTCCTATTTCCTTTTCTGGGAAAACTAAACATTAAAATTGATAACTCTCGAATATAAAGTGGGCTAAAAGTGTCCTCCTAATTTTCTAATATAAAGTAGTTTAGCATAGAGTTAACATCATTAGTTTATAGGTTATTGTTTTAATTCTTATGTACTGTAAGGATATTTGAGTTTGGGCCTATTCCTACCATTGTTTCTCTGTGGGAAACAGTTGGGGAGTTTTGGAGGTTTGGGGGATTTTTTTTTTAAGTATTTGTAAATTAATGTTTGGGTTCAAACAAATTAGTTGTTCAACATGTAATCAAGTTTTCTGTAAATGTTGCTGTTCTAAGCTCTGTTAATGTTAAGCATTCTTTGTATACAAAATTACAATAAAATGTTAAAACTGGTTGCTTGTTTTGTGAATGAATGTAAAGATAAAAGCCCAATGAATGACTGATAAGAGTGCTAGATGCCTGAAGATTCAAGCTATTAGGACTCAACTCCCTTAGACCCTGCTTATATCTATAGTTGTATATACCTTAAAGATGAAGTTCATAAAAATTTGGAGCATTGGATTTAAAATTATAAATGCTCATTGCATGTGCTTTGCTTTGTACTTAATTTGAAATTGGCACCACTCCCTAAAGAGCCTTCTGATTTTTAATATCAGTTGCATAATGTGTTCAGTTATTCTACCCCTAACCCCACCTCCCAGTTATATGTATAAAGTATAGTCTTAGTGCTATGACAATTGAATTATTTTTAAGGTTGGAAACATCAAGTGTTTCTTTCTAAACTTAATCTGTTTTTAACTCTTAAGAGGAGTGGTATGCAAATCTTAACACAAGGTACAAACAGGGTCTAAGGTTTGAGTGCCCCCAGAAAGACTCCCCAGTCCTGCAGACAAACACCTGAGGAACTCCCGGTGCCTCCTCTGGGTTATATGTGTACATAGCTGTTTTTATGCAAGATTAGATACTGCTCTTTACAGGATGAGTGGTGTTGTCTTTGGCTGTGTGGTCTTAAATGTGTTTCTAATGTGTGTGTCAAATAATTACCTGTTAAACAGACTGCCAATCTGGCTGAAGCCAATGCTTCTGAAGAAGATAAAATTAAAGCAATGATGTCGCAATCTGGCCATGAATACGACCCAATCAAGTAAGTTCATAAGTACTTTATACAAATAGGGACTTCAGGGTGGATTTCTCCCCCAGTCAGAGGCTTTATTTTTTTTAAGACTTTGTGTACATGTAATTTTTTTCTCCCTTTCAGTTACATGAAGAAACCTCTAGGTCCACCACCTCCATCTTATACCTGTTTCCGCTGTGGTAAACCTGGCCATTATATAAAGAATTGCCCAACAAATGGGGTAAGTCCAAAGTACAAAACATGGTACAGCTTATTTTTCTTACAGTTATTTATTAGCCATTTTATTTTTCTTGGTGAATACTGCCTTCTGTAGTACAATGGCAAATGACCACAGCCTCTGGAGCCAAATTGCCAGGTTTCAAATACTGGCTCTGCCACTTAATAGCTGAGTGAGGTTGGGCAAGTTACTTAATTTCTCCAAGCCTGTTACTTTTTGCCTGTGAATGGCTGTTGTGAGGATTAAGTGAAATCATGTGTAAATAATATATGTAGTTAGTAAACACTACATGTTAGCTAATGTTAAATTTCTCTCCCTCCTCATCTCCTTTCGTCTCTGTAAAGGATAAGAACTTCGAATCTGGTCCTAGGATTAAAAAGAGCACTGGAATTCCCAGAAGTTTCATGATGGAAGTGAAAGATCCTAACATGAAAGGTGCAATGCTCACCAACACTGGAAAATACGCAATACCAACTATAGATGCGTGAGTATTCAGATTAGATGTGGCCTGTGGGGACTGCAGTCAGTCCAGGTTTAGTGTTCTGTTTTGTCTTGAGCTTGGGACTTGGCCACTTCTGTGTTATGAATGAGAAGCTGCAGTCTGCTCCATTTAAAGCATATTTAAAATGAGTTTGGGGGCTTTTGTTACCAGTGAGTGCCACTTCCCTTGTAGTCTTCCAATTTTTTTCTTTTTCTGTCATTCCCTGCTTTCTTCCTCATTCACATACATACTGCCACATAAGTTCACATGCTACTTGCACTTTTTAAGATAACAAGACAGGTATCTTAATTGTTTTGAGAAACGAGGCTTAAAAATAAATGTTCTGCAATATGTCAAGGTAAATGTAAGTGCCAAGAAGTGAAACACTGAGCTATCTGTGTGAGTCTTAAGATTCTAAAATACGGTTTATTTTGTAAACCATTAGTTCAGGCCATCTCTAGCACAATAAGCTATACCTTAATGCTCATTTTTAATGAGTTTTCAAATTTAATTTTGTGAGCTAATTTTTAATGAAATGGATAGACATGAAAACCTAGGGAAATGGTTCAACTAGATAAGTTCCCTTTTATGAGCTCTTACTAATGCTTCTAATTACCTTTTTGTCACTCACAACAGCTGTGAACGCACATAACACAATATTAAGTGTTGTTTTAGAGAACAACTTCATAGTGCATAAGAATCTATGCTGAGTGGTCTGGGCACTCACATGCCACTGCCACCTGCCACCGCTGCTGCATTTATAACAGGTCCTCCAGGAGATTGTGAAGTTGCCTTGACAGATCTCAATTTAGAAAATAAGATGTCCCTGTTCTCAATGACATGCCAAAAGTATTGTATGTAAGAACACAGTTTTTCCTCAGCTTCTTGCTATATTATTGAAAGTAGTGTAGTGAGCCGGGGAGGACAATGAAAATGGCTATGCCATGGAATGGGATTGAAAAGATTTAGTGTCTTTGAGTAGGTACTTCAGTAAACATTTTAGTTCACAGATAAGAATTAGTGTTTTCCTAAATTCCCAACCCTGCTCACTTTCTTAACTTCACCCCCATCTGGTTTTTATCGGTTACCATCTTCTATTTTTGTGGTTCATTTTAGAGCAGCCTGTTGTTACGCTGTTTCTATTTCAGACATTTCATACATGCTTCCAATTTTAGGTTGAAATTATTTTTTACAGACACAATTTAAGAGCAGACCGCTTCATCTTAATAAAATATAGAAATAAAGTATTTAAATAGATATTTGTGTTGGAAAAATGAGCATCACCTGTGAACCAGAGTTAATAATTCATTGCTTTTGAATTGGTAAAATACCAAAAAAAAGCCCATTTATGTCAAACACGCAGCAAATGCTGGGGAAAATGGGAGCCCAAATATTTTAATTAAAACTTTCACCCTTTCCATTAACACCACTAATAAGCAACTCAGATTCTTCTTCTGTTTCTTTTTCTATCCTCTCCTTTTTTTTTTTTTTTTTTTTTTTCTTTTCTTTTCTCTCTTGGGCAGTGGGAGACTCCTCTTTCACAAATTGGGAACAGTGGGGCATAAGCAAATTGACACTTATTTCTGGAATCGTGGTGATGTCTATGGAGCAACTGCAACACAAATAGCACACCTCAGGTACCTTCTCTGTCCAGCTGAGATAAACACACTCTGTTCCTTACTGAGATAGGAAATTTCTCTAGGAATTCCTGTTTTACAAGTTTGCCTGATTACAGAGAAGATGGGGGTGTTGGACGCAGTGGTGATGAGTCTGAGAGTAGCGTGTTTTGGTTTTTTTATTTTTAATATATTTAATATACAACATTTCTGCAGGTGTTACTTTAAATTTTTGTAGCATATTCTAGTCATTTAAGTAAGAATTGACTATAAATGGATAAATTTCTTTTAAAATACTAATTATAAGTAGACCACTGGCCACTGATTATTGGTGTGGTTGGTGACATAATATTTCCCCTTAATTGTACCAATTTTAGTTTCCCATATTATGGCATTCACAGTAATTAACCTTTACAGGTGTTGAGGACTGTTAGACTATGGAGGGATTTTTTTTTTTTTTACCCCCAAGAAACCTGGTAGGGTAGAAAAATGGGATCAGGGTATTGCCGTGTCTAAATTCGAATCCTTCTGTGGCACTGAATGTGTCATTTTACCTTCTGGCCCTCAGTTCTTAGAGCTGTGGATTCTAAGATCCTTTCAGCTACTTTCATAGCATTTCTTTGTTTCTTTTTGTATACTTGTTGAGGATTTTATGTTTTGTTGGTTAGATGGAGAGTAATAATTGCTCCCTTATTTTGGAAGATATTGCACTCATGTCAACTAATTAGGCATTGTACTGAATTGTAAGTTCCCTTTATGGATATAGTAGAATTTGTAAATGTCTTAGAAATACTTTTCCTTCTTAACAGTGTTAAAATGCTAAAACCTTCTTTTACAGAGAAGCATATGCAATTGGGAAGAAAGAAAAGCCACCTTTCTTACCAGAGGAGCCCTCTTCATCTTCTGAAGAAGACGACCCTATCCCAGATGAGCTGCTGTGTCTCATCTGCAAAGACATTATGACTGATGCCGTTGTCATTCCCTGCTGTGGAAACAGCTACTGTGATGAATGTAAGGCATGCTCAGCCTTTGAAGACATATGTTTTAGAATGTGTATACAGTTGACCTTTGAACAACATGGGGGCTAGGGGCTTTATAACCCCTTGCACAGTCAGAAATCCAATTATAACTCTGACTCCCCCAAAACGTAACTGTTAATAGCCTACTATTGACTAGAAACCTTGCCAAAAAAAGTCAATATTTTGTATGCTACATATATTATATTCTATATTCTTACAATAAAGTACGCTAGAGAAGAGAAAATGTTAAGAAAATCATAAAGAGAAAGTACTTTTACAGTACTGTACATATTTATTGGAGGGAAATCCATGTATAAGTGGACCCATGCAGTTCAAATCCACGTTTAAGGTTTAGCTGTTTTACTTGGAAAGGCACTTAGCAACATTGTGAATTTTAATAAGATATGAAATGTTGATAATTGATTGAGCATTTAATAATAAGAACTCAGCTTTTGCTGCTACGTTTTTCTTTTTCTAAGCAACAGCCTCTCTGTCCATTTAATATTTGAATTAACCAATACCTTCATCTGGGTGACTGGCTGTGATGAGGTTTTAGAAAATGTAGGATTCTTGTTTCCTATACATTTTATCTTTTTTTAAAATTTTTATTTTTAAATAAGTTTTTTTTTATTTTTTTATTGATTTCAGAGAGGAAGGGGGGAGAGAGAGAGAGAGAGAGAGAAACATCAATAATGAGAGAGAATCATTGATTGGCTGCCTCCTTCACGCCCCCCTACTGGGGATCGAGCCCACAACCTGGGCATGTGCCCTTGACTGGAATCGAACCTAGGACCCTTTAGTCGGCAAGCCGACACACTATCCACTGAGCCAAACCAGACAGGCCTTAGGTAATCTGCAGATGCTTTTAGATGGTAACTAATTCCCTTTCCTGGATTGTGAAAGATATGTGGCCTCTCTCTTACCCAAGGTTTTGCTGTAGTTTCAGTTAATCAGGGTCAACCACGGTTCGAAAATATTAAATGGAAAATCCCAGAAATAAACAATTCTTAAGTTTTAAATTGTGCACTGTTCTGAATAGCGTGATAAAGTCTCATGCTGAGCAGTTTTGTCCCACCTGGGACGTGAACCATCCCTTTGTCCAGTGTCTCCACTTCCCTCCCCTTAGTCCCTTAATAGCTCTATAGGTTATCACATTACTGTCATGGTATCACAGTTCTTGTATTCAAGTCACCCTTATTTTACTGAATGATGGCCCCATAGCACAAGAGTAGGGATGCTGGCAATTCACATATGCTAAAAAGAAGCCAGAAAGTGCTTCCTTTAAGTGAAAAGGTAATTCCTAAGTGTGATCAGAACCGCTCTCTGTAAATAAATACCGACATTTTGCCATGTGGTTACTTACGGCTTTTTTCCCGGATACTCCTATTAGCACTTTTTTTATTTTCTGCCACTCATCCTAAGTTTGTCCCTTCTTACTGAAATAAAAATGGTATCATCTGAAAACTTCACTGCTCTGGCCTTTTTCATTTCTAAAGATAGTTTTGAACTATAAATCTGCATTTGGGGGCCTCGTAGTGAAGACTAAAGTCGAGAGAGGAGGTCACTTAAGACTTCTTTCAGAGTGTGTCTTGGATTTAGCAAACCACTTGTTACTGAATTTTTTTACTACACTGGAACATAATCAGTGAATCTGTAATTCAGTGTTATTCCTACTTACTGTGCTATAGATGTCTCTGGTTTCTTTGACTGAATAATGCTTCTGTTTCTTATAAAACCCTAGTAAGCCATATAAAGTTCTTCTTTTAAGACTAATTTTTCCTGTAATATTCCAATTATTAGCTCAACAAAGAAAAAAGTATTTGAGAAAGAATGCTTTTTTTGAAAAATTTAAATATTTAAATTAAATTCATGACTTCTGTTTTTAAGGCAGAAAGAAGTTAGAGCAGAGTGCTATGAGGCAAGAGACTAGAAATGATTAGTGATATGTGCTTGGAAAACAGTAATGTAACTGGACAGTAGTACACTTTCATTAATATTTAAATGTTGTATATAGGTATAAGAACAGCACTCTTGGAATCAGAGGACCATACATGCCCAACGTGTCATCAAAATGATGTCTCTCCTGATGCTTTAATTGCCAATAAATTCTTACGACAGGTAGCTGTCTTTCTATTCCTTTTATAATAACACTTTTATGAAAAAAAGATTTTAATCTTTTAATTGACCTAACTGCTTGCATAAACACTGCATTACATTTTTTGCATTTTTATGTTTGGTGTCTAGGCTGTTAATAACTTCAAAAATGAAACTGGTTATACAAAAAGACTACGGAAGCAGTTACCACCACCACCACCCCCAATACCGCCTCCGAGACCGCTCATTCAGCGGAATCTACAACCTCTGATGAGATCTCCAATATCAAGACAACAGGATCCTCTGATGATTCCAGTGACATCTTCATCAGGTCACCCGGCTCCCTCTATATCTTCATTAACTTCTAATCAGTCTTCCTTAGCCCCTGCTGTGCCTGGAAATTCATCTACCCCAGCACCTGTACCTGATATAACTGCAACAGTCTCCATATCAGTCCACTCAGAAAAATCAGATGGGCCTTTCCGGTAAGTCTGGATTTCCCAGTGTTAGGAAACAAGTGAGAACAGTAATGTGGTTTTATGTATATTGTTTTAATGGTTGCTTTAGTGACCTGCAGTTTGTATGTCCTTGTGGACCACTGTGCTCAGCAAGGTGGGTAACTTGTAAGAAATGGCTTAATCTTAACTGGAGGAAGAGGCAGATGAAGGAGGTTGAATAGCAATGATTAAACATCCCAAAGTAAAAAACTGCAGGTTGCCAACACCCCCAATTATATGTTGAATTGTATCCCATAACAGCTCTGTAGTCCACAAGGGTGAGACTTTACTTTTGGTCATACCAATGTATTGGAAATGAACAGATGTGAGCAGAACTAAAAACAATTTTGAAGGCAAAGGAATGGGGCATAAAACATTGGTAGAGGTAGAGAGGTCAGCAATGATCATTGTTTTGGAGCATAATTACGTAGAAAAGTAGTGAAGACTCGCTTAAATATTTCCTCTCAAGAAATAAAAGTGACCTTTGACCATGTAATCCAGAAGTTCATAAATTCTTAAAAGGTCAACCAGTTGTGGGTTGTTGGGTTTTTTTTATCCTTACCAGAGGATATGTTGGTTTTTTTGTTGTTTTTATTGATGTGTGTGTGTGAGAGAGAGAGAGAGAAAGGAAAAAATAACAACCCATCAATGGGTTGCCTCCGGAAGAGGCCTCAACTGGCAGTAGAACACACAGCCTTTGGTGTACAGAATGATGCCAGGGGCCTGTTTCAGACATGCTGAAGCAAAACCTTGAGGTATGGGACCTTCACATGTATATGTAAGAAATCCCACTGATAGGTAGGTTAGCCTTTCATTTGATTAACAGTGGGAATAAAGCCCAGAGTTCATTGGATTATCTGAAAATTGCCCCCTTTAATTTATTGGCAGATTTAGAAGTAGAATTTAATCTTGATCCTATATTGTGTGTGTGTGTGTGTGTGTGTGTGTGGGTGTGTGTGTGTGTGTGTGGGTGTGTGTGTGTGTGTGTTCCCACACTTTGAGCTTCTTTTTTTCAAGCTTTATTATTGTTATAACAACTGATTTCTATCATATCCATCATAAATCCTTGATGGTGCTTCTTAAGGAGGTTTCTTCTTTTTACTTTTCACTTGTATTTGAAGGACTCCAAAAGTCCAGTCTCTCACCTTCCTCAGAAGTTTTCATCATCTTTGATTTAACTCATCTTAGTGCAGAGGATGAAAAACAGTTGTAACTTTTACTCTTAATCCTCCATGTCTGATAACTTTTTAGTGTATTGTAAATTACTGTTTTTTAGGGATTCCGATAATAAAATATTGCCAGCTGCAGCCCTTGCCTCGGAACATTCAAAGGGAACCTCTTCAATAGCAATTACTGCTCTTATGGAGGAGAAGGTAAGTTTTACTGGCTTTTAAACTTGTAGACTTTTTTTTTAACAGTAGAGTTTTTCTGTTTTGAGGTGCTTGTTTGTTTGTTTAACTATTTGTTAAAAACTATTTTTTTATTTGTGTTTTTTTCCTAAAGGGTTACCAGGTGCCTGTGCTTGGAACCCCATCTTTGCTTGGACAGTCATTATTGCATGGACAGTTGATCCCTACAACTGGTGAGTAAAATCATTTTTGTTTGAACATTTTTCCTTTAACTTTTTCTAAACACAATATAATATGTACTTACTGTTTTTGTTTATTTTTGCTTCCAAGGCCCAGTAAGAATAAATGCTGCTCGTCCAGGTGGTGGTCGACCAGGTTGGGAGCAGTAAGTATATGTTTAAAATAATCTTCAGCTGATTGCTTTGATCTAGATAATGGAAACTATAATCTAGACAGTGTATTGCTGAATGTCTTTTGTTGTAAACTCTTATATGTCATGTTAACATGATTTTTATGTAAAATATCACAAATTCAAAATTATGAAGAATTCTCTTCTAAAAGAATGAGTAATTCTTTTCTAAAATTTAAAATCTTAAAAATTCCTTTTATTTTTATGTCCTAACAAATGGTGATCTTGACAGTACCTCAGTTAATGAATAGATAAGAATAACTTGAAAGAATAATTTAAATACTGACTCACTTATGCTAATCGATTAAATTTCTTCCTGTTCTTAATTTGGATGTTCAAAATTTGATATATACTGAGATTAAAGCCCACACAACACAAAATTTCTCATTTTGAATAGTCTGTGTTAGTGAAATTTTACTGCATATTAGTATCTATATGGTTTTCTGCCCTGAAATACAAAGAACTTGGATCTTCTTATAGCATATTAAAAATTGGTAGATTTACTTATTATCTTTCTATATAAACAGTCATTTCTGCTTATATAATTCATACTAACAGGCTTATGTATTTGTATAAACTGGCTTATCTTCTAAAACTTTGATTTTATTGTTGTTGTTTGAAAGATAAACCAAATAACTTTTATAAAAAATTTAAATGAGAGACTAATGGAATATATTAGCAGGAAAAATGTGGGATTTGGAGCCAGGTAGACCTGGGTTTGAATCCCAGCTCTTCCATTTACTAGCGATATGATAGTGGGCAGTGGGACACCTCTCAGCTTATTTCCTTATCTATAGAAGTGGATTGGTACTGCCCACCTCAACATATGAAATGCCTACACAGTGCCCGGCAGGTGAAGGGCTTTGTTCCTCTTCTGTAACAATGAGTTCACAGACTAACTTATAGAATGCTAATTGAATATAATACTACAGAAAATATTCTATATTGAGATGTCATTATTATTCCAATACATTAATCAGAAAAATTAGTTTAAGTAAATGTTATGCTTGCTCATATCTGTCTATCTGGAACTTGTAGGAGTTGGGAACAGAGAGTAAGAAACGTTTTCAGAGTAAAGTTAATATATACACATTAAAAGGTAATGTGTTATAATCAAGCTTATTTTATCTTTCCATACAGTTCCAACAAGCTTGGATATCTGGTTTCTCCGCCACAGCAAATTAGGAGGGGAGAGAGGAGTTGCTACAGGTAGGCTTGCTAAAATTCTTGAAAAACACTAATCTGATGATACGCTCAAAAATATAACACAGAGAAATTAAAGTACAGTTATGGTTTACACTTAAGTCCTCAGTAGTTGCCCTTAAGAGGTCTAGGAAAAATGGATTATATTAGTAGTTTAATCACAGTTTTAAGGCTTCTTCCCAACATCAATCCACTGCTTTCTCCCTGTCAGCACACAACAGATTGTTGGCTTACGTTTACTCTTTTGAGAGTAGAAGGAAGTCATTAAGGCCCAGAGCGTGTTTCAGTTAACCAGCTCAGCGCCTAAAGCTCCCAAGTGTGAAGCATTGTATTTATTTCTCTTCTAGACTCGATTGTCCCAGTCTTTTTTTTTTGTCTTTTCTTTTCTAAAAGAAGAGACGAGGAGAATGTTAGGGGCTCGTACCCTGCACGGGAACGAGCAGTATTAGTCTAAGAAGTAAATAGGTCATACTCACACACCACCAGGGTAAAGGGTTCTCCAAGTTAACTTTATGACGGGATTAGTAAAGGTAGAGTAAACCTTCGATTTTGTGGACCTCTACTTAACAGACAAAATTTCCCTGTTTGTATATCATATATGAAAATTAATACCCTTTTAATTTTTAAATGCTTTTAACCAAGATTTGTTTATAATTAGATTAACAGGTTATTTTCATTATTAATTCATAATTTTTAACAAATTTTATCAAATAGGCCATTTGTTGGAAAAAACACTAGTAATTTTGCCAACATAAGTAAATATTACATATCTACAATTAGAAGTCTACATTTTTAAATCCAGGAGTCACTGCTTGTAAATAATGTTCTACAAATGATTAGCACATCACCACATGCATTGCGTGAAGCAGTTGGTTCTGTTATCATGTGGCGTGACTTTCTGCAGCAGTTTTCACACATGCCAGCCCATGTTCTCACATGCTAAGCCATGCCCCAGGCATGTGTGTTTGTTTATTCTCAGTAACTGGTGAATGCACACATTTGCTTGACCTATTCATTATAAATTTAAAGACTTTGCTGTGAAATTAATTAAACTTCCATGCATACTTAATTACACAAGCATGTCTACGTAAGTAAAAACAGGTAAACTAATTTGTCAGTTTTTTTGTCAGACACATTCAGAAAACCTACTTTATTTTTAACTGTATAATGGACTTCCAGCTTTAATGGACAGCCCCTCGCCCAAATTAGTCCGTTATATCGACGTTTTACTGTATTTTCTAGTGCTTCTTTAAGAATTGTTAAGCTTCTGAAAGTTAACTAATACTTCGTATAGATCACATTAATGGAAGATAATATTTACTAAATCAGACTCTGAAAAGAGGCTTAAAATCTAAGCACCCCTCCTGTTACTACTTTGTATTAGCTATAATTTAAAGCATCTTTAGTTTAACAGAAAGAAATCCACTATTTTATTTTATTATCATTATTTTTTAATCCTCACTTGAGGATATGTTTTTTATTGATTTTAGAGAGAGAAGAAGAGAGAGAGAGAAAGAGAAACATCGATCGGTTGCCTCACGCAAGTGCCCCAACCAGAGATCAAACCCGCAACCTGGGTATGTGCCTTGACTGGGAATCAAACCCGAAACCCTTCAGTGCATGGAATGACACTCTAGCCAGGGCAAGAACCCCACACTTTTAAAGAAGCCATTATTACTTCAATGAGGTACAAATCAGAAACTTTGGCCATCACTGTTATTTGACCTAAACCTTTGAGAGAAAGCAGTGTAATTTTCAGTTACTCATTACAAATGTTAAAACTAGTAACTTATTCTACTTTGAAGGGTCTTTACCCACTTCTTCCCTCAAAAAGATTATAGGAAGTGTTTTTCCTCCTTTTAAACTTTTGGTCTGGGAAGACATTTTGGGAAGAACTAAGTGCCTATATTACAGAAATAGTAACCTGTCAGCTAGTTCCTTTAAAGGAAAAATTGGGAACTAATGAGATAGTTGTAGGGTGATAATAAATCTGAACTTTACAAAAGAGAACTTCTAAGTATACCTTGGCTGTATAGAGAAGGCCCCGTATACTTACATCATCTCAGTCCCTAGGTAGCCGTTATAATTATTTTTATATGTAAATGATGGTACATATAAGTGATATCAGTGTCCTTATTCTAATCCATTGTTTATAAGTTTGAAAATAATTACAGATAGAAAAGACAAGCTTACTTATCTCAGGTGATTTTAGTTTGAAGGAGTAACATTTTGGAATTTTTATTTCTCCAGAAGTATAAACCGTGGACGACACCACAGCGAAAGATCACAAAGAACTCAAGGCCCATCACTACCAGCAACTCCAGTTTTTGTGCCTGTTCCACCCCCTCCTCTGTATCCACCTCCTCCACATACACTGCCTCTCCCCCCGGGTGTTCCTCCACCACAGTTTTCTCCTCAGTTTCCTCCTGGCCAGCCACCACCTGCTGGGTATAGTGTCCCTCCCCCAGGGTTCCCTCCAGCACCAGCCAATTTATCAACACCTTGGGTATCATCAGGAGTGCAGACTGCTCATTCAAATACCATCCCAACAACACAAGCACCACCTCTGTCCAGGGAAGAATTCTATAGAGAGCAGCGACGGCTAAAAGAAGAGTAAGTGTGTTCATTTGAAATTATACACTTTCATTTTCTGATGTAACCTTAAGCAGGTATCTATGGAAACATTTTCCATTGTTTCCAGTTAGTACAAGAAAAATCACGTAGAAATCGAACCAAAGCCATACAAGCAACTTCCTCAGGGATTCCTAGTTATCTGTAGTTTTAAAGTGGAAAACTAATGGCAATTTCATTCATTTCATTCATGGTCTAATTACATTTGTCTTGTTAGTTTTCTTAATGGTTTTTGTTAACTTTCACTCTTTAACTTTATTTTACTAGGGAAAAGAAAAAGTCCAAGCTAGATGAGTTTACAAATGATTTTGCTAAGGAATTGATGGAATACAAAAAGATTCAAAAGGAGCGTAGGCGCTCATTTTCCAGGTTAGTGTTTTGCAAGCCTTCACAACAGAATTACAAATGGGACTTTGCCTATCCAGGGATTAGCTATGGATATAAATAACACTGCACTTACGGAGTTTTTCTGATTCGGTCTAGATATATAGAAATGGAGACGTAGCTTATTTCCCAATATCCTTTTATTGAAATAATGTCTCAATGTCAATTCTATTGTGTAGAACTAGCAGTTAATGGGGATTAAAGTACCCTTGTCCCTTGAATTTATTTATAGTGTGAAATAATTGGGAAATGTTTGTGGAAGGAAAGAAATAGGGGAATAGCCAAAGCACATATCTGAGGACACTGTTACTTAAGGCTACAGCTTCTTGCTGGAACATTAACCTGTGTAATTATGATGTATGATAGAACACAAGTTGCTTTATTGATAGAAAAACTGAATTACTATATAAATTCCCTGGAAGTTTGTTTAAAAAAAGACTTATTTTTTAAGCTTACATTTGAAATGCGATTTCTTTTAAAGCTAGATTATATTGGCCAACATAGGACAAAAGAAATTGCTCATACTTAAATGAGCAAATAGGAAGTAAAATTTAAATGTAATTGGCAATTTTTTAACTGTTAAGTTTATTAGCTCATATAACTCACGGTACATTAATGCACTTCACTCTAATTGTTAAGATTTCACTTTTGTTTTGTAACAAATGATTGATCTGACCTTTGCGTAGTGTATTTTATTCCATTCCAATAAAGGCCACTGTGCCTCTTTAATCATCCAAGATGAAATTTGACATAAAGATTGAACCCTGAGGAGAAGCTTACTAGAATCTGAGAGTCTATGTTTTATTTTGTATATATTTCTCAACTGTCCAACTTGTTTTGTTTTTTGTTTTTAGGTCTAAATCTCCTTATAGTGGTTCCTCATACTCCAGAAGTTCTTACACTTATTCTAAATCAAGATCTGGTTCAACGCGGTCACGTTCTTATTCTCGATCATTTAGCCGCTCACACTCTCGTTCCTATTCGAGATCACCTCCATACCCCAGAAGAGGCAGAGGCAAGAGTCGAAATTACCGCTCACGGTCTAGATCTCATGGATATCATCGATCTAGGTCAAGGTCACCACTATATAGACGATATCATTCACGATCAAGATCCCCTCAAGCATTTAGGGGACAGTCTCCAAATAAACGTACTGTACCACAAGGGGAAACAGAACGTGAATATTTTAATAGATACAGAGAAGTTCCACCACCATATGACATAAAAGCTTATTATGGGAGGAGTGTTGACTTTAGAGACCCATTTGAAAAAGAGCGTTACCGAGAATGGGAGAGAAAATACAGAGAGTGGTATGAAAAATACTACAAAGGTTATGCTGCTGGAGCACAGCCTCGACCATCAGCAAATAGAGAGAACTTTTCTCCAGAGAGGTTATTACCACTTAATATCAGGAATTCTCCCTTTACAAGGGGCCGCAGAGAAGATTATTCAGGTGGACAAAGTCATAGAAGTCGAAACATAGGTGGTGGCAACTATCCAGAAAAGCTTTCAACAAGAGACAGTCACAATCAGAAGGATAGTACAAAATCAAAAGAGAAGGAGAGTGATGGTGCTGCAGGAGATGGTAAAGGAAGTAAACATAAGAAACATCGAAGGCGAAGAAAGGGGGAAGAAAGTGAAGGCTTTCTAAACCCAGAGTTATTAGAACCTTCTAGAAAATCAAGAGAACCTACAAGTGGTGAAGAAAATAAAACGGACTCGTTATTTGTTCTTCCGAGTAGAGATGATGCTACACCAGTTAGAGATGAACCAATGGATGCAGAATCCATCACTTTTAAATCAGTGTCTGAAAAGGACAGGAGAGAAAAAGATAAGCCAAAAGCAAAAGGAGACAAGACCAAACGAAAAAATGATGGATCTGCTGTGTCCAAAAAAGAAAATGTAAAACCTGCTAAGGGATCCCAAGAAAAACTAGAGGGAGAACGTGAAAAATCTCCTCGATCTGAACCTCCACTTAAAAAAGCCAAAGAGGAGACTCCAAAGACTGACAGTGCTAAATCATCATCCTCTCAAAAAGATGAAAAGGCCACTGGCACTCCCAGAAAGGCTCACTCTAAGTCAGCAAAAGAACACCAAGAGACAAAACCTGTCAAAGAGGAAAAAGTGAAGAAAGACTATTCCAAAGATGTCAAATCAGAAAAACTAACTAGTAAGGAAGACAAGGCCAAGAAGCCTACCGAGAAAAGTAAGCCTCTTGACAGCAAAGGAGAAAAAAGAAAAAGAAAAACTGAAGAAAAAGGTGTAGAGAAAGATTTTGAATCATCTTCAATGAAAGTCTCTAAACTTGAAGTAACTGAAATAGTGAAGCCATCACCAAAACGCAAAATGGAACCTGATATTGAAAAGATGGATAGGACCCCTGAAAAGGACAAAAGTTCATCATCAACAGCTCCAGCCAAAAAAATCAAGCTCAACAGAGAAACTGGTAAAAAAATTGGAAGTACAGAAAATATATCTAATACAAAAGAAACCTCTGAAAAATTGGAGTCAACATCTAGCAAAGTTAAACAAGAAAAAGTCAAAGGAAAGGTCAGACGAAAAGTAACTGGAACTGAAGGATCCAGCTCCACTCTTGTGGACTATACTAGGTATTTGATATGGACGGGTGGGTGGGTGGGAGTTTTTGGGGGAGGATTTTCTTTAAAAGTGGAATATGTTAAGAATGTGTTTTGATACTGGGGGTTGGGCTGGTTTACTTTAAAGATAAGCTTATAAATCAGTTTTAGGGGTGAGTCTTTTTTTTTATGCAGTCATATTGCTTAAATCATTTATATCTCTGTTAGAGTAGACTTATCCCTTTTGGAAGTTAAACGTGTCGTTTTTTTAAATATTTTCATTGATTTTTTTTTTTTTAGAGAGAGAGAGAAAGACATCAATGTGAGAGCGAAACATTAATTGGCTACCTCCTGCGTGCACATGCACACGCACACACATATACACACGCACACACACCCCACACCATGGATTGAGCCCGCAACTTGGGTGTGTACCCTGACTGGAAATTGAACCAACAATCTTTGGTGCATGGGATGATGCCCACACAACTGAGCCACATGAACCAGGGCAAAGAAACATCATGCATTAGCCTTTTATATTTATCAGTGTTTTAATAAAAGCAAGTTCTTCATTAATTGAAAATATTTTATTTCTTTTTAGTACGAGTTCAACTGGAGGCAGTCCTGTGAGAAAATCTGAAGAAAAAACAGATACAAAGCGAACTGTGATCAAAACTATGGAAGAATATAATAATGACAATACAGCTCCTGCTGAAGATGTCATTATTATGATTCAGGTTCCTCAGTCCAAATGGGATAAAGATGACTTTGAATCTGAGGAAGAAGATGTTAAAGCCACACAGCCTGTATCAAGTATAGGAAAACCTGCCAGTGTTATAAAAAATGTTAGCACTAAACCATCAAATATAGTCAAGTATACTGAAAAAGAAAGCGAGCCAGCAGAGAAACTTCCAAAACTCACCAAGGAAGTGAGCCATGAAATCATACAACATGAGGTCAAAGGTTCAAAAAACTCTGCATCTAGTGAAAAAGGGAAAACCAAAGAGAGAGATCATTCAGTGTTGGAGAAGGAAAATCCTGAAAAGAGGAAGAGCAGCAGTCAGCCAGAGAAAGATAGTAATTTGGATCGTCTCAATGAACAAGGTAATTTTAAAAGTTTGTCTCAATCTTCCAAAGAGACTAGAACTTCAGATAAGCATGATTCCACTAGAGGTTCCTCAAATAGAGACTTTACTCCCAGTAGAGACAAAAAATCCGACTATGACAGCAGAGAATATTCAAGTTCCAAACGTAGAGATGAACGGAATGAATTAACAAGAAGAAAAGACTCTCCTTCTCGCAGCAAAGATTCTGCATCTGGACAGAAAACTAAGCCAAGGGAGGAGAGAGATTTGCCTAAAAAAGGAACAGGAGATTCCAAAAAAAGTAATTCTAGTCCCTCAAGAGACAAAAAACCTCATGATCATAAAGCCACTTCTGATACTAAACGCTTAAGTGAAGAGACAAAACCTGTAGATAAAAATCCCTGTAAGGATCGTGAGAAGCATGTGTTAGAAACAAGGAACAGTAAAGAGTCAAGTGGCAATAAATTACTTTATATACTTAATCCACAAGACCCACAGACTGAAAAAGAGCAGGTTGCTGGGCAAATTGATAAGAGTGCTACCAAGCCTAAACCCCAGTTAAGTCACTCCTCTCGACTTTGCTCCGACTTAACTAGAGAAACTGATGAAGCTGCTTTTGAGCCAGATTATAATGAAAGTGACAGTGAAAGCAATGCATCAGTAATAAAAGAGGAAGATACTTCGGGGAAAATTTCTAAGGAACTGAAAGAAAAAGTCATAGAGAAAGTAAAAGAGAGCCCGGACACAGCAGCAGTCAGCCAGATAGGCGTTCCCAGGAGCCAGAGTCAGAGCAGTCCCAGTGTTAGTCCAAGTAGAAGTCACAGCCCTTCTGGAAGCCAAACTCGAAGCCACAGTAGCAGTGCCAGCTCAGCAGAGAGTCAGGACAGCAAGAAGAAGAAGAAGAAGAAGGAAAAGAAAAAGCACAAGAAACATAAAAAACATAAGAAGCATAAGAAGCATGCAGGCCCTGAAGCAGAATTGGAAAAAAGCCAGAAACACAAACACAAGAAAAAGAAATCAAAGAAGAGCAAAGATAAAGAGAAGGAGAAGGAGAAGGAGAAAGATGACCAAAAAGTGAAATCTGTCACTGTGTAGAAGGACAGATTTTTAAAATTGACTTAATTACTAAGTCATCTGTATTAAATTTTGTTATAATGTAAAGAGATTCAAGCCTTGTAAATAATGATATGGAAGACCCTGTGCTGCACTTAAAATATTGCTGCTTGATTATTTGATTTTTACATCAGAGCTTTATAACACGAACTTTTGTACAGAATTGTGAGTTGTGACCATGTAACATGAGAGGTTTTGCTAGGACCTATTATTTTTAACCACCATTAATTAGTTGGGGTGGAGTTTACTGTACTGTGAAATTTTCACATTTGAATTTTTTAATTGCCTGGCAAAAGCTGATATCAGTTCTAAAATATCAGCAGAATGATTTGCTGAATTCATTACAACCCCGTTATGTCACTTTTTGATTACAATAAAAGTTTTCAGGAAACTTTTCAAATGTGGAATATTGCATTATTTGAATAAAGTGTCACGTCTTTTTCTCCTTCCATTTCCCTATTTAAAATACCGTTTGAGCCTTTAAGGTGAATTGGACATATAAAATTTTGAAGTAAACATAGAAGATGTGTTTTATTGGGGCAGGTAGTAGGTGGCCAGAAGTAATAAATCAGCATTAATTAGAGATTCAGTTGAATAAATCTAGAAGGGTCTTTTTTTTAAAAATATGTCTTTATTTTAGAGAGAGGAAGGGTGAGGGATAGAGAGATAGAAACATGAATGAAACATCAATTGGCTACATGCCTCCCAGCGGGGATTGAGCCAGCAACTGGGGCATGTGCCCTGACCAGGAATGAACTAGTGACCTCTTGGTTCATGGGTTGACAATCACTGAGCCACACTGGCCCAGCAAAAGATCTTAAATCGTCATTAAAAGTTTGGACTTGAGTTTTATTTGTTTTGTTTTGTTTTTTCTGGGCTTGAATTTTAGAGATGAGGACTTGTGATTTGTTTATGGTCATGTATTTTTCTTGAAACCCTGATGAAGGAGCATTAAGGCCTTGGTAAAGTGCCCGCTAAAGAGAACATAGTGAGCACCTGTGCCCAATCCATAAAAGCAAGCAGCAATAGGTCCGGAAGCACTAGATACAACTTAGGGATTTCCTTAATGGCTGTGGTTCAGGAAGGTGGAGTGTAGGCAGTGAAAAGCTATTGAAAGAATTTGGATTTAGGACACTTTGGAAACAAACATAAACGGATTTAGAAGGTGTGGTGGGAGGAGAAAGGATGCACGTCAGCAGCAGGTGGTTTATTAACCTGTCTCCTTGCCTCGAACTAGTGTCTTCAGAGTGTGTGTGACTCCAGTACTATGTACAGTTTTTGGGACCTGATTTCTAGTGGTATCTGTGCTAATAATAGCCTAGGGCCATCACAACCTGAACGACCAGATGGACAACCGGTCACTAGGAAGTGCGTGGAGCATCTCTCGGTACCACCCCAGCATCCCACAGGCTCCTATCAACAAAGTTGGTGGTGGGTGGGCGGGGCAGGCACGGCAAGGTCGTTAGCCTGGGGCCAGGCCAGAGAGAGGCCCAGAGAGGGAGGCAGGGCCTGATCCACAGCCACAGCAGCTGCTGGAAAGGCCCAGAGAAAGAGAGGTGGGGCCTGATCAGCAGCTGCTGCAGAGGCTACGGATCAGGCCTGGAGAGAGACAGCTGTCAGCGGGCTGTTCTGGATTTCCCAGAAGAGCCAATGGCTGCCTAGGAGGTGGAGCTTTTGATGCTGACTGGCATAGAAACCGACCAGTCAGAACCTAAGCTGGGTGAACTTTGAAGGCAGAACCTAAAGTGGGGGCTGAGGAGGGGTTTAAGGGCAACAGCTGTTGGATGTAAGGTGTAAGAAAGTGGTTCAATTTTTTAATAACTTGTTTGGCAGTATAGTGCATATGGCTGGCTATCAGTCCAGATATAGGGATTATGTATTTTTGTCTGCCAAGAGCATCACCTCCTGCTGAAAAAGGCTTCCCCCCATTTAAGCAATCCTATCCTATATAATTTATACTGATAAAAGAGTATATGCTAATTAGACCGGCCATCTTCCGGACGTCCGACTTCCTTCCGGACAAAGCCATGGTGGTGGGGGCCGAGGCAGAGGCAGTTTAGGGGTGATCAGGCCGGCAGGGGAGGACAGTTGGGGATGAGATCAGGCCTGCAGGGAAGGGTCATTGGGGGTGACCAGGCCAGCGGGGGGGGCCAGTTGGGGGCGACCAGGCCAGCGGCGGGGGGGCAGTTAGGGGTGATCAGGCAGGCAGGCAGAGGCAATTAGGGGCGGGCGATCAGGTAGGCAGAGAGAAAGGTTAGGGGCAATCAGGCAGGCAGGTAGAGTGGTTAGGGGTGATCAGGCAGGCAGGCAGGTGAGCGGTTAGGAGCCAAAGGTCCCAGATTGTGAGAGGGATGTCCGATTGGAGAGGGTGTAGGCTGGGCTGAGGGGAACCCCCCGCCCCAACCTTCAATGTACGAAATTATATACTTTCCTCTAGTATAAATACTTTCTTATATATGTTTCTAATATATAAAGGAAAACTGGGCAATTTAAAGAAAAATGTAAGGGACATAAATCTTAACATCATGAAAGCTGTTTGGGACTAAGTTAAGTTTGGGAAATGCTACCTTTTAGTCAAACCCACTTTCCTTTAAAGGGCTGTGCTTTTGTTACTATTCTCAAGTCACATTTGGTTTTCCCCAGACATTTATCACTAGGGATGGAATGTCTGTCCTGCCCCCTCCCAGCCCTTCCCCACACACAGAACACATTAGCACTCCTGCTTTAGATACCCCAGCCAGACACTTTTTTTTTTTCATCCTCACCTGAGGACATGTTTACTGATTTTAGAGGAAGGGGGAAAGAGAGAGAGGGGAACATCAATGTGAGAGAGAAACATCAATTAGTTGCCTCCCTTACGTGCCCTGACCGGGGTTTTAACTCACAACCTAGGTATGCGTCCTGACCTAGAATCAAACCTGGGATGCTCCCACTAACTGAGCCACCCAGCCAGAGCATGACTACACTCTTAGTTCCTAGTAATCTGGACCCATATCCAGATTGTATCTCCCGCACTCACTGAGGATTTGGGCACCCAAGACGATCAAGTTCCATTGTGTGGGGTCAGTTTCATTACCTATGCTTATTGTCCTTTAATTTTTAAGCTCACCTGACCTTTAACTGCAGTTCACTCCTATGACAATTTTCCTGAGTTATCACCTGTGATCATTTCCCTCCTAAATTTAAACGCAACGTTTTTTCTACAACCTGGTCTTTCAGTGCCATCATCTCTTGGTCTTGTTCAGGACTGAGGTGTCAACTCATCCCTTAGTCACTCTTCTTTCTACTGTCTGTGGTTGCCTGTACCTCGTCATTTTAACTACATAACGTCCCCAAACCTGCTCCCCTTTATCCATCTTGCTGTTCCTAAACAATTTAACCCCCTAACTTAGGTAAGGGATCTGAGCACTGCTTAATGAAATTAAAGACTTGAAAGAAAATTTAAGAAATAACTTTGCCGCCGAAACCAGTTTGGTTCAGTGGATAGAGCGTTGGCCTGCGGACTGAAGGGTCCCAGGTTCAATTCTGGTCAAAGGCACGTACCTTGGTTGCGGGCACATCCCCAGTAGGAGGTGTGCAGGAGGCAGCTGATCGATGTTTCTCTCTCATCGATGTTTCTAACTCTCTTTCCCTCTCCCTTCCTCTCTGTAAAAAATCAATAAAATATATTTTTTAAAAAAGAAAGAAAAAAGAAATAACTTTGCCAGGCACTGTCTAGGTGCTTGCATTTATTTGATCCTTAAAAATTGTGGTTGCCCTAGCTGGTTTGGCTCAGTGGATAGACAATTGGCCTGCAGACAAAAGGGTCCCAGGTTCAATTCTGGTCAAAGGCATATGCCTTGGTTGTGGGCTTGATCCCCAGTAGGGGGCATGCAGGAGGCAGCCAATCAATGATTCTCATCACTGATGTATCTATCTCTCTCTCCCTCTCCCTTTCTCTCTGAAATCAATAAAAATATATTTTAAAAATATATTTTAAAATTCTAGTTGTTTATGATGTGTAATGCTGTGTTGAGCAGAAAATTCACTACCTATGAGGTTCAGCCCTTGAATACTCATGTCTGGTGCCTAACTAGTCCTCAACCCTGCCATATGAAGGGGCTGGACAAAGTTTAAGAACCACCCAGTTTTGCTGGTCCTCTAAAAGGCCATGTATCTCCCTATCTTCTGGGCTATTTCATCTGGCTGGAATTTCCTTCCTCTGCCTGTCTCAGTTTCCTATTCATTGTTCAAGAGTAAGCCTTTCATTTTTAGATTACTCCTCACAGTGCCTGCCTGCCCACACCCATGTGCAATAGTCACAGCCTCACTGAATATGCTGTAATGACACTCCAACTTGTTTTCTACGGGCTCTGCCTGGTCGTCTCCCTCATTGGACTAAGTGTGAGCTCCTGAAAAGGAATGCGTCTGGTTGAATTCCAGCAGCCAAACTACGCCTTGCACATAATAATGTTAGAATTGGTGAAATGAAAGCACTTTTGTTTTTAGCTTTGAAGTTACATTTTGCAAACATCCTGGAAACTTGTTGGTGTGTCACTTCTGTCTAGGGCAGAGCTACTGTAGGCTAGTTAGGAAAATAGCCTTTTGAGCTACTGTAGGCTAGTTAGGAAAATAGCAGCCTTCCAAAGCCTAACTGCTTCAGCATGCCAAGGGAATCGGAAAGACAATCAAGGGCCTGAAAATAACTCCTTTGCTAGTTTCCACATGCCAAATGAAAGGAGCTAAGTCCCCTCTGAAATGGGTAAGCCAGGACTTCAGAGATGTAGAAAGCTAGTTAGTGATTTACTAATCTCAATTTGTGCATGTGTCCCCATCTGTCCACTTTTCCTGTCTTTAATGAATGCTATCATTGTATAAAACTATGCAGAACAAAAGCCCTGATTCATAATGTGCTCTTTTCTGCATCCTTTTATACAACTGTCATTTACCCAATCTGGCTTCAGCGGGTCTCATTTTAGCAAAAAATGCCTCATTAAGGCATAGATATGTATATAGTGTACCCTATGTTTTCTTCTCATATGTCATGAGCACTTTGAACTTTAATAATTGCACATGGTGCACTAGCCGGTTTGGCTCAGTGGATAGAGCATCGGCCTTCAGACTGAAGAGTCCCAGGTTCAATGCTGGTCAACGGCACATGCCCAGGTTACGAACTCGATCCTCAGTAGTGGGTGTGCAGGAGCCAGCCAATCAATGATTCTCGTCATTGATGTTTCTATCTCTCCCTCTTCCTTCTCTGAAATCAATAAAATATGCATACTAGAGGCCTGGTGCATGAATTCATGTACATTGAAAGGAAAGTAATTAGAAGGTGGCCAGTGTGGCAGGACTGGGCGAGATGGGTCCGACACGCCCTGTAGCCAATCTCCCACGGTCCCTCCCCTGCCAGCCACGCCTGGGGCGGCGTCTGCCGAGTGAGTGGAGTCCCTCTGGCAGGTGGGGGTCCCTCAGCCTGGCCTGTGGGGATTGGGCCAAAACTGGCAGTCAGACATCCCCCGAAGGGTACCAGAGTGCGAGACACCACTCTGCAAAGTTGCTGTTGCTCAGCACCTCCAGCATTGAGCATCTGCCCCCTGGTTGTCAGTGCACATCATAGCTGTTGGCCAGTTGGCTGGTTGGCCAGTCACTTAGCCATATATATACTGTATGTGTGTAATATATATATATTAGAGGCCTGGTGCACGAAATGTGTGCACTGGGGTGGGGTTGTTGTCCCTCAGCCCAGACTGCACCCTCTCCAATCTGGGACATCCCTCTCACAATCTGGGACTGCTGGCTCCTAACCGCTCACCTGCCTGCCTGCCTGATTGCCCCTAACTGCTTCTGCCTGCCAGCCTAATCACCCCCTAACCACTCCCCTGCCAGCCTGATTGACACCTAACTGCTCCGCTGCCGGCCCAGTTGCCCCCAACTGCCCTCCCCTGCTGGCCTGGTAGCCCCTAACTGCCCTCCCCTGCCAGCCTGGTCGCCCCCTAACCACTCCCCTGCCGGCCCAATTGACGCCTAACTGCTCCCCTGCCGGCCCGGTCGCCCCTAACTGCCCTCCCCTGCCGACCTGGTTGCCCCTAACTGCCCTCCCCTGCCAGCCCAGTTGCCCCCAACTGCTCTCCCCTGCAGGCCTGGTCTCCCCCCAACTGCCCTTCCCTGCTGGCCCAGTTGCCCCTAACTGCCCTCCCTCCCCTGCAGGCCCAGTTGCCCCTAACTGCCCTCCCTCCCCTGCAGGCCCAGTCACCCCTAACTGTCCTCCCTCCCCTGCAGGCCCGGTCGCCCCTAACTGCCCTCCCTCCCCTGCAGGCACGGTTGCCCCTAACTGCCCTCCCCTGCTGGCCTGGTTGCCCCTAACTGCCCTCCTCTGCCGGCCATCTTGTGGCAGCCATATTGTGACCACATGGGGGTCGCCATCTTGTGACCACATGGGGCAGCCATCTTGTGTGAGGCCGTGATGGTCAATTTGCATATTACCTCTTTATTATATAGGATATTAGAGGCCCAGTGTATGAAATTCATGCACTGGGTGGGGGGGGGGTGTCGCTCAGCCCAGCCTGCACCTCTCCAATCTGGGACCCCTCAGTGGTTATCCAACTGCCAGTTTAGGCCCGTGGGATCAGGCCTAAACCAGTAGTCAGACATCCCTCTTGCAATCCAGGACCACTGGCTCTTAACCACTTACCTGCCTGCCTGATAGCCCCTAACTTACTCTGCCTGCTGGCCTGATTGCCCCCTAACTGCTCTCCCCTGCTGGCCTAATCACCCCTAAATGCCTCAGCCCCTGGTGGCTTTGTCCATAAAGACATCTGGAAGATGTCCAGTCTAATTAGCATATTACCCTTTTATTACTGTAGATATAGATATATAAAGAATTGGACAGGGTCATGAGAGAAGATAATTGAATAACATAAGCTAATTCAGTCCTTGATAAATTATACTGGGGGCTGCTGTATGTAATAGTTCCACACACTCATGAGGAAATGAGATGGAGTTAAGGCAATACTCAGATTTCATGTGAATTGGTAATGTAATCTAAACAGCATATCAAGGCTCCTCTTTGTCATAAATCTCTGAGATTATTTTAAATATCATATTAACATGACTTAAAAATAGCTATTGCTAATTTCTTTATTGAAAAGAAATAACTGGTTTGGCTCAGTGGATAGAGCGTCGGCCAGCAGACTGAAGGGTCCCAGGTTTGATTCCAGTCAAGGGCATGTACCTTGGTTGCAGGCACATCCCCAAGTAGGTTGTGTGCAGGAGGCAGCTGATCGATGTTTCTCTCTCATCAATGTTTATAATTCTCTATCCCTCTCCCTCTCTTTAAAAAAAAAATCAATAAAATATATTTTTAAAAAATAAAAAAGCTAATGGAGGGTGAGCTGTAATTTCATATTCAAGTCAACACCAGCATGAATCTTGCTTTTTCACTTGGAAATGGACCTATTTGGTAATTTGCTATGAAGTTGGCTTGGTCAGTATAAATATTTTTCTATTAGTCTACCCTTCTTAATAGTAAAAGATCCTATCTAATAAAAGAGTAATATGCAAATTGACCGACCTCTGCCACACCCACAAGCCATGCCCACCAGCCAATCAGGAGCAAGTATGCAAATTAACCAAGATGGCTACAGCCACGGAGAGAGCAGGAGGCTTGGGTTTTCCCGGCAATGGAGGAAGCCAAGCTTTCTGGCCTGCCTTGGCCTCTGCTTAAGGCTACAAAGTTTCAATTATAGAAGATAAATAAATCCCAACAAAAATGGCTGCAGCCACGGAGCGAGCAGGAGGCTTGGCTCCGCTCAAGGCTACAAAGTTTCAATTATAGAAGATAAATAAATCCCAGATACCAGGACCTCTGCTTGGGTCATCGGGGGCATGGCCGGCCTGCAAACCACCACAGGACCCTCGCCCAGGCCACCCCATGCCATAAGGGAAACCCCACCCTGATCTGGGACACCCTTCAGGGCAAACCAGCCGGCCCCCACCCGTGCACCAGGCCTCTATCCTATCTAATAAAAGAGTAATATGCAAATTGACCATCACTCCAACACAAGATGGCTGCCCCCATGTGGTCAAAGATGACTGCCCCCATGTGGACACAAGATGGCCACCACAAGATGGGCAGCTGGGAGAGACCAGGTCTGTAAGGGAGGGCAGTTGTGGGTGATCAGGCCAGCAGGGGAGGGCATTTGGGAGGGACCAGGCCTGCAAGGGATGGCAGTTAGGGTTACCAGGCCTGCAGGGGAGTGCAGTTAGGGGCAAACAGGCTGGCAGGGGAGCAGTTAGGCATCAATCAGGCTGGCAGGGGAGTGGTTAGGGGGTGATCAGGCTGGCAGGCGGAAGCAGTTAGGGGCAATCAGGAAGGCAGGCAGGCGAGCAGTTGGGAGCCAATCCTGGATTGTGAGAGGGATGTCCCATTGCCTGTTTAGGCCCTTCCCTACCTGGATCGGGCCTAAACGGGTAGTCAGACATCCCTCGAGGGGTCCCAGATTAAAGAGGGTGCAGGCTGGGCTGAGGGACACACACCCCCGTGCACGAATTTCATGCACTGGGCCTCTAGTACTAATATAAGAGTGGATATAAATTTAAAATTCAAAATAAAACACTTGAAAAAAGACTGGCACCTTATTACAATTAAATTTTTCAATTACAATTCATGAACAATATATTAGTTTCAGGTGTCAGGTGTACAACCCAGTGTTAGACATTTATATAATTTACTAGGGGCCTGCTGCATGAAAATTCATGTACTGGAAGGGGGGAGGTCCCTCAGCCCAGCCTGCCACCTCTCACAGTCCAGGAGCCCTCAGGGGCGGGAGGTGACCTGGTGATCAGGGGAAAGTGACACCCATCACACCTCTGCTGCTACCACTGCCGGCAGCGCAAGCCTTGGCCGGCCCTGGTTACCTGAGCCTTGGGCGGCCCTGGGCAGCTAGTTGGGCAGCCGCCATCTGAGGCTTTCCTGAACCTTGGGCTGGCCCTGGGCAGCTGTGGGACTGAAGGGACTGGGGGCTCCGGAGGCAGGTGCACGGAGTGGCTGGGCCTGGCCTTGCTGCACTCCTGCCATCCTGGCAGGGCTGAGAGGATTGAGCGCCACCATCTTGTGGCTGTGGGCACCACCATCTTTGAGGGTGTGACAGTCAATTAGCATATTCCCTCCTTATTGGCTGTGGGCGCTCCATCTTTGCGATGATGTGAGGGTCAATTAGCATATTCCCTCTTTATTAGATAGGATGAAGGGATCCCCTGATAAATCTAGTACCCATCTGACACCATACATAGTTATTACAATGCTAGAGGCCCGGTGCACGACATTTATGCACTGGGGGGGTGTGGGGGGCGGGGTCCCCTCAGCCTGGTCTGCACCTTCTCGCAGTCCGGGACCCCTCCAGGGATGTCCACCTGCCAGCTTAGGCCCGAGTGATGCTGCAGTCAGACATCCCTCTTGCAGTCCGGGGCTCTCACAGTCTGGGACCCCTCGCTCCTTACCACCCGCCTGCAATGGAGGTGGGAGAGGATCCCGCCACCATTGCTGCGCTCGCCAGCCATGAGCCCGGCTTCTGGCTGAGCAGCACTCCCCTGTGGGAGCGCACTGACTACCAGGGGGCAGCTTCTGCGTTGAGTGCCTGCCCCTGGTGGTCAGTGCATGTCAGAGCGACTGATCATTCTGCCATTTGGTCGATTTGCATATTAGCCTTTTATAATATAGGACTAGAGGCCCGGTGCATGAAATTCATGCATGGAGGGGGGTTGTCCCTCAGCCCAGCCTGTACCCTCTCCAATATGGAACCCCTCGAGGGATGTCCGACTGCCCGTTTAGGCCCGATCCCGGTGGGATCGGGCCTAAATGGGCAGTCGGACATCCCTCTCACAATCCAGGACTGCTGGCTCCCAACTGCTTGCCTGCCTGCCTTCCTGATTGCCCCTAACCGCTTCTGCCTGCCAGCCTGATCACCCCCTAGCCACTCTGCTGCCAGCCTGTTTGCCCCCAACTTCCCTCCTCTGCCGGCCTGGTCACCCCTAACTGCCCTCTCCTGCAGGGTTGATCACTCCAACTGTCCTCCCTTGCAGGCCTGGTCCTTCTCAACTGCCCTCCCTTGCAGGCCGGGTGCTTCCCAACTGCCCGCTCCTGCTGGCTATCTTGTGGTGGCCATCTTGTGTCCACATGGGGGCAGGATCTTTGACCACATGGGGGCAGCTATATTGTGTGTTGCAGTGATGATCAATCTGCATATTACTCTTTTATTAGATAGGATAGAGGCCTGGTACAGGGGTGGGGGCCAGCTGGTTTGCCCTGAAGGATGTCCCGGATCAGGGTGGGGGTTCCCTTGGGGTGTGGGGCGGCCTGAGCGAGGGTCCTGTGGTGGTTTTCAGGCCGGCCACGCCCCCTGGCAACCCAAGCAGAGGCCCTGGTATCTGGAATTTATTTTCCTTCTACAATTGAAACTTTGTAGCCTGGAGCAGAGCCAAGCCTGGGGCTCCCTCTGAGGCCAGCCAGCAGCCATTTGTGTTGGGGTTATAATTGAAACTTTGTTGCCTTAAGCGGGTGGGCCCGGCCAGGGTGTGCGGAAAGCTTTGCTTCCCCTGTTGCCAGCGGCAACCCTGGCCTGCTCTCTCAAGCTCCATTCTGCCTCCATTTGTTTGAATTTGTTTACCTTCTATAATTGAAACTTTGTAGGTTGAGTGGAGGCTTAGGCCTGGCAAGGGCAGGTGGAAAGCTTGGCTTCCTCTGTTACCTAGGAAACCTTGCTCTCTGTGGCTGTAGCCATCTTGGTTTGGGTTAATTTGCATGCTCGCTCTGATTGGATGGTGGGCGTGGCTTGTGGGCGTGGCTTGTGGGTGTGTCGGAGGTGTGGTCAATTTGCATATTTGTCTATTATTAGGTAGGATTATTGACTCTTCCTTATGCTATACTTTACATCCCTGTGTTTATTAAGAAGTACAATTACCAACTTGTACTTCTTAATGCCTTTCACTTTCTCACCTACTCCAAAACCCCTTTCCTTCTGGCAGTCATCGAAATGGTCTCTATGAGTCTGTTTCTATTCTGCTTGTTTGTTTATCTTGTTTTTTAAATTCTACATGTAAGTTAAACCCGCCTCACTCAGCCACAATCCCTGCTGGTTTTCACAGCCAGATGTTACGGGGTCTTCTCTTTCTAGCACCGAAACCCTGGGCTGCAGCGCCTGGTGTGGGGCTGGGACCCCTCATTTCCCCTGGCAGACCTCTGCAGCCAAGATATCCCTCCTGGTTGTTTTAAAATATGTTTTTATTGATCTTAGAGAGACAGGAAGGGAGAGGTTCAGAGAGAGAGAGAGAGAAACATTGATCAGCTGCTTCCTACACGCCCCATACTGGGGATCAAGCCCGCAACCTAAGCATGTGCCCTGACCAGGAATTAAACAGTGACCTCCTAGTTCATAGGTCGATGCTCAACCGCTGAGCCATGCCGGTCGGGGCAGGTTCTTTAACTTTTAAACTGAAATCAATCAGTAGTATATTTTTCTGAACCAAGAAACAATCCCTCTGTGGTGAATTATGCCATTAGAGGGCAGAAGAAGCTGCAGTTAGTTCTTTTAAAAAGCAATTTTTTCCCCTCTAACATTATTTTTTGTTACAAACTCAACGTTTACACAAAAACACAAAATGTTAATTAACATTTGAAAAAGTTAAACATCACTGGAAATGAAAGTGCCAATAAAACAAAGTTCCCTGTGGTCAGGCAGTTACAGCCCTCTATGTAAGCCCAACAGCAACCCAACTCACCCTCCCACCTTGGCACCCTGCAGGCTCTGCCTGTGACCGTGTCTTCATTAAGTTTGTCCAGATCATAATACACATTCTCAATTCCAGGCATATATTTTTGTTTTTATTTCTAGCAAAGCTATACATAATTTAAAAAGTCATACATTTCTTCAAGACAGAAAACTTCCATCTCCTGCCCTACCCATTGCAGGCTGACTCCAATTTTTCAGAGAAAATCAATTTCAACTCTGCTAGTTCTTTCTTTATGAACACACGCATGCACACTTGTTATATATAAAAAGCATACTCTATTTCTTGACTAGAGGCCTGGTGCACGAAATTTGTGCACGGGAGGGGGAGGGTCTCCTCAGCCCAGCCTGCACCCTCTCACAATCCTGACTGCTGGTTCCTAACTGCTCACCTGCCTGCCTGCCTACCTGCTGGCTTGATCGCCCCTCACTGCCCCCCCCCCTGCCATCCTGGTCACCCCTAACTGCTCCCCCATGCTGGCCTGGTCACCTCTAACTGCCCCCTTCTGCTGGCCTGGTTGCTCCTAACTGCCCTCCTCTGCCAGCCTGGTCGCCCCTAACTGCGCCCCCCTACCGGCCTGGTGACCCCCACTATCCCCCTTGCCGGCCTGGTCGACCCACGCGACCCACGCAGCCTGCTGTTGCTGTTTGATCGCCCCTCACTGCCCTGCCTGCTGGCCTGGTTGCCCCACGCAGCCTTCTTGTTCAGTTGTTTGGTCATCCCTCACTAACCCCCCTGCTGGCGTGGTTGCCCCACGCAGCCTGCTGTTCAGTCATGTGGTCGTCCCTCACTAACCCCCCTGCCGGCCTGGTCATCCCATGCAGCCTGTTTGGTCGTCTGTTTGGTTGTTTCGGTTGCGACGGTTGCTTAGGCTTTTATATAGAGAGATTTTTCAGTCTCAAATATTAGTTATTACTGGTTTTAGCACCTCCTTCTCCCCACCCCCACATATGTACATCTCCTACCCATCCTCCAAATAAGGCTTATCATTTGGGCTAAATTGAAATGGTGTATACATTTTCATGTTGATATAAATATTTTCAGAATCAAGTCACTTGATATATTAGGATTCCTTTCTTGTAAAATTTTGTTTTTACTGGAATTAATAACTGGCTCATTGTAAAAAGTGTTTGTTTCCTATAGATTACTGAAAATGCAAACCTCCTCTCAGTATATTCAAATCAATCAGTGTTTCTTCAGTTTTACTTGTTTTCTTACAATAACCCTCCTAGAACCTTGTTTCTACCTGCTCCCACAGGAAGTGGCTGTCCTCCCGGCCTGGCCTGCGTGTGGGGCAAGCTCTCAGCTTTTTGCTGGCACCCGGACCTTCCCCGCCCTCCCCTGCACCAGGCATTTGTGCTTCTGTCCTGTGTCTCTTTCTCTTTCTAGTTTTGTTTCCTCCTTTTGCCTGGAGGACACCTGCTCTAGTAAATTCTTGAGAAAGCTGCATAAGAGGTAAGTTTTTGGACAGCCTAGGAGATGAAGAGTGGTGTGGCTGGGCATACAGCTTCAGGTTGGGAGTTATCAGAGGCGTTTCTGGTGTTGCTGAGAGGAGTTCAAAGCCATTCGGACTCCTAATCCATTTAGACGTGATTTTTCACCCTCTCCCAGGCAACTTTTGTGAACTTCCTTTTATCCTGAGTGCATTTAAAAAACAAGTGCTGTGCATTGGTGTGAGTCTTCTAAATTTATTCTGCTGAGTGCTGTATGAGCCTTTTCAGTCTGGAAACTTGTGTCTTTCAGCTCTAGAAAACATTCTTTTATCGTGGGGTAATATTCTCCATTTAGGTTCTTTTCCTGCAACTTATTATTTAAACGTTAGCGCTCCCAGGCTGACCCTCTAATTTTCTTAGCCCTTTCCACCAGTTTTCCATGACTTTTGTTGTACGGTTTCTTCAACATTTTCCAATGTTTATTTCTGCTAGCATATTTACAGTTCCTCGGAATTCCTCTTTGTTTCCTTGTTCCCTTTTTAATAGCATTCTTTTCTTTTCTCATGGCCGTGAAAGGGTTTGTGGAGATCTGGCAGAGTTTTTTAAAGGTTTGCTTATGCTCCTTGCATTATCAACTGTGTGCAAGACTTGTCACGTGGGTTCCCTGGTAGGGTTATTTTATAGGGATCCACAGCTGCCAATACCTTCCAAGCATTTTCCTTGGACTAGTATCCCCAGAGATTTTTTAAAATATACTTTTATTGATTTTTTACAGAGAGTAAGGGAGAGAGATAGAGAGTTAGAAACATAGATGAGAGAGACACACCGATCAGCTGCCTCCTCCTCGCCCCCTACTGGGAATCGAGCCCACAACCAAGGTACATGGCCTTGACTGGAATCAAACCCGGGACTCTTCAGTCTGTGGGCCAACACTCTATCCACTGAGCAAAACAGGTTAGGGCAGTTTTTTTTATTTTTTTATTTTTTTAATCCTCACTGAAGGATATATTTTCCATTGATTTTCAGAGAGAATGGAAAGGAGAGGAGGAAGGAAAGTGAGAGAGAGGGGAGTGGGGAGAGACATCAACGTGAGAGAGACACATCGACTGGCCACCTCCTGCACATACCCTTCTGGGGCTGGGGATCAAACCTGCAACCCAGGTACGTGCCCTTGACCGGAATTGAACCCGCGATACTTCTGTGTGCAGGCCGAAGCTCCAACCTCTTAGCCAGGGCCCTCCACTGGGACAGAGGAGATGCATTATAACAAACCCAGCTACCAAACACTTTTGGGGAGTCAACTAGGCTTCATTCAGTATGAAGACTTCATCACCCCATCTTCAGTACAGCACCTGCTTACTGCTTCTATTTTAATTTTATGAATAAAGTATATATTTACATGGTTCAAAAGTGATAAATGTACGTATCTATAATAATAAAAGTGTAATATGCCAATTAGACCGGACAGCTGAACGACCTTCCAGATGTCCTTCCAGACAACCTTCCAGACGAAGCTGCAGCTGTGAGGGCCGAGGCAAGCTGCCGCAGCTGCGAGGGCCAAGCCCCTTGCATGAATTTTGTGCATTGGACCTCTAGTTTATGAATAATGTGTACGAATAGGTGGACAAGTTTCCTTTAGCACTTTTTGTACAGATTCCAGTAATAACTACACCCAAACCACGCCAAGTAACCAGTGTCATTAGGTGCCTGTGTATCCTTTCAAAATTTCTTTAACATATGTTAACACACACATTTTTATTATTCTTCCTTTTTATACAAATTAGAGGCCTGGTGCATGGATTCATGCACTGGTGGGGTCCCTTGGCCTGGCCTGTGGGGATCATGCCGAAACCAACCAGGTGCATGGATTCATCCAGGGCATGTCCGGCCCATCTTGCCCCGTCCCTATCGGGGCCTATCGGGGCCTATTGGGGCCATCCAGCTGGAGGGACCATGGGAGGGCTCCAGGGCGTGTCTGGCCCATCTTGCCCAGTCCTAATTGGCCGGACCCCAGCAGCAAGCTAACCTACTGGTTGGAGCGTCTGCCCCCTGGTGATCAGTGTAAGTCATAGTGACTGGTTGAACAGTCGAACGAACGGTCGGACACTTAGCATATTAGGCTTTTGTCATATAGGGTAGTTTTAGAACAAAACAATATTAAGCACACTATTTTTGCTCTTTGCAGTTTTCATGTACAAACATACTTGGACATATATTTTTTACAATACAGAGAAAATGTCCCTATTGGTCTATAACTGCATGCTTTTCCATGGTTTTCATTGGCCACCTCTTTATAATTTCGATCGTCAACCTTTGCCATTGCAGACAGTGGTAAGTGCGAGGTCCTGGATTTGAGAGTGCTTTTTCTCAGTCTGCTGATTGTTTTGGACATCACAGGGTAGTTTCCATTCTTTTTACTTTATTTCAAACATTTTTGTTGAGATTTAATTATACAATAAACTGCACATTATTTTTATTGTTACACTATTACAGAGGTCCCCCATTCCTCCCCACAACCCCTTCCTTTACCCCCCGCCCCCCAGCCCCTGCCCCTCCCCCTAGGCCTTCACCACACAATTGACTGTGTCCATGGCCTATGCATATATGTTCTTTGGTTAATCTCTTCCAGTCCTCCCCACCCCCCTCTTCTCTGAGATCTGTCTGTTCCATGCATCTATGCCTGTGGTCCTATTTAAACTACAAAATTGATAAATTTTGACATATGTATGCACCTGAAAAACCATCAACTATCACTACAATCAAAATAATGAACATATCTGTCACCCCTAAATATTTTCTTGTGCCATTTTTAAGCCCCTCTCTTATATTCACACTAGAGGCCCGGTGCACAAAAATTGCACATGGGTGGGGTCCCTAGGCCTGGCTGGTGATCAGGACTGATTGGGGCCAGGCCAATCAGGGCCAGGCTGGAGAGGAGGCCATGGTCGCTGGGCCAGGCATGGAAGGAACAGATGCCAGATGCCGACACCACCATTGTCAATGGGCGGGCAGTGGGCCAATTGGGGTCTGCTGGCCAGGGAGAGGAACCATGGAAGGTTGGCTAGTAGCGGGGGTAGGTGGTGGGGGAGAGACTACGGGAAGTTGGCTGGCCGGGGGAAGTTGTCTGTGGGAGCGCACTGACCACCAGGGGACAGCTTCTGCATTGAGTGTTTGCCCCCTGGTGGTCTGTGTGCATCATAGTGACTGGTCCTTCTGGTTGTTCCAGTCATTCCAGTCACTTAGGCTTTTATATATATATAGAGTCTCAACCCCCAGGAAACCACTGTTCTGCTTTCTGACAATATAAATTAATTTGAATTTTATACACAGAATCATAAAGAGGTACCTTTTTTTTTCTTCACTCAGCATAATTATTTTAAGATTCATCATGCTGTTACATGTTTTTTTCTTTTGTTGCCAAGTAGTATTTTTGTTTATCCATTCGCCTATTGATGGACATTTGGGTTGTATCCAGTGTTTGGTTATTACAAGTAAAGCTGCTATAAACATTCATGTACAAGTCTTTTTATGGGGATATATATATATATATATATATATATATATATATGTGTGTGTGTGTGTGTGTGTGTACACACATATATATATATACACACACACAATGAGTGGCCAGATTATTATGATCTCTGAATGCATAATAACCTGGCCACTCAGTGTGTGTGTGTGTGTGTGTGTGTGTGTGTGTGTGTGTGTGTGTGTGTGTGTATTAGAGGACCAGTGCATGAATTCGTGAATGGGTGGGGTACGGCCAGCCTGGCCAGGGGGAGGGGACATGGGCGGTTGGCTGGCCTGCCTGCTGGTTGAACTCCTGGTCGAGGGGACAATTTGCATATTAGTCTTTTATTATATAGGATATACACTGAGTGGCCAGATTATTATTCGTTCAGAGATCATAATAATCTGGCCACTCAGTGTATGTGTGTGTGTGTGTCTATCTATCTATCTATATATATATATGCTTTCATTTTTCATGGATAAATACCTAAGAATAAAATACCTGATCATATGGCAGATGTGTAGATGTGTGTTTAACACTTTAGGAAATTGCCAAACAGTTTTCTAAAGTGGCTGACCATTCTACATTCCATCAGCAACGTCTGACAGTTCCAGTTGATCTACGTCCTTGTCAACACATGGTATGGTCAGTCTTTTTAATTTTAACCATCCTATATAATAAAAGGCTAATATGCAAATCGACCGAATGGTGGAACGACTGGTTGCTATGATGCACACTGACCACCAGGGGGCAGACGCTCAATGCAGGAGCTGTCCCCTGGTGGTCAGTGCACTCCCACAGGGGGAGCGCCGCTCAGCCAGAAGCCCTGAGCCAGGCTCCCGGCTGGTGAGCGCAGTGGCAGTGGTGGGAGCCTCTTCGGCCTCCATGGCAGCACTAAGGATGTCCGACTGCTGGCTTACACCCGGTAAACTTTTTTTGTTCTACCTTTTCACTGGGGTTGTATGTAAGGGCCCTAAGGTGATGTAGAAATTTCAGTTTACGCTCCCCAGACACAAACTTTGTCTCCTATGCCTTCTTGAGGTTACAATCTTAAGGCTGCCAGGTCCCCAACAAGCACCACTTCCCAAGGTTGATGGTATTAACTCATGTGCTTAGCTCCCTGGTTTTCTGTATCTTCTTCCCTGTTAGAGAGCTCAGTTATACACTTAAAGAATGTCTGATAAACCAGTATTTTACTCAGGATTTCTCCATGATTACTCGGTCCTCCATATTGTCCGGACAGAAATTTCCAATTTACTTCTCAGTCCACTCTCCCCAGACTTCCCCCGCTGCACCTTCACTGATGCCGTTCTTCCAGGGCCCTGGATGCCCAGGAGGCACCTGCCAAAGCCCACGGGTGCAGCCTCAGTTGGGATGGGGCCAGGAGTAGGCGAGCTGAGTCCCCCGCGCGCACCTTCTCTGCTCTTACTGCGGCGGGCGGTCCAGACAGCACTTGGGGTTTGGAGCAGAGGCCTTGAAACGGCTGCCCAGATGTCCTAAACATAACCCTTGGCTGACACGGACCCCCAGATTGCAAAGTGACAACCACACTATCTCCTTCTGAGCACAGGCGTCCACGCAGATTGTTCACTAGCTTGGGTACCAGAGCTTAGTTTCAGCCCTAGTATGACAAAACGAAAACCTCTCCCTCCACTCTAAGTCCGAAGCAGAGAAACATCGCGCCGATTAGTTCCTGTGGAAGTGGCTGGTTACGTTCCCGCAGTGGGCGGAGCGGGGGGGGGGGGGGCGAGGGGGGGAGGGGGGGGGGGGGGGATGGAGGGCGGGCGGAGCGGGGGGAGGGCGGAGCGGGGGGGGGGGGGGGGGGGGGGGGGGAGGGCGGGGGGGAGGCAGCCCGGGAACAGCCGCAGGGCGGTTTTCCCTGTTTGCCTGCCTGCGCGTGTGAGAGGCGGATTTGCATCTGCCACCTGTTCCGTGGACAGCGCGCTCCTCGAGGTGGGACGGCTTGTGGAATGTGTCCCCTCAGCATCGAGTCCCTCCCTCTCCTGCCTCCGCGCCCAGCACCAGACGTGCGCGCAGCAGGCGCTCCACCGACACGTGTGCAGTGAAAGATGTTAGAGTAAATGAATAAATGAATGACTGAGGAATTCCTGCGTTGGCAGGAAACACGCCTAACAGATTTTGAGAGAGGAGAGAGAGAGAGAGAGAGAGAGAGAGAGAGAGAGAGAGAGAGAGAGAGAGAGAGAGAGAGAGAGAGAGAGAGAGAGAGAGAGAGAGAGAGAGAGAGAGAGAGAGAGAGAGAGGGAGAGAGAGAGAGAGAGAGAGAGAGAGAGAGAGAGAGAGAGAGAGAGAGAGAGAGAGAGAGAGAGAGAGAGAGAGAGAGAGAGAGAGAGAGAGAGAGAGAGAGAGAGCGAGCGCTGCAGGCAGAGCAGAGCCACGTCGCTGAGTGAAGGGGAGACACCCTAACGGGAGAGCCGCCCCGCAGCCGGGAGAGGGGGAAGGCGGGCGGAGCAGTGCCCCCTGCGCCCCGCAGCCGGGAGAGGGGGAAGGCGGGCGGAGCAGTGCCCTCTGCGCCCCGCAGCCGGGAGAGGGGGAAGGCGGGCGGAGCAGTGCCCCCTGCGCCCCGCAGCCGGGAGAGGGGGAAGGCGGGCGGAGCAGTGCCCTCTGCGGCCCGCACGCCCTCCGCCCGCTCGCACCGCCCTGCGAGGCTGGGAAGCCCTGGGGCGGGGCGGCAGGCGGGCTGGGCTTTCGGGATGAGGCAGGACGGTGTGAGCTCAAACCCTGCAGTTGCCGGCGACACTTGGTTATTCACAAAGGCCGGGGTGCCAATGGGCTGGCGCGGCTCCAAGGCGCAGTGGCTGGGCGGGGGAGCGCGCATCTGAACTCTCCCCCAGGATCTCAGCCTCGCCCGGGCGCCCAGGGCCCTCCATCCGCATCCCTCCCTCCTGCACTGATGGGGGGGGGGGGGCTCCTCCAGAAACACTTTATCTGTCAGTCTGGGAGCTGGAGGTGGGGGTGGGGGGCTGAAGTTGGGCAGATTTGTCTCATCACATGATGGGGGACCTGTATCATGTGATGACTCCGGTGATGTTGGAGGCAGCATGTGACTCTCAGGGCTACGTGGGCTCAAAAACAATTTAAATACAAAAACACAAGCAGGTTCCCCTCCTCTCCTTTGCCTTTTGGTCTGGCTCTCCCTGCCTTTGGGTGGGAGCCTGACTGAATGAAAACCCGGCGTCCTACAGCCACTGACCTGTGAGCACCGGGGACCTGGAGGCCAGGCCCCTCTGCTGGGGTCTCCCGAAGCTGTGCCCATCACTCCGCAGCCCACTGACTCCCAGGCTGGTAAGTTCCTAGCACTCCGAGCCAGCTGTGAGCCGCCCTGGACGGCCTCATTAGCACGCGCAGGGCATCCGGCTGGGCGTGTTGGAAGGAAAGGGCCTCCAGGCCCTGGGGAGCTGTAGCCCTGGGCCTGCAGCCTCCGGAGGGGAACCGTGCAGTTGCCTAGCCAGGCTGGGAGGCAGGGGCTCTCCCTCTGCTCCCTCTCCCCGCAGCCTGCCTCCCTCCCATCTCTCTCCCCCTGTCTTGCTCCTCTGGGTCTCTCTCCTCAGTCTCTCTTGCCTCTCACCGTCTCCCTCGCCACTCCTCTCACTTCTCTCTTTATTCACCCCACTTGCTTCTCTCTTTCTCTCTCCCCGACTGCTTGTCTTAGGAGTCCTCGCCCTTCACCTTTTAAGATTATTTTTCGAACACCCAGCCTGTGTGCTGTTTCTGCTCAGAGCCTGAACGCGCAGCTCCTGAGGACGGGTGATTGGAAATGCACGTTTCTCTCACCACGTCCACGTAGGTGGCCAGTTCCCTGCGGGGGTGTGCCTGTGTATGGGCATTAAGGGCGATGGATGCATTTCTTGGGGTCATCAGAACTGTGTCTTGGGTGGATGTTTGCTGGCTGCAGACCCCAGCCCAGCGAGGGGATCATCAAGTGACAGAAAGGCCAGCTACCACAGCGGGAGGCAATGCAGTGCTCTCAGAGCCCGAACGTTTGACTCTACGTGGGAGAAATCAGGCCTTCAGGCAGGAGGCAAAGCCCAGGGCTCAGTGGCAGGCATCTTCTCGGGCTGGGTCGGAGTTGGAGGCCACCCCTTTGCTGGAGCCCGCCGTGGGGAAGGTTCTATGGAGGGAATCACAGCTCTGTCCACAGCCAGAGGAAGAGGTGCTGGCTGTGTCCCGGCTCTGGTTCACTCTTATCCACCTATGGTGACATCCTTTGGTAAGAAATAATTGACAACTACTGAGCACAATCCACCCAACCACTCAATGAGCGGATGCTATTTTCCCCCCATTTTAGAGATGGGGAAACTGAGGCATAAAGCAGTTAGGTAGGCCACTCAGCTAGTGTGACCTAGGATTTGAGCCCAGAGCCTGCACAGTTAACCACTATGACCACCTGTCTCAGAAAAGATCTATCCACCTTACTATGGGGTGACAGGTAGTGTGCAAAGTTCGGGGCAGCCTTGTGAATAAAACATCCTGTTCTCATGGAGTTTACAGCGGAGAAGGCAGCTGTTAAACATGCCATTGCACAAGACCTTATGTCAAACTGGGGTATTTGCCAGGAAGGAGAATAGCAGGGCACCATGAGACTGTAGAGCTGGAGACACACACTTCTTTTGGGGGGTGAAGGGGAAGAGATGGTCAAGGAGTCCCCTCTGCTGATGTCATATTTAAGTTGGGACCTGAGAGAGGAGCAGGAGTCAACAAGGTGAAAAGCCCAGAACATTCCAGACAGAGGGAAGAGTCTGTGTGAGGGCCTTGAGGGGGGAAGGGCTGGGGCCACTTGAGAAGCAGCAACAGTGCTGATGGGCGAGACGGTGTGTGAGCAGCCATGCTAGGAGGTGAGGCCCTCCAGGTCATGCGGGTCTCTTCAGGCGTTACTAAGTGACTTAGGTTTTCCCCAGGACCGTGAACAATGATCAAAGCACGTTAAGTAGAGAAGTAGCACAATTGGATCTGCAATATAAAAAGACTTCTTCAAGAGGTGCATTACAAACCACCCCAAAACTTCGTGGCTCAAAACCACAAGTATTGATAGCTCATTATGCTGCGACCTGGCAGTTGCAGCAAGGATCACCTGGACAGCCGCTGCCCCTGCCTGGGCCACTCATGCAGCAAGTCAGCTGACGTGCTGGCGGCAGGTGTTGATCTTGGTCTCACTGTGTGTCTGGTGATTGGCAGGAGCACTTGAAATTGACCAGACCCTGTGACTCCATATCCAGGGAGCTGGCCCAGTCTTCTTCATCGGGTGGCTGGGTTCCAGAAGCAGCAAGAGAGGGGGAGCCCCCATGCACAAGAACTTCCCCAACATCTGCTTATGCATGTTTCCTAGTGTCCCATTGGCCTAGACAAGGTAGGTGGTCAAGGGATGGAGAGAGATTGTGCCTGGCTGTTTCCATTCTCCTGCGTGAATTCAAATGGATAAGCTTGGGCATACCGTCTTCCTCTATTATGGGAGGGACTGAAAGCCAAGAGAAAACCTGGTGCCAAGTTTGCCGTGATGGGAGATGAACTTAGACTTGGTCATACACCAGACTTTGTCTTCTGCTTCGAACAAGCAGGAGCCTGAGCGTCAGTTTTGGACGTGGATCTGGAGGGTGCATCTAGAACGTGGTGTAGAAATGTCTCCTCCTCCTCTCACAGGGTATTTGGGAGTGACTTGGAGTTCAGGAAGACTTGTGAGATTGTTACCCTAGAATAAACTGTGGGCCATAGGGAACTCAGAATGTGTTTTGTAAGGGTTCTAGACAAGCGAGAGCACGTGCAAAGGCCCTGAGGGAAGGAAGTAGATGGCTTGCTTGGGAAAATAGGAGGCAATTTAGTTTAATGTAATTATAGTGGAGATGAAAGGGGGGGACGGATCAGAAAAATGCTTTGAGAGGTAGAAAGAAGAAGCCATGCTGATGGATTTGATAGGAGTTGAAGAAAAGGGACACGTGAAAGAAGCCCCCATTGGCAATGCTGTTTCCTAAGGCGGAAAGACTAGGAGAGGATTACAATACTTGGGAGGGGGGCTGGGGGCAGGGGAGAAGGGCAGAGAACATCAAGCATTACATCAACTGGGTCAAATGTTGCTGAGACACAGGTGATTGAAGTCAGGAGAGTGTCTATTTGACTGGGCAGCGTAGAGGTAGTTGAAGACGTTGACAAGCGCAATTTTGGTGAAGTGGTGAGAATGGAAATCACATTGGACTGGGTTAAGGAATGAATGAAAATAAATAAAATGTAAAAGGGATAATCCAAATCAGGCAGTATTCAGGTATTGGTCAGGATCAGGGGAACTGTCTTCATTTTATGTTTGCTTAAAAAATTCATAATATCAGGAGTCTCCAAATCATGTACACTATTGGAGTGGTCCAGTTGAAAGGGAACGGGATCCAAAGTGTGTGTGAATGAACAGGTTATGATATATTTTTAATTTTTAAAATATGTTTTTATTCTTTAGCTAGAGATGAAGGAAAAGGGAGGAGAGAGAGATAGAAACATCAATGAGAGAGAAACATCAATTGGCTGCCTCTTGCACGCCTTCCACTGGGGATCGAGCCCGAAACCCAAGCATGTGCCCTGACCAGGAATTGAACTGGTAACCTCTTGGTGCATGGGTCAATGCTCAGTCTGCTGAGCAGCATTGCTATTTTTATTTTTTTATAGGAGGGAATAATGAGAAAAAAGATGGAGCAGTTATGTGAAAGCTTGTATATTTGGTGTTGAAAGGACACAGAGTTTCCTATCTGTCAACTTCTATTTTCACAGTGAAGGATAGGGCAAGGTCATTAGCAGAGATAAAAAGAGGCAGGACGAGGGAAGAGGAGAACATATGCAGTGGGCATCGGGAGCAGTAAAGCAAGTGCTGTAGTGAAAGATGGAGCGTTGCTGGGCAGAGCAGTGCAAAAGAGCATGTCATGGGCAGCTTTCTGCAGCACCATTCAAATGCTTGGGTTCAAGCACCGGAAGTGGTAGAGTGCCTTTGGGTTAAAGTTTTGCTGGACAAGCTCCACAGAAGAGAAAAGGGCAAGGATGCTGGAGAAGTTGACGAGGGTGTGACTGTCAAGAGGAGCCGCCGAACGCAGCTGGGTTTGAGTGGGACGGAACCTGGCAGAGGTAGGCTCCGTGGAATAGAGGTTATGAGGAGGTGGAAAGCTGTGTTCTTGGAGGTAGCCTGTCCTCAGCAACCCATGGGAGCTTGTTAGAAATGCAGAATATCAAGCCCCACCCCAGATCTTCTGAGTCCAAACCGCATTTTACCAGATCCCCAGTGGTTCATATGCACATTAAAGATTGAGAAGCAATGATTGAGATTGGCTTGTGTGGGGAAAGCTGCTATTCTGGGCAAGGTGGGGAAGGGAATGAACCCTAAATTTTTTTTAAAGACAGATCTTTATTTAGCAAAAGCTTTTTTGGCCTGTTTTATATTTTAGTTTAATTTTTAGTATGCAAAATTTCAAACACTAACATTTCATGAAGCCCAGTATACCATCGTTAGCTTCAGTAATTTCATCTCGTGGACTGTCCTGTGTTCTTTTTTTTTTTTTTTTATATATATATTTTATTGATTTTTTACAGAGAGGAAGAGAGAGGGATAGAGAGTTAGGAACATCGATGAGAGAGAAACCTGTGTTCTTTATACCATCCCTCCCACCAGGCCGAGAGCCAAACCGGTTTTTCGGCTGTCCTGAATACCATCCCTCCCAAGGATCTTAAACCAAATCTTAAACTGATTTAATTTCACTCGTAAATATTTCATTAACTAGTCTAAAAGACAAGGACCGCCCCCTTTTGAAACATAGCCAAGATACCATCACCACATCCCGACAGAATCAAGAATCAGCCGTGATACCGTCAGATATTCAGCTCACAGATCTGCAGTTGCCAGATATATCATTTGAATGGGTTCCCAGCAAGGCCCGTGCATGGCAACAGGCTAATCATGTCTCTTAAGTCTTATCATTTCCTGGCTCCTCCTTTATCGCCTGTTCCCCCTTGGAGTTTGGCATTGAAGAAACAAGCTTAGCTGCCTTTTAGATTTCCCCCAGGTCTAGACTTTGGTGACTGATTGCTCCTGCCGCCTTTTAATATGTTCCTCTACCCTTCATATTCTCTGTAAACTGGTCATTAGACCTAAAAAGAATTGCTTTTGAAAAAAAGTTTGTGGTGCGATATATCACATAAAACATATATAAGGTATATATGTACAGCCTAAGGGATAAAACGACCCTTGTAACCACCACCTCGTGCCTTAGAAGCCTTCCAATAGCACCTGTTCATTTTCCCTGGAGGCAAACTCCATTTTGACTTTTCTAATAATTTTTCTGCTGGTTTTATCACCCATGTGTGCATCCCTAAGCAATATATTATTTAGTTTTTTTCGACTTTTGTTGAGTTGTATGTAAATGTAATCATATCACAGATATTTTTGTGACATTTATTTTGCTCAGTATTTTATTGTTGAGATTCATCCGCATTATTGTGTGTAACTACCGTTCGTTTATTTTCACTGACGGATAGTAATCTATAGTGTGAATGTGCCACAACTTATTTATCCATTCTACTCTCCATGGGCATTTGGACCCCCAGTTTGGGGGACTGTGAACAAGGCTGCTATTCCCACCCTCGTGTACCTGTGCACGAATCGCCCTAGACGCGCATCTGGGGGGAAAGTGTGGGACCACAGAGTGTACCTAAGTTCAACTTTCCAAACGATGCCAAACTGTTTTCTGCAACTCAATTTGTTCCTTTCCAGTCCTTACACCTTTTAATTTATTTTTGTTGCCTCCTTCTACCAACTAAGGCTTCTAATACAATATAACAGAAATGGTTGGTAGAATAAGGTCTCATTTTGATCTCAAAGGGAAAGCACTCAGTGTTACACAAGTAGGCAACATGTTTTCGGAAGGGGTTTTTAGAAGTTGTTGTTGTTGTTTTTTTTATCAGATTAAGAAAATTCCTCTCTCTTCTTTGCTTAGAGTTTGTGTTTGTTTGTTTTTTAACCATGAATGTTTTTTTAAATTTTATCGTATTTTTTCTGTCTTTTGAGATTGTGAAATGATTTTCCTACTTTATTCTTGCAGTGTAGTGAATTATATTAATTTTATTTGTTATCCCAGCTTTATTGACATATTGTTGACATGTAACATGTAAGTTTAAGGTGTACACATGCTGATTTGATACACATATATAGTGATATGATTACCACCACAGCATTAACTAACACCTCCATCCCATTACATAATTATCACTTTGTATGTATGTGTGTGGTAATAACATGTAAGACCTACTCTTAACAACTTGCAAGAATATAATACAGTTTCGTTAAAGTCATGATGCAGCACATTAGGGCCCCAATTTACTCATCTTATAGCTGTAAGTTTATACCCTTTGAGCCGCATCCCCCCATTTCCCCACCTTGTAGCCCCTAGCGACATTCTACTCTCTATTTCTGTTGAGTTCAAATGTTTAGATTTCACATATAAATGAGAACATACAGCGGTTGTCTTTCTGTCTTATTTCACCTAGCACACTGCCTATTCATGTTGTTACAAAAAGCAGACTTCCCTTCCTTTCCATGGATGAATAATATTTATTGTATATACACTGAGTGGCCAGATTATTATGATCTCTGAACGCATAATAATTTGGCCACTCAGTGTATATCCTAAATAATAAAAGGCTAATATGCAAATTGTCCCCTTGACCAGCAGGCAGGCCGGCCAACTGCCCATGTCCCCTCCCCCTGGCCAGGCTGGCCGGACCCCACCCATGCACGAATTCATGCACCAGGCCTCTAATACATACACACACACACACACACACACACACACACACACACACACACACACACACTGAGTGGCCAGGCTATTATGCGTTCAGAGATCATAATAATCTGGCCACTCAGTGTATGTGCCACAGTTTCTTTACCCATGCATCCATGGACACTAAGGTTGTTTCTGTGTGTTGGCTGCAGTAAATGTGAGGGTGCAGATATATCTTTGAGATAATGATTTTATTTTCTTCAGATAAATACTCAGAAGTACAGTTGCTGCATACAGTAGTTTTAATTTTCTGAGGAATCTCTATACTGTTCTCCATAGGAGCTGCACCAATTTACATTCCCATCAATAATACACCATCGCCTGAAACCTATATGTTCATGTTGACCAGTGTCACCCCAATAAATTTAATTAAAAAACAACAGTGCACCAGGTTCCCCTTTCTCCACATCCACACCACAGCTTGACCCTTGTGTGTTTGATAATAGCCATTTAAAAGGTGTGAGGTGACGTTTCCTTGTGATTTTGATTTGCATTCCCCTGATTAGTGACGCTGACATTGTTATATATCTGTTGGCCATTTGTATGTCTTCTTTGGAAAAATGTCTATTCAATTCCTTTGCCCATTTTAAAAAATCCTTACCCAAGGATACGTTTTTATTGATTTTAGAGAGAGAGAGAGAGGGAAACAGACAGAGTGAGAGAGAAGAGAGAGAGAAACATTGATTGGTTGCCTCTTGTACGCGCCCAGACCGGGGTTTGAACCTGCAACCTAGGTATGTGCCCTAACCGGGAATTGAACTACCTTTTTTTGTGGACAGGATGACATTCCAACCAACGGAGCCACTCAGCCAGGGCCCTTTGCCCATTTTAAATTGGATTCTGTTTTTTTTCTTTCTGTTGAGTCCCTTATATACTTTGGATATTAACCCCTTCACAGGTAGATGGCGTACAGATATTTTCTCCCACGCTGTAGGTTGTCTTTTCATTTAGTTGACGTTTGTTGTGCAGAAGCTTTTTAGTTTGATGTAGCCTCGTTTACTGATTTTCTCTTTTGTTGCTTGTGCTTTTGCTGTCATATCCTAAAGATTGTTTCTAAGATCAATATCAAGGAGCTTTTCCCATATGCTTTCCTCTAGTAGTTTTGCCATTGCAGGTCTTGCATTGAAATCTTCCATCCTTTTCCAGGTGATTTTTGTGAGTGCTGTTAAATAGGGTCCAATTTAATTATTTTGCATGTGACTGTCCAGTTTTCTTAGCACCATTTATTGGAGAGACGGTCCTTTTCCCATTGCACATTCCCGGCTCCCTTGTCAAACACTGACTGACTGATGATGTGTGGACTTATTCTGGGCTCTCAATTTTGGTCCATTGGTCTGCGTGTCTGTTTTTATGGGAGTACCAGGCTGTTTTGATGGCTATAGCTTTGTAATAAAGTTTGTGGGTGAGGATATACAAGGTGTTACCTAATTCTGGGTCAAAAACCGTCAGCCTGTGGGTCTTGTTTTGAATTAACAAAGAGACAACATCAAGGAGCTGTCATTAGGAGAAATGAAGACAAGTGGTTTAAAGGGTTCCTGTACGTCAAGCATGTCAAACTCAAAGACAACACAGGCCAAATAAACAAGGTGTAAGTTTATGTGACCGCAAAAACACAAAAGCTTCAATATTCTTAGAAACGTAGGTTTATTTCAATAGAGATGCTGAATACTGTACAAAGGGCTGAAATAAATGAGTCATCATTAACATAAAATAATAGAACATTCTAATAAAAAGTAACATTTTTTTCTTGAACACTAACTTACCAGATATGGAATAACTGCAAAAATTAATAAGCATAACGCAAATAAACCTATTTTTCTGTTCTCTAAAAGCGAAATATTCCCTGTTGCGCACACCAAACAAGTCAGTCCAAGACTAGTGATGTGGCAATCAGCTGCTAAAATACTCGCTGCTAGTATTAGTGAAGAGAAATGGTGTGCCTGAGTGTAAGGCACGTAAGGGAAATGAATGCAACACGATTCTAGTAATTAGTCATTAGCAAATGTTGTAGTTTGTTATTAATAACTAGAGGCCCGATGCATGAAATTTGTGCAAGGGGCTCGGGCCTCACAGCCATGGCAGCTTGCCTTGACCCTCATAGCCCCGGCTTCATCCAGAAGATTGTTTGGAAGGATGTCAGAAGGTAGTTCGGCTGTCTGGTCTAATTAGCATATTACACTTTTATTATTATAGACTAGGGGCCCAGTGCATGAATTTGTGCACTTTGAAAGGAACTGTGGGCCGTGAGGCTGTGGTAGGCACAGGGGCAGGTCTCGGCCCATCCTCTGTGCCACCACCCGGCCCCTCTTGCCTCTACCACCCCCGTCCCCTGTCTGCCAGCAGCCCAACTGCCCCCCCCACTGCTGGCCTGGTCACCCCCAACTGCCCCCCACCCCGTGCTGGCCTGGTCACCCCATGCAGCTTGCTGTTCAGTCGTTTGGTCGTCCCTCACTAACCCCTCTGCTGGCCTGGTCACCCCATGCAGCCTGTTTGTTCAGTTGTTTGGCCGTCCCTCACTAACCCCCCTGCCAGCCTGGTCATAGGCAGCCATCTTGTGAGGGTGTGATGGTCAATTTGCACATTACCTCTTTATTATACAGGATAAGCTCTCTGCCCCCTTCCCCCCCTCTATTCTCCTCCTGGGACTCCAAATGCAGAATTTTTTTTTTTTTAAATTTTTCTTTTCAATCCCCACCCGAGGATATTTTTTTCCATTGAGAGTGGAAAGGAGGTGGGGAGGGGAGAGAGAAGAGAGAGAGAGAAACATTGATGTGAGAGAGACAAATTGACTACGTGTTCTTATCAGGGCCGGGGATTGAACCTGCAACCGAGGTATGTGCCCTTGACCAGGAACCAATTCCATGACCCTTTGGTTCAAGAGCCAATGCTCTAACCACTGAGCAACACCAGCCAGGGCAGAGATTATTTCTTTTAATGGTATCCTGTAATTTCCATAAGCTTTCTTTATCTCTTTCCTTCTTTTTTTGTTTTTGCTCCTCTGACTGGATGATTTTAAATGATCTACCTTCTAGCTCACTATTTTTTTCTCCTGTTTGGTTGAGTCTACTGTTGAAGCTTTCTATTGATTCTTCAGTTCAGTCACTGTAGTTTTTAAATCTAGGATTTCTCTCTCTATTTAGTGGTGTCTATTTCTTTGTTGAACTTCCCATGTTGCTTATGCATTGTTTTCCTCATTTTATTTAGGTTGTTTATCTGTGTTTTCTTGTAGTTCATGGCATTTAAGAGGATTATTTTGAATTATTTATCAGAAAATTAATAGGTCCATTTCTTTAGGGTTAGTCATTGGAGTTTTATTAGTTTCAATTTGCTGGTGTCATGCATTTTAGATTATTCATGATCCCTGTGGCCTTGCATTGGTGTCTGTGCATTTGAGGAAGTAGGCACATCTTCCAGTCTTTACAGACTGGCCTCCGCAGGCAAAGCTCTTCACCAGGCAGCCCGTCCAGAGGTTCTGGGCAGGCCATCTGGTAGAATCCATACGTGGGCTTGCTGCTGGAGTCCTTGGGTGGATAGGTCAGGTGCCTGGGTCAGCAGGTGAGCAACCCTCGTGCATGGGTACGTGGGGACCAGCCTCATGTTTGGACCGATGTGGGTGGATCTGGATCCTGGGTCCACAGGGGCAGCCAGGTGCTGGGGACCCTGGGGGTGGCCCAGCATCTGGATCCATGGAGGCCAGTTGATACTTGTCTAGCCAATGACCTGTACTCTTGGTCTTCAACTATACTGTGAAGGTAGCCCAGCAGGTACCCAGATGGTACGCTGGGTAAAGAAGGAAAACAGTAGAACTTCTGTTTATAGTTATCCTTACCTCATTCCTTTTAGCTTCCATTTCATGGATGTTTTATAATATATTGAATATGACTACAATAGTACAGTACACATACATAAACTATAAATAAATGCACTAGCTGGTTTGGCTTTGTGAGCATTGACCTGTGGGCTGAAGGGACCCAGGTTCCATTCCAGTCGAGGGCACATACCTAGGTTGCAGGCTTGATCCTCAGCCCTGGTTGGGACATGTGCGAAGGCAACCAATCAATGTGTCTCTCTCACATCAATGTTTCTCTCTCTGTTGCACTCTCTCTCTCTCTGTCTCCCTTTCACTCTCTCTAAAAACCAATGGAAAAATACCCTCTGGTGAGGATTTAAAAAAACAATAAATTAAAAAAAAATATATGCACATGTTTGCAGGGGTGCAGGCTCAAAGTGTATATGGCTGAGGTGAGTGTGCCAGACCATTACTAGGTACCTTCTACTTTCTCTTCAGAGAGAACATAACTAACCGTTTCACTTACAGCTTCCTAGTTACAGCAGATCTGAAGGCATGCTCTTGTCACCTTGGTAGAGCTGTGTTGTTGTTGTTGTTAAAGAACAGTTTATTGATTGTTAGAGAGAGAGAGAGGGAGAGAGAGAGAGAGAGAGAGAGAGAGAGAGAGAGAGAGAGAGAGAGAAACATTGATGTGAGAGTGCAATATCCTTGGGCTGCCTACTGCACATGCCCCACCAGAGCCCACAACCTGGGCATGTGCCCTGGACAGGAAACCAAACCAGGGACTTCCTGGCACATCGGACAATGCCCAACCAACTTAGCCACGCTGGCCAGGGGACCTGTGTTTTCTAAGTATCCAGAGATAGTGAATTTAGAAACTTTACCTATTTCCCTGGGTCTCACTCTCGGAGAGTAAATTGGAGAAGGTGAAATAGAGAACAGATTCCCTGTGCCTCATGGAGTTAACTAGTTGCTAGAATTAATTTTATTCTCCAACCACCTGAGAATAACATTTTAAGTCAGGAATTGCGCATTCATTGAGGCATAAGTCAATAAGAGGAGCCAACTGATGACAGACCGGGGAGCAATCAGACACAATGTAGTAAATTATGTTCTGTCATATTGTAATTCTTAACAACTCAGCTGTCACTCTAGACCCTTTTGCATCTTTGTCTGGAGAATGGAAAGATGTAAAATTTAGGCTGTCACAGACAAGGTAAAAATGCTGGCATGTGGAAAGACTTCACAGAGAAGACTCTTAAACTGAGTCCTGAAGGGGGAGTGAAAGTTTGCCCAGGTGACGCGGGGAGAAATGAAGGAGAACATGCCAGACAGAGGGAGAAAGATGGGCACACACATGGGCAGAAGGTCACCTCCCTGGGGAACTGAAGGGCTGGGGCACACAGGCTGTGCATGTTTGTGAGGGAGTACAGGAGCGGGAGGTCAAAGAGGCAAGTGGGGAGCCAAGTAAAATGGTCTTTAAGAGCTAGACGCGCTTGGGTGCACATTCCTGCTCGGCCTCTTACCAGCTCTGTGACCTCGAGCAAGAACTAGTCATTCAGGGTTCCCCATCTATACATTCATAGCGGCAACACTATGAATATGTAGGGTTAGTGTGCATTTGACACGTGACAACCCATTTGTGATGCTTAGAGTGGCATCTGGTCACATGCTGCCCCATAAGGTCTCAGTAAATGAAAACGGTTGTTGTCATGCTAATCAAGGGACCAGATGTGGGATGGCTCACATGCCATGTCAAAGAGCTCAGGCTTTATATTGTAGGTCATGTTTCTAAAATGTGATCAATTTGTCTGTAAAGCAAATGGTCCGCAAGTGGTTTGGCAGTTTATGTGGCATAAACAATGAAGAAATGTGCTTAAGAAGTTTTTAACTTTGTCTAGCCGGTGTGGCTCAGTGGTTGGGTATTGACCCATGAACCAGGATGTCACTATGGTTTGATTCCCAGTCAGGACACATACCTGGGTTGCAGGCTCAATGCCCAGTGTGGGGTGTGCAGGAGGCAGCTGATCAATGATTATCTCTCATTACTGATGTTTCTGTCTCTCTCTCCCTCTCTCTCTGAAATCAATAAAAATATTTTTTTAAAGATTTTTTAACTTTGAAAAGTTGTCAAATACCATTTGTTCTTGATCATAGTTCAAGTATGCAGATGGCTCAAATTGGTCAAACTATTTTATTTTACTACTAGAGGTCTGGTGCATGAATCCGTGCATGGATGGGGTCCCTTGGCCAGGTTGGCGATCTGGGTGGTCTCACCCAGTCCCCATCAGGACCGGCCGGGTGGTCAGGGGGGAGGTACATGGGAGGTTGGCCGGCCGCGGGAGGTTGGCTGTGGGAGCACACTGACCACCAGTGGGCAGCTCCTGCATTGAGCATCTGCCCCCTGGTGGTCAGTGCACGTCATAACTACTGGCCGGTCATCCAATCGTAACGGTCGCTTAGGCTTTTATATATATAGATTATCTTTATCCTATATAATCCTATATAATAAAAGCGTAATATGCTAAGTGTCCAACCAATCGGTCGACTGAACAGTTGACCGCTTGACAAGTTGCTATGACTCCACTGACCACCAGGGGGCAGATGCTCCAACCAGTAAGTTAGCTTGCTGCTGGGGTCCAGCCAATTGGGACTAGGCGAGAGGGCCGGACATGCCCTGGAGCCCTCCCGCGGTCCTTCCCCAGCTGGTCCCTCCCTGGCCGGCCGGCCAGCCCCCATCACCAGCCAGGCCAAGGGACCCCACCCGTGCACAAATTAGTGCACAGGGCCTCTAGTTATTTTATAATTCTTTACTAGAGGCCTGGTGCACAAAATTCATGCACAGGGAGGGGTGTCCCTCAGCCCAGCCTGCACCCTCTCGCAATCCCTTGGGTAGGGTCCCTAAGCCTGGCTGGTGATCAGGGCCTATTGGGGCTTTCCTTCCCCCAGCTGCCAGCAGCTGGCCTCGCCCCCACTACTGCCACTGCTTGCCATCTGTGCAACGCTGCTCCCCTCCCCTGCCAGACGCCTCCCTCTACAGGCGACAGGTGTGGGGTGCGATCACTTGGCTGGCCTGGGCCTCCCTCTGTGGGGCAATCAATGGCAGGGGACCCCAGATCGATTGCCCCGCAGAGGGAGGCCCCACCCACCCGCCGCAGCGTCGCCAGCTGGGTGGCCCTGGGCCTCCCTCTGTGGCTGCAGGCCAGGGCTCCGCAATCAATCGGCATGCGCAGAGGGTGGCCTGGGCCTCCCTCTGCGGGGTGATTGTGGGGCGATGGTGGGGTCCCTGACCAATCGCACCACACCCTCCTTGGCTGGTCTGGCGCCAGTGCGTGTCATAGCATGGTTGTCCGGACAGTCGTTCTGCTGTTCAGTTATTCAGTCGATTTGCATATTACGCTTTTATTATTACAGATTGTTGAAAGTATTACATATGTCCCCTGGTCAGACTCTTAACAAGATGTAGTTAAAACTCAGTTGCTAGGATAGCTTATTTTAGCAGTATCATGTGCATGTTATTGTTTATGTGTGTAAAATTTGCATTGGTTTATTGTTACTATTATGTTGTGTTATGGCTCTGATTAACAAAAATAGATTAATGACTAAAAAGTGGTTTCCTGAAGTGCAGAAGCGATGATAAAAATAGTAGGACAAACACTGCGACTCAGAAGCATAGTGAGCAGGACTCCAGGATCTGTCTGGACAAGAGCATCTGTGCGCGTGATGATCTCACCCGAGCAGCCAAAGGAAAGTGTGAATGAGAAGCGTGGCTGTGAATATCTAAAATCTGGTTCTATTCAACAAGAGCTTTCTCCCCTCTTGTCAACATGCTTGTAAAAGCAGCCTCAAATTCAGGGCAAATAGAATGCTTGGAGAGAAAGCAGAAGTCGCCCAAGCAGAACGAAAGGAAGGGTTGTTTGCTCCATCGCACCACGGCACACACATGGGGTGGTGGGGCTGCTGTTATTGCAATGAGGACGGCCGGTATCTGCCCGGTTGGGTGAAACCGCCAAGTGGGGAAAGCATGACCCGGCTCTTTGCGAATCAGCGGTGTATACGTGAATTAGGAAGACACACTTGATAATGTGAGTTCTGTTTATCAATTAATCCAGATTGTTTTTGTGAGACATGGTGCCGATTAGACATGTACTGGGGGTAACGGTGATGGGGCACCAGTTGTGTGTCCAACGAAGAGGTTGTATCTGTTTTTGTATAATAAGGTAAAAGACAATGGCAAACCCAGTCTTTTAAATAATAAGAATTCATTCGTCTCCTGCATCTGTAGGCCAGGGGTGGCTCTTCCCATCTCAGCTGGGCTCACTGGGTCAGTGATAAGAATGGGCGGGGCTGGCCAACTACATACTTTGTGGAGCTCAGTGCAGAATAAAACTCAGCATCCCTTATTCAAAACGTGTTAATGATTTCAAGAGGAGGACAGCAGAAGCAAGCCTGGAGCCTTTCTTAGCACAGGACCCTGTGTGACTACCGAGGTCACGTGACTGGGAGGCCAGCCCTGGCTATGGGTCATGCAGGAGCCAGCTGCTCGTGGCTGGGTTCTTTCACACGGATGGCTATCAGCAGGCTCTTGGCTAGTCTGGGATGAGAGACTTAGCTCGGACCACTGGGGTCACTCACCCTCTTCATGGATCTTACCCTTCAGCAAGCTGGCCCACGCATGCTCCGTGGCGCGGGCACACGAGCAGGAGCAAGCACACCCAGGTATGCAAGCACTGCCAAGCCTCCGCTGGTGCCACACTCACTGGCCTCCACTGGGTCACAGCAGGTCACGTGGCCAACTCAGAGCGGGAGCGGGAAGATGCTCTAGCATTATATGACAAAAGGCATGCGTGTAAGGAGGGTTGAAGAACTGGGGCAACTTTTGCCAACTACCTCACGTGACTACTCAAATATGGTGGTATCGGAGAGCTGAATTATCCACGTGTATTTACTTAGAGCAGTGAGCATCCTATCTTACTTGAAGAGGCAATGAAACTTGTTAGCGCCATCACATCTCAGTAACAGCAAGTCTTTGCTGTGTGTGTGGAAAAATGGGTGGCGTGTACCCAAACTGCTTTCCCACACTAAGCGGCTGGCTGTCCCGGGGGAGGCACTGGCGTGCATAATTGAAGCGAGTGAGGAGAGGAGATTTCTTTATGACGCTAAGAATGCCATGGAAGACCAGACATCCATCTGGCCCTTGTCATTATCAGTGTTGAGAGGAAATGGTATCTGTGATTTCAAGTGGGGCGTCACCACGCTGCGGTCAGTAGCTTGAAGAGCGTGAATCTCTCGTTTCTGGCTGAACATAATAGGGTATCAGCTGAGGATAAGATGTCAGGAAATTGAACTGTGACACAGGTGACTTCGTCCGCAGGCATTCCCTCTCTCCTACCATTTGATTTTCTTCTTTCTCTAGAGAGACAATCAATGACATATTATTGGGCCTACTTAAAAACCATACGCAATGCCAGGAAACACAGAAATTCTTTCCTGGGCTGAATGCAAACAAAAATCACTAGGAATGCCTTTGTAGCAACCTCCGCGTTTAAGCAGCCAGCCCCCCAGCTCTGCAGGAGGTGTGTCCTTTGGCTCAGCTGCTCCCGAAGCCGTCTTCAATGAGAAACTTCGCACTGTCTGCAGGTGCATATCCCATCCCAATATACAAAACCCGCGGTCAGGGCCCCAAACATTTGCTCCTTTACCTAATAGCCCATAATTCTTAGCGCTTTCTAATTTAATAGAACAAAATAAATGGAATCCATTAAGCATACATGTATATACACCTGTATATGTATATTCTGTATTTTAGTGTTTGACTGCAAACAACAGTATTTCTTCTGCTGATTGATTTTCCTCAGGTCTGAGTATATTTAAACACTTCTTTCTAATAAAGCTGGCATATGGCATTACCAATCTCTTGCTACTTATTATCCAATATTCGAGAACCAAGTATATGAGAATTGCTCTGAATCCCTTGCCGTATGAACTTGTTTCTCTGCATCTGTTTACTGCCTCCCCTGAAGCAATTCGAGCCATAACATACTTTCAAGCCCTTTCCTGGCCCAACGTCAATGTTGAAATTCTAGCTCCAGGTTTTAATTTTTTTCACAATATGCATGTCCATATTTATTTAGAGATAGCCATGTGTTTCACTCGGTTTTTTAGACACCGTGTCTGGTGTCCACCACTTCCTCTCCCTAGAATCTGCAGTGCTGGGAGCTGGAGTGCCCTTCCAAAGGCGGTCCTGTCCTCGCTCTGGGACTGGGAGAGGCGAGGTAAAGGGACCGCCAGGCCAGTGGCCTCCATTGCAGACGTAGATGTAGTCCACCCTTCTAGGTGGCTGAAGGTTTGCCAGCCTCCTTCTGAGCCCGTGGTTACTCCCAGGCTCCTACCTTGGAGAGCTAACCGTGTGCAGTGCGGGGAGTGGGGAGGGGCACGCATTGGAGACCACCTGTCCTCTCCCCACCCCAGCCCCCACCCCACCTCCTGCCCCACCTCAGCCCCTATTGTGAGGAGACCCTGTAAAGAAGGGCGCTGCTTTCCCATCCAGGCCAGCCTTGAAGTTCAGAGCCTTCCCCGGGAAAATGCCCGATGCCCTTGTTTAGAAAGTAGTCCTGGGTCTTTATCCTGGGGGCCTGGTCCTCCTGAAGCTGCCAGCAGAGGGGACGCCTGACACGGGCAGGCCAAATGTAGCCCTGGCTCCGGTTCCCTGACTGCGGGGTGGGGCGGGCGCTCACAGTCCATTCCTTCACACTGACCTTGGGTCCCCAGGCTTCCTCGGAAGAGCTGCCTTCCTTCGGGAGCTCAGCGTGGTTCCTCGCCCGGGGTTGCCGTGGACTGGAACCCATGTCCTCTCTCTCACAGGAGTTCCCTCCGCTTCTGACCCCATAGACTTGTTTTTGGGCAGTTATGGGTCCATGCTAAATTTGCCTGTGCCTGTGAATATAGGAGGTACATTTCTCTGTCATTTTAGTGGAATTTGGATCACAGGAGTAGAAACCTACGCTGAGAAAGTCAAATGGGGAGGCTGGCATCAGCCATATTTTCAGCAACTCAATCTGGGCAGCTGGGCGTGGAGGAGTGCGCTCTCTGTTACCTGTGCTTTAACTATCGCTCTGCTTACTGGGGTCGTAAAGGTAATGCCTGCTTTCCCCAAGCCTTCCATGTTACTGCATTTGTAAGTCTAGCGCCATCTCACCTGCAGTCCGACTAATGTCCATGATAAGTTAACCGGTCAAGGTGACATAGGAATGCTCCTCCGTATTTAACATCATTTATGAACATAGTTAATTGCATCCCCGAGCTTGGGCATTTTTACCCACAACTACAACTCGGACTCTCTTCAGTGCTCCCAGCACCTGCCCAGACAGACTTGCTCAGCACTGAAACCCATTTACAAACCCAATACGTCTGGAGTGGGCAACTAATCCAGAAGTTTTTAAACATTGCATTCTGGTCTAAATCAATCCATTTCTCCTAACATTTTTAATCACAAATCTTCTTAGATCAACCAAACTCTCTTACCTCACTCCCAGCCTGTTTCACCTGCCGGAAGCCGGCAAGTGCAAGCAGCAGAGGGGGAGCATGCCCGGCTCTGCGGCTGCTGTGCCCGCCGCCCTCCAGCCTCACACTCCTAGGAGGTTCACTGTCTTCCCAGGTCACTTTTTCCTTTTCGGAGGAGGACAATGGCCATTCATTTATTCGCCTTTTCTTCTTTTTAAATTATTGTTTTTAATTGTGGTAAAATACACATAACACCAAACTGATCTTAACCACTTTTAAGCATCCCAGACAACCTCTTCCAGCTGCCCCTCCGTTCTCTCGGGACGGTCTCCCTCACTGTCTCTGTGGACAGTAGAAGCAACCCAGAGAACCCTGCCTTTCCTTCCCGCTGCCATTGTTGTAGAAGACCGAAGAACCCAGGCGACGCTTAGAGAAATGGAGTTACACAGCTTTATTACGCTGGTGGTCTCAGGAGTCGCCTCCAAAGTGAGCAAGGCAATATGGTGGGAGCTTTTCCTTTATGCCCTTTTGGTGCCTTTGTCCCCCAAATAGGGATTATACTTCCAGACCTTTCACAGGCTTTGCAAAAAGCCCCAGGTGTTGGGGGTCTTGAGTCCATACCTAAGGGCCTGGCCTGGCGCCAGCGCTGATAACTGTGTGCTGTTCATGGTTTATGGCCTCTGTAAGATGTGAGCATTTAGGTCACAGGTCTTGCAAGGCCAGTTTGTGGAGAAAGGGGCAATGACTTAATTATAGGTTATCAAGAATGTACATTAGGTTGCTGGCACAGATTCAGATTGCTAGCCCTCCCGCACCCCCCCCCCCCCCCCCCCCCAGATATCAGGGTTACATTGGAATTAGCCTTTTAGCCTTCTCACCAGGTGACCATCTCCTGCACTGCGCCCTCCTCTCACAGTGAAAGAGCTGGCCAAGGCCCCCAAGGGCACATCCTCACCCCATGGAGGACCACAGCACCCTCCGGGGAACGCCTCTGTTCCCCATAGGCACCCCACCCTCTCCTCCTTACTGACTTTTCCCTCTGCTTCCGCCAGCGTGCAAAAGTAATATCTTTAAAAATGAAAATAAAACCAAGTTGTCTTGGGCTTTCCCTCTCCCTCCAGCCACTATCCCATTATAGAAAGAACTCTCACAGAGCTGCCCCACCTGCTTTCTTACCACCCTCCCTCGCATCTCCCATTCTCTCTTCACACCCCCATTTTCTCTTCTCCCCCATCCTCTCTGCTCCCCCTCCTCTGTTCTCCCCCATTGTCTCTTCTCCATCCTCTCTTCTCCCCCATCCTCTCTTCTCCCTCATCCACTCTTCTCCCCATCCTCTCTTCTCCCATCCTCACTTCTCCCCCATTCTCTCTTCCCCATCCTCTCTTCTCCCCCATCATCTCTTCTCCCCCATCCTCTCTTCTCCCCCATTCTCTCCCCCCCCATTCTCTCTTCTCAATTCTCTCTTCTCCCCCATCCTCTCTCCTCCCCATTCTCTCTTCTCAATTCTCTCTTCTTCCCCATTCTCTCTTCTCCCTCATTCTCTCTTCTCCATTCTCTCTTCATTTCCCCATTCTCTCTTTTCTCCCATTCTCTCTTCATTTCCCCATTCTCTCTTCTCCCTCCCCCATTTCCTCTTCTCACTCCATTCTCTCTTCTCACCCCCATTCTCTCTCCTCCCACATTCTCTCTTCTCTTCCCCTACATTCTCTTTCATGTCCCCATTCTCTCTCTCCCCCATTTCCTCTCCCCCGCCCCATTCTCTCTTCACCCGCTTCATACTGCCCCTATGAACATAGGGGTTGCAGGCCCTTAGGCCCATTGGTTTAGCGTCCATTGGTTATGGCTTATATGCATGGTGTAGAGGGCCCCACTCTACCTCCCCAGCTGTGCTGTCCCCCCAGCCCTCACTCAGGGTGCCTAGATCCCTGGAATTCCCTCTTTAAATGGCCCTGCAGCAGCCCCCAGGGCTTACGAGGGCTGTTCCTTAGCGCCTCAGGGTGTGGGATGCGGGCTGCCGGGCATGGGATGCAGTGTGTGTATCTACCCTGAGCGAGGGCTGTGCTGGCTTGGAGGGCTGCGGGAGGGGTGTAGGTGCAGCTGGGAGTTCACTCTGGAGGGAGGGAGGTGGGCCAGGGCCCCGGTTCTCTCTATGCCAATTCACTCTGGTGAGGAATGCAAGGAATTGGAGAATTCTAAATGTAAACTCAACTTTTTGTGGTTGATGACTATATGTTTGTCAAGGGAGAAAAATCATATCTTACTTAGCAGTTTCCTCAATGGATGGCATTTAAACATTTAAACATACAGTGTGTAGACCTCCACAACTGCCCACTCCAACCGAATTTTCATCAAACCTCCGTCCAATGTCCAAGGCTCCCAGCACCTTTCTTAGCCTCACAGCAGCAGCGTTTGGCATGATTAACCAATTAACCACATTCTCCTCTCGCGCTCCAAGGCATCCACTCTTATCTGCCTCCTGCTCCCTCCCGGCCCTCCTCCGTCTCCACCTACACATCGGAGTGCGAGGGTCCAGGTCTGACCTCCACAGCTCTCTACTGAAGCCCTTTCCTTTCATCTCTGGCCTCCTGTCTGTGAATTCCACCTGCGGCTGATGCCAACTCTAGTTTCCCATTTCCAGTTTCTGCTTGTCACATCCATTTGGGTATCTCATGGGCACCCAAATTGCACAGGTCCAAACTAGAATTCTCGATTCCCCTCAACCTGGTCCTTCCCACCACCTTCTACCCCACTGTCTCACTACTGTTGAGGTGCTTAATCCCAAACCCTGAAGTCCTCCCTGGTTTCTGATGGCCTCCATCCCACGTACGGTCCGTCCACAGGGAAGTTCTTTCTCTCCCTTCGAAGTCTGTCTCCCACCCCCTCACTCCTCCCCGAGGATACTCTGCCATCCTTTTCCCAGTCGGCCTCACCTCCCACCTGGACACACAGGGCCTCCTGTGGCTGCCCGCGTCCACGCACAGCTCTTCTCACTACGACTGTTCACCTTACCCCTCCTGCCCAAAACCTTCTAACAACTGTCCCTTCACATTAAACACAAATTCCAGACTCTTCCACCTGATCCATTCGCAAGGCCCTCCTTGGCCTGCCCTACTTTCCCTGACCCCTCCCGCCTCACCCCTGCATCCCGCGTGGCTGCCTGGCACACTCAGGCACGTGAGTTCGCTTTGCACCTCCGCTCCCTATGCCCAGGCTGGGCCCCGTGGCCACTCCTTCACTCGCTAGACCTCAGCTCGGTTCCTCCTCTGAGACATCAAGTACACCCTTTTCATGTCTATTCCTTAACCAGGTTTACCTTCACTTTAAAAACCCTGTTAGTTCTGCATTTGCTTCCATGTCCATCTCTGAGTAGAACTTCAGGTCCCTTAAGGTGGGACTTCCATCGCTCAACACCCAGTGCCTAGAATAATGTGATAGTTCAATCAATACATTTTGAAATTAATCTCATTACATGTGAAAAATTCTTCTAAGGGTTTCACTCAGCTCAAATAATGTGTGAAAAGCACAGATGGCCACAGGACTCTGGAAATTTACTGCTGAAGCTGATCACGGGCATCCACCACAGTTCCGCGGCTGTCCATCGTCCCCACGCTTGTTTGACAGTGCACACTTATTACAACATGACTGACGGGCGGCTGTATTTCCACACCCGCCTGGCACCGTGCACGCTTGTTACAACACTACAGGCCGATGCACGAAGTTCGTGCAAGGGGCTTGGCCCTCACAGACCCAGCTGCCTCGGCCCATTGCAGCCCTGACTGCTTCAAGGCCCCGCAGCCCCGTGGCCCCGCCCACTGGTCACTCCGGAAGGTTATCCAGAAGGTCATTCTGCTATCCAGTCTAATTAGCATATTAGCTCTTTATTATATAGGATGACTTAGGGGCTGTATTTCCACACCCACCTGGCACCGTGCACACTTATTACAACATGACTGACAGGCTGTATGGCCACACCCACCTGGCACCGTGCACACTTATTACCGCCTCAACAGTCTTGACCAGGCGTCCTCAAACTATGGCCCGCGGGCCACATGCGGGTGTTTTTGCCGTTTTGTTTTTTTAGTTCAAAATAAGATATGTGCAGTGTGCATAGGAATTTGTTCATAGTTTTTTTTAAACTATAGTCCGGCCCTCCAACGGTCTGAGGGACAGTGAACTGGCCCCCTGTTTAAAAAGTTTGAGGACCCCTGGTCTTGACCATCTCTCATGGGGAAGCCAGACCTGATCTGTCCTGGGTAGATATTGCGCCTCTGGCTGTCACCTAGAATTCAATATAAAATGTACAAACTAAGCATCATTTTCTTTCATATTTAGCCAATTTTTACAAATTTATTTTTCATGCAACATTTTTTTTAAAATTTGTGCTGCTGGAATTCTATGCTTTTTTTAAGAAATATATATTTTATTGATTTTTTACAGAGAGGAAGGGAGAGGGAGAGAGAGTTAGAAACATCAATGAGAGAGAAACATCAATCAGCTGCCTCCTGCACATGCCCCACTGGGGATGTGCCCACAACCAAGGTACATGCCCTTGACCGGGATCGAACCTGGGACCCTTAAGTCCACAGACCAATGCTCTATCCACTGAACCAATCTGGTTAGACTGGAATTCTATGCTTTTCACCCAGATGTGTTCCTTCTGATTCACGAACCTGGGCCTTCTCTGTTGGAGCGGCCTCATCTCTCAGCATCCACAAACACTCACTGGCTCTTTGTGCCTTTATTTGTAAACTTCTGGGACTCTCTTATTATTTCTGATAGTTTTTAGGTGATTCTCCCAGGTTACATGCAAGGAAAGATAATTTTTGTCTCCTTATTTCCAATAGCTAAGCCTTATTTTGTCTCCATGGTGTATGTTTATTTTTGCTTGAGCTTCCAAAAAAAATCGTCATATGATACTGGCAGCTCCCATCCTGGCTCGGTTTATGACTTTAAAGGGACAGCTCTGTGTTTTATTGTTAAGGATGATGTTGACTGCTGACCTGAGACTCTTTTACCATCTATTCCTTAATTCCTGACACATTTACTGGTCCCGTCCGAGCACTGGGGTTGGCGATCGATTGGCAGGCACTGACGGCCTCGGGGAGCAGTGTCTGTGCACAGCGCCGGCCGGGCCATCAGGGATGTCTGCTGGATTCTTTGTAATGCTTTTATTTTTAGCATTTATTAGTTAAATGATGCAGTTGTTTTTTAATTTGGCCTGTAGGGATGATTTAACATTAATATATTTTCATTCACTTATTAAAGAAATATTTGAGTGCTTACTATAAGCCAGGCAATTCTGCCATTATTTTCATATTAATTTTGTGATATTTATAAAATTTTGTAGGGCTTTGTGATTTTTAAATATCAATTTATAAATATTAAACAGTTTTTACTGTACTAGAATAAATTCCATTCAGTTGTGGCATGTTTTTCTTTAACTTTTTGTTACTAATCAGTGGCTCTTATTGTCAAGAATTCAAAAGATGCAAAAGCATATGGACCCAGAAAGTGCACAATTTCCCAATATCCCCAGGGGGAGTCCCTATTGATAGATATTTATGGACCTTTTTCTTTTTCAATTTTAATAGACTTCTAACATCCATTTGCAAGCATTCTGTGTAGGGTTGTCACATCGATACTCATGGCTGTGTACAGGTGTCCCGGCAGGAAGCCTGCACGGCTCCACTCAGGCTGGCCTCTGGCTCAGTGACGCCGGTCGCAGTGCCTGCCCATCTGCCCGGTCCGGGCCGCACGCGCTCCCTCCTGGTGCCACACAGAAGGCTCTGGGCTCCTTTGTTCTAAGGTGTTTATTGAGCACTTATCTGACTCCATGCAACTTACATTCCAGGCAAGGGGCAAAAAGGAACATAGATCAGGTGTGTGGTATGTTCGATGGTGATGAGAGCTGGGAGAGAAGGCAGAGAAGAGCATGCAAAACGTTATGGGGACACTGGACCATCGTTACTGTGGGAAGGAAAGTCCCACGTGGGGAGGTAGAGGACTTCGCTAACAGAGGATTCAGACAGAAATGCGAGGGAATGATCTAAACGACTTACGCAGGGTCGGTGAAACTGGCAAGTGTCATGTTGAACAGAGCAAGCAGGTGCAGGAGAGCGCCTTCTGGAGGGCTCCATGTGTACAGAGTACAAACCAGACGCACCGACCTATGCGGTGACAGGCAGGCAGGCAGCGGCTGTGCGTGAGGGAGGCACCTTGGGAATGCTGGTCGGGGCCGCTTCCCAATGCAGGGCTGTTAACACCCCGTGTTCCGAGGGTGAAGATTCACCCGACTGGACATGTGTAAGGTGTGTTTTCCATATGAATGTTACATGTCAATAGTATCCTTATTGTTCCTTTTAATTAAAACATTAGCTGTCTCATTGGAATAGGACACAGCCATCCAAGGGCCCCTCCTGAACCCTGTGCCTTGCCTTTCCCCCAAACCTGGCACGTGGAAGGGATTCATGATGGGCGGGCGTGTGGAGTGGATGAGGGAGGGGTTAAACAGGAACATGTCCACACTCTCAGGACGGCTTCCTGCTTAGTCCCCCTGAATGGGATCACCTGGGGAAACTAAAGCTATAGCTGTTGTCACTGTCACTGCTGTGCTTTTAAGAAATCAAGACTGTCCCCACACCCCATCTGCTGATGTGAGAACAAGGCACTCATTCGGCAGAGGTTTAAATGCTTTTAGGGTTATTTAGAGTCAGGACAGCAGATGAAGTGAGGACAAAACATGAACTTGGCAACAGGAAGGTTCTCGATGACGTTGCTGGGCCAGTTTCACTCCCATGGAGGCGGCCGACGCCAGATCGCACAGGGTGGACGAGAAGTGGAATGTGAGACTGGAAGCGATGAAAGCTGACAAGTGCTCAAGTACTCTGAAAACTGAGCGAGGGTTACGTGGGGTTGCAATGCATTTTGGTGTTTGTGTGCTTGTTTTTCATAAAAGATGAGAAAAACTAGAGTGTGTGTACATGCTAACGGGGGCAAATCAATAGATAAGGATAGTTTCATTCATTTATTCCTGCATTCAGTTTTTTGGTCATTTGCGTATTCAACAGCCACCTCCTAAGTGCCTGTCACACCAGTGGCTGTCCTTAGCAGAGGTAGCAGAGCAGGGAATGAACTAACACCATCTCCGCCCTTGCCCAGTTTGCAGTCTATCAGGGAGGAGAGAAGCTGAAGAAGGCGACAGAAAAATGACTGCTGGGCACCGGGTGTTGAATCAAAGGACCAGGGGCGGGATTAGCATGGACCAGAGGGATCTTCTCTTGCAATGAGATGCAGTGACCACGAAGAGATGGCACAGCGCTGATGGGAATAGCTGGTGAAGAGCAGAGAGGAGGACCTTCTTGGCAGGCATGTGGGGAAGCAGCACTCAGCAGAGGGGAGCTGGGGCAGAGGGTGGGAAGTCGAGCTCCATCAGTTCGGTCACTGCTGCCCCTGGCTCCTGACACCGGCAGCTGTGCAGGGAGATGCGTGGCGCCCGCCAATGGACTAGAACTCTGCAGTCACACCTGACACGAGGCTCAGAAAGCCAGTGCTGAGGGGGGGACCACAGGGTCAGAGATGCCTGTGAAGGCCTCTAAGCAGAGGTCCTACTGGGGACAGCATGCTGTCTGTCAGCTCCTTGCAGCGCAGGTCCAGGTCTTTGCTTCTGCAGGTGACCATGAGCTGAAGCCTTTGGTGAGCACTTTGGAACTTTGTATAAAAATGATTTGTATCACTCTCGGCTTACTGAGAACCTCGCTGGATGGGAGGTTTGACAAGACTGAGACCAATGGGAAACCAGCAGTCCCTAGTCTGTCTCACGCTCACTCCTCGCTATCCAAGTGATGAGTTCTTCCTCATGCTCCCCGCCACCGCTTTTCATTCTGCAAGTGGGTCATTCAGTCCTCAACAAGTGCAACCATTGCAGTCAAACACCAAGTCTGCAGGCTATTAATTCTTTATAATTTTAATAACAACACACTCAAAGGTGCCCTCGAGTTCCCTGAATTCTGATAAACTTTCTTTCTTTTTTTAAAACATATTTTTTTATTGATTTCAGAGAGGAAGGGAGAGGGAGAGAGAGATTGAAACTTCAATGATGAGAATCATTGACTGGCTGCCTCCTGCACGCCCCCTACTGGGAACCGAGCCCGCCACCCAGGAAGTGCCCTTGACCAGTATCAAACCGGGACCCTTCAGGTCCCATGCCTATGCTCTATCCACTGAGCCAAGCCAGCCAGGGCCTGATAGACTTTCTTGAGTGGGGAAGAGAGGGATGAAGTTAGCACCCAGGGGATTCATATGGGTGTGAGTCTCGTAGGTGTATATACATCACTGGCTATGTTCAGGAGGGAAACATTAAAAGCAGAGAATACTAATGCAGTGCAACCCCTTCGTTTCTCAGGTGTGGAAACTGAGGCCCAGAGAGGTGATGTGATTTGCCTAAAGTCATGCAACTAGTGGCAGAGCCAGGCCTAGAAGCCAGGTGTCCTGGCTCTCAAGACATTCTGCAGCCTGAGGGTGGAACAGGTATTACTCACCTGGGGCCACGGGTCAGGTGTTCAGCCAGAGCTGCCTGGGGTTCAGCTAAGGAAGCCAGAGGATGTGTCACCTCACAGTGCTGGCAATTGAACAACTTAGGCGTGAAAACAAAGCTGGGTAGAGCAGTGCTGATTCCGTGTAATTAGCCAGTTATTAGTAACAGGAAAGGAGCGAAAGGGAGGCCGGACGTTATAAGCATGTCACCTGGGCAGCCTCACCAGGAAGCTGCAACTTTGCATCCCCAGGGACTCACTGGTCCGTTCCCTGCAGATCACTGGGGGAAGGGACTGGACAAGGGGAGATGGATGCATGCCCAGTGAAGTTGGGGTGATGTATGGAAGGCAACTGTCAGTCAAACCTGGGAACAGAGATTATTGGCCAGAAGGGACAGGGCCGATAGTCTGGAGAAACACCTGGTTTCATTGAGAATCCTATTTCTCAATGAAACCAGATGTTTCTCCACAACTCAGGGCCGCAAGTCTATGAAAATGTGGGACTAATACTCCCCAAAACAAAGGTGTTTTCTCTTGGTGCTCTGGTCTCTTGTGGCTCTCTCACTTTCACCGGTTCCCTCCATAGCCGCATGGCCTGCAGCCCTGCAGACCCCACACCCAATGGACTCATGGGCTGTGGCTGGAAACACAAGCTAAGCCAGCCTGATGCTGAGTTGGACCATGTAGACATGGAACGGAAACCCTGGACAATGGCTTCTGGAAGCCAGTTCCAGCATGTCATAATTACAAGAGTTTCATCAAAACAAAAGGTTGATGAAACTTGGGGGCTCAACAAGGGCTGAGTCACATATGTAATCACCTGTTGGAACTGCTGAAAAGGCACTTCCCCCAAACCTGAATAGGATGATTGTTTGCTGCCAGACAGCTCAGGGCATCTTAATCTACATGTTATTGCCTCCTGTTGGCCAAACACCTGAACAGCTGTAGGCTATTTCCCAATCTGACAATGCTTCTGTAAACCCTACCCTTTGAAGTGTATTATCTCCACCTTGCCTTAGGACAAATTGTATTAATAAAAAGCAGTGGTCCTGAGACAAGGGGAACTAAGAACTTAGATCTTTAGCTCCTTTAGCTGAAGCTCCTCTGACCCCCAATGCCTTTCAAAACTACCTTTCGTCTCCGGACTCTTATTTAATTTACACACAGCCTTTCTCCAGATTGCTGAACCCTTTGTAATGCTGGGACAAGAACCCGGCAAATGGCCGTATTCCTACTCTATCGAAAGCAAAATGGGAACAGAATCCATCCCATTGACGGGAATGGCATGATCTGGTCTCTAGGGAAAGCAGAATGAGGGGACAGGAAACAGCAGAGCCCAGCTCCACTCCTCCTCCACGGAGCCACCTCCCTCCCCCAGGCAGGAGGCAGGAGGAAGGAGGGAGGAGGCAGGAGGAAGGAGGCAGGAGGGAGGAGGAGAAGGGATAAGGGAGGAGGAGTAGGGAGGAGGGAGGAGGCAGGGGGAGGAGGCAGGAGGGAGTAGGGAAGAGGCAGGAGGGAGGAGGAGGAGGAGGAATAGGGAGGAGGGAGGAGGCAGGGGGAGGAGGGAAGAGACAGGAGGGAGGAGGAGGAGGGAGGAAGAGGAGGGAAGAGGCAGGAGGGAGGAGGGAGGAGGAGTAGGGAGGAGGGAAGAGACAGGAGGGAGGAGGGAGGGGGCAAGAGGGAGGAGGAGGAGGGAGGAGGAGAAGGGAGGAGGGAGGAGGGAAGAGGAAGAGGAGGGAGGAGGCAGGAGGCAGGAGGTCATGCCTGTCTCTCCTTTGCCAGCAGGGACCCCCACTGCTCCTTCATGGTTGCCATGACACTGATGGTTCCAGAGAATCCTATTTCTCAATGAAATCAGGTGTTTCTCTAGAACTCAGAGGGTGGTTTTCTTAGCAGAAGGGCTGATTAGGACAGGCATGGAGTCCTCCCCTAACTCTTACTTAATCTTCATGTGGTTCCTTTCAGCTACCACCCCATCCACCACTCTTAGTGACAGCTCGAGCTCCACTCCACCGCACCCATTCCCATCTTCCTGGCTCCCATCGTTCTCTCTTATTCCCTGTTGGGAGGCTTACCTAACCCTTCAGACTTGATGCTTGGCACCATCTTTGCCTTATTCAGCATCTTCCTCTGGCTGCCTGTCTGGTGGGCCTTCTGTTTGGTTCTGCAACACTCAGCCCCCACCCCATTAGTACCAGCAGTACCGCTGGCACCTTGTTGAGTTTGACTTCCAACCAAACTCTGTCTCTGCACCACTTACTGCAGAACCAAAGCTCAGGGAAGGGCTCCTGCCCAGGGTCAGGGCTCCTGCCTGGATCAGGCTCCTTCAGCTTCCGTAGTGGAGGTCGAGGAGGAGGCCAGCACTTTAAATTGCCCTCTTGTCGGACCCAGACACAGGGGGCATTTCTCCCAGAGGGAGGTTGGACAAACAAGAAGGGAGGGGTTCAACAGAATCATAATGTAAGCCACGCGTGTAATTAAAAATCTTTCAGTAACCACATTTTAAAAGTTAGAAATGGGTGAAATCAATTTCAATATTGTATTTTATTTCACCCAGTATTCCTAAAATTTCCTCACTTCAACAAGTAATCAGTATAAAAATTATTAATGACATCTGTGCCTTTGTGTTGTTGTTGGTTTAAAAGTTTGAAATCCAGGGTGTGTTTGACACTTACAGCACAGCTCAATCCAGACACTACAATTTTCAGTGGACACATTTGCTCTGTATTTATATTTACAGCTGACAAAGTGGACTCACATACCCAGGTTGTTCCAAGCATACTTAAAAGGCTTCCAATTACTGAATCAAGTACCAAAAAATCACTTTCCTCTCATCACTTCCCCATCGGCAAAGCAAAGTCATCTTTCTTAGAAGAACTGTTAGAAGCGGAAGCATACCCATTTCCATCCGTCTGTCCGTCTGCGCTTTGCCAGTTCACTGACTAGAGTCAGCTCAGTATCGTTAGCATGGAATGTAAAGCGGTACTGGATACATTGAAAAGTAACTCTAAGTGCATCAATTGCAACAAAACGTTCTTCAAATTTTTCTTGTAGGTTTTGCAGATAATTTACATGATGCTGGTATTACAATTCAAAATATTTTGCATATTGACTCATATTGGGAAACGTATGAAATCATTCTTATTGAATTATATTATGAGAAGTTTCAATTTCAGTATAAATTCTTGTACTTTTCTAGCTGGGTGACAAGTACGCTTTTCTTTCCGTAGAGCTTCAAATTTGTCTCATTCCTATACAATGTGACATCAGTGAGAAAACAGAGCTCACACTGCCATGTTTCACCTTTGATTATTAAACATTGGGTAAAAACCCCTTTTGTTTCAAGAAAATATTGCATTGGAATTGACAGTAGAGTAAATCTTTGCAAAACTCTCCCATGACTCAACCAGTGAACACAGATGAAGATTCGGATCATCATGTTCATTGCTCCCTCCTCCCCACGGACTAGTGTCCACAGCACTTACATGAATATGACTGTGTCCATCACACTTTCTGTGGAATCTGCTTCTAAAAAGGAGCCCAGGTATTTTCAATATGCATCTTACAGCGGAAGGAGGCAGTAGGGAAATGTTAGTCTCTTGTTTTGAAATTTCAATAGATCCAGATTTTTGACTGACCATAGTTGGAGCACCATCCTAATATATAAAAACCCAGGGTCCGTCATGACCGGAGGCTTGACCAACTGAAAGTCAGTCCTGCAGTCTGCGCTGGGTTGCCGTGGCGACCCAGCACTGACGGCTGTGGCTGCAGGCACAGTGACCCAGCACTGGCTGCGAATTAGGCCCGGAGAGAGGCCTGAAGAGAGAAGCAGGGTCTGATCCGTAGTCTGTGTAGCAGCTGTTGATCAGCACTTGCCTCTCTCTTTCTCTCCCAGCCCGGCCAGCAGCCACACCTCCATTTTTCTCCAGACCTCCACTGGGGCTGCTGATCAGCCCTGCTTTTCTGATCAGGCCCCATTGATAGGCCCAGAGACGCTGATTGGCATAGAAACCGACCATTCAGAACCAAATCTGGGTGAAGTGTGAGGAGCCAATGGCTGCCTAGGAGGCGGGGCTTTTGATGCTGACTGGCATAGACACCGAGCAATCAGAACCAAATTGGCAAGCAGAAGAGGGCAGTTGGGGGTGAGATCAGGCTGGCAGGGGAGGGCATTTGGGGGCGAGATCAGGCTGGCAGGGGAGGGCAGTTGGGGGCAACTAGGCTGGCAGGGGAGAGTAGTTGGGGGTGAGATCAGGCCGGCAGGGGAGAGCAGTTAGGGGTGATCAGGCAGGCAGAGGCAGTTAGGAGTGATCAGGCTGTCAGGGAAGGGCAGTTGAGGGTGAGATCAGGCCGGCAGGGGAGGGCATTTGGGGGCAAGATCAGGCTGGCAGGGGAGGGCAGTTGGGGGCAACTAGGCTGGCAAGGGAGATCAGTTGGGGGTGAGATCAGGTCGGCAGGGAAGGGCAGTTAGGGATTGATCAAGCATGCAGAGGCAGTTGGAGGTGATCAGGCAGGCAGAGAGGTTAGGGGTGATTAGGCAGGCAGGCAGAGGCAGTTAGGGGCGATCAGGCAGGCAGGCAGGTGAGCAGTTAGGAGCCAGTGGTCCCAGATTGCGAGAGGGATGTCCGACAGGGATCGGGCCTAAACCAGTGGTCGGACATCCCCCAAGGGGTCCCCGATTGGAGAGGGTGCAGGCTGGGCTGAGGGAACCTCCCCTCAGTGCACAAATTTTGTGCACTGGGCCACTAGTCCTATATAATAAAAGCCTAATATGCAAATTGTCCCCTCAACTGGGAGTTCAACCAGGAGTTCCACTGCTTGCTATGATGTGTGCTGACCACCAGGGGGTGGCATGGAACATGGTGGGCATCGGCAATGCAGCACTGGCAGCAGGTGACAGTGGAGGTGCTGTTGGCCCTGATGGGCCCCAATGAGAGCGAGACCACAGCAGGATGGTGGAGCAGGTGAGCGGGTGGTGCCAGGCCAAGGCGGATGCAAGCAAGGGCTCGATCACCCCACCGATCGCCCTGCAGATGGTGACCAGTGGCCATCAGGCCCTGATTGCCTGATCAGGGCCGGGCCCCAGGCTGGGACAGGAACTGGGGGTGGGAGCTGCAACCTCTCACTGGCTACCTGGGGGCGGGGGTGACAGGGATGGAGGTGCAGTGAGAATGCAGGGTGTCTGCCAAGCTCACTCTCACTCTGCCTGCTACCCTCCCCCAGGACACCAGGGCTCACGCGCCAGGGAAGCCCCCACGCTCAGGTGCTGGGTGCCCGTGAGGAGCCTGCCCCCCATGGGGAGTCGGCCCCGCACCCATGTGGCCTCTTCCAGGTGAGCCAGGCCACAGCCGCTGGGACCATAGGAGCCAGTTGGGCTCCCCGTGGGTTCGCGCAGGAGCTGGTCTGTGAGGCCAGCCAGGAGAGAGCATGCTGCCCGCGCAGCTTCCGTGCGGTGCCACTGGGTGGCCCAGAGGCCCACGCTGCACCCTGGCCCACAGCATCTGGCTGCGCTCACCACATCTCTGTGTGGGGACTCAGGTGGAGGGGGGCACTCGGAGGCCCAGGGCCCAGAGGTCACCTGCCTTTCCACGCCAGATGCTCATGCTTCGATCGCTGACCAGGCCTAGGGACCAAACCCATGCACAGATTTTGTGCACCAGGCCTCTTGTCTGGTATGAAATAAACTAATTTTTTTATACCTAACTGAAATTCTTGTCAGATTAAAATATCTATGGCACAATTTGTTGTTGTTTTTTTAAAGCCATGTATTTGCAATGTTTTTTTCATAATTTTAGAAGACCTTTAACCTTTTGCACTCGGATGTCGAGTGTGACTCGACACGGTTAGCATCAGTAGCAGCTCGTATGTCGAATTGTATTGAATGTATCAATAATTTGAAATATAAAAAAATCCAAATAAATAAGTTTGTATGAAAAGAAACTCCAGTTTTTTATTCTACTGCCGCACTTTGTAAAATCTGGGGTATTTAAAAAATTAAATCCCGAGTAGAATAAAGGAATCGAGAAAAAAGCAAGCGAGTGCAAAGGGTTAAGACTAAATATATCCAAAGTATTAATTGGGCAGTTGTCTCATAGCCATGACGCAGCTAAAGTTTGCTATATTTCAAAATTTGAATTATCTTTGATAGTTCTTATATTCTATAGGCAATTGGTGGCTTAATTGAAGATTGTTTACTTTTTATAAAATATCTTTTTAGTTTTTCTCTCATAATTTTCTAAAAATTTTTTACAACTGAAATAATAATTTTTTTTACCATGTTTCCATTAAAATTGTGTGTTTTTTTTCATGTTTTTATTGACTTCAGAGAGGAAGGGAAAGAGATAGAAACATAAAAATTGTGTGTGCGCATGTGTGTACAAGACTCCAAGTCATTTTATGGCTGGCCAAAATTGCAGTCTCTGATCCTATTAAAACCTATTTTAGCCCTAGCCAGTGTGGCTCAGTGGTTGAGTGTCATCCCCAAAAGGTCACCGGTTCAATTCCCAGTGAGGGCACATGCCCAGGTTTTGGGCTCCATCTCCCATCCAGGTGTGTGCAGGAGGCAGCGATCGATGTTTCTCTCTCACATCCATGTTTTTCTCTCTTCCCTCTCCCTTCTTCTTTCTCTATGAAAAAAATTTTTCAATAAAAAGCCTATTTAAAAATTTTTCGTTTAACATTTTGTTCTGATTTCAGGCAACTCTTTCATGGGTTCTTTTTTATTATAAAATATACATAACGTGAAAATGCACCATTTTAACCATTTTTAAGTGTACAGTTCTGAGGCATTAGCACTTTCACATTGTTGTGCAGCCCTTACCACCATCCATCTCCAGAACTCTTTTCATCTTCTGCAATTGAAACTCTGTCGCTGTGAAACACAAACTCCCCATCCCGCCCCTCCCCACCAGCCCCTGGCAATAGCCATTGTACTTTCTGTCTCCATGAATCTGACTATCCTAGGAACCTCATATAAGTGGAATCATACCATATTCATTCTTTTGTGACAGGCTTATTTCACTTACAATAGTGTCTGTAAAGGTCATCCTTGTTGTAGCAGGTGTCAGAATTCCCTTCCTTTTTAAGGCTAGATATCCATCCCATTGTATATATGGACCACATTTTGTTTATCCGGTCATTTGTCAATGGACACTTGAGTTGCTTCCAGCTTTGGGCTATTGTGAATAACGCTGCTATTAACATGAGTGTGCCAGTAATTGTTCAAATCCCTGCTTTCACTTTCTTTGGTGGAATTATTGGGTCATATGGTATTTGTATGTTCAGTTTTTGTTGTTGCTTGTTTTTTGTTTGTTTGTTTTGTTAATCCTCACCTGACGATATTTTTTCCATTGTTTTTCACAGAGAGTGGAAGGGGGGTGGGGAGAGTGAGAGAGAAGCAACATCCATGTGAGAGATACATTGGTGAGTTGCCTCCTGCACGGCTCCAACCAGGTGCGAGGAGTGAACCCACAACCCAGGTACATGCCACTGACCAGGAATCAAACCGGCGACCCTTCTGTATGAGGGCTGACGCTCTACCACTGAGCCAAACTGGCCAGGGCTGTGTGAAGAGGTGCCATACTGTTTGTTTGTTTTGTTTTTCTGTGGGGAGAGGGTGTACTAGCCAACCTCATGGCTGTGAAGCAGCATCTCATTGTGATTTTGATTGGCATTTCCCTAATGACTAATGATATTGGGCACCTTTTCATGGGTTACACCAATTCTTTTTGAATGCTGAGAAAAAACTTCTTATCAAATTCATTGTGTATTTGCTGAAAACGTCTCAATATTTTCACTTCATTTTTAAAATGTTGTTGTGTGTTTTTTAAAAACAAACACAGCCTTTTAGTTTTGCTTTGCCACAGTGATTGCTATTGCCATTCATCATGAAACCCGTGCTGCACCTTCTTCGCCTCCTGTTTTCTTTAATATGTTGGTCATCCCTAGCTTCTGCATCTCCATTTGATTCTACGTCAGTTGTATGTCTCCGTTTTAAATTTACATTTGTGTTCCCCCACAGAAAACTAATAGAATTATATTATAATTAAATTAATATGTATTTTGGTTTAATTGCCAATTATGATTTACAAAGGTGTCATGCAACTCATCCTGTGAGTAAACACAGTGCAGTGTTAGATCCGTGCACAGAAAAATGTCATTCGAACTGAATCAGTCCATTGAGACCAATTAGATTGCTGATGTGTTCACACGTAATCCTAGAAACACCCACATGTGGCCAGCCTACAGCAAGGCATGCCATGTCTTCAGCGTGTGCCCTACACTACTATGATAATATCTTATGCAATGCAATTATTAGAGTATAATTATTTGTTTGCCCTAAAATAAAATTGAATTTAACAGAAAAAAATGTACTGATTCTGTCTTAAAATTTTAAAAACTAAGTAAAGCTAAAAATTTAGTTCTCCGCTCACATTAGCCACATTTCAAGTACTCAGTGGCTGCCTGTGACCAGAGGCTACTGCACTGGACAGAATAGCCCTGGGAATTAAAACAACTGCAGCAAACCGAGCAACTCCACAGCTTGGTTTCTCCCTAACACACCTCTGCATAGTGCGCGGAAGGCATGCAGTCCGTGCTCCTTTAACACGGTTCCCCATGGCCACCCCCAGAACAGCCCTCATGTCCATCAGCTGGTTATGGCCCCCAAATTGTGGTGTATTTATTCTAAGGAAATTTATGCCACAGATTAAAATAGATATAGTTGACCCTGGAACACCATGGATTTGAACTGTGTGGGCCCACTTATGGATTTCTTTTCAATAAATACTGTAAATGTATTTTCCTTATGATTTTCTTAATAACATTTTTCTCTAGCTTGCTTTCTTGTAAGAATACAGTATATAATACATATAACATACAAAGTATGTGTTAATCAACTATTTTATAGGTAAGGCTTCAGTCAACAGTAGGCTAGTAGCAGTTAATTTATGGGTTTTTAAAAATAACTAGAGGCCTGGTGCACAAGATTCATGCACTCAGGGGGTCCCTCAGTCCAGCCTGCACCCTCTTGCAGTCCGGGAGCCCTTGGGGGATGTCCAACTGATGGCTTAGGCCCGCTCCCAGGGAGCCGTCCGTCGGACATCCTTAGCACTACCGCAGAGGCGGGAGAGGCTTCAGCCACTGCCAAGTGTGCTTGCCAGCTGTGAGCCGGCTCAGGGCTTCTGGCTGAGCAGCGCTCCCTTGTGGAAGCTCACTGACCACCAGGGGGCAGCTCCTGCATTGAGTGTCTGACCCTGGTGGTCAGTGCATGTCATAGCAACCTTTCATTCTGCCATTTCATCGATTTGCATATTAGCCTTTTATTATATAGGATTTTTAAAATTGCTTTCAGAGAGGAAGAGAGAGGGAGAGAGAGAAACATCAATGATGAGAGAGAATCATTGATCGGCTGCCTCCTGCATGCCCCCTCCTGGGGATGGAGCTCGCAACCTTGGCATGTGCCCTGACAGGGAATTGAACTGTGACTACCTGGTTCATAGGTCAATGCTCAACCACTGAGCCACACCGCCGGGCATTAGTTAAGTTTTCATGGAGTAAAAAATTATGTGTACTGCTTGGTACCCTAATCCCTGCTTGTTTGAGGGCCACTGTATGTGGTTAGATATCTAAGACCTATTTCTAGCTGGGGAGGAGGAAAACCAAGTTTTACAATGTGATGTCATTTAAAAAAGTATTGCATTTTAAAATTGATTGGATGGATAGATAGATCCACACCAGAGTCGTTACTTCTGTACCTCTGTGGCTATACCTCTATAGGCTAAGTTGGACTTAATAGGAAGAATGCATTCATGTATTACTCATATAATTAAAATTAATTTGGAAAAAGAAGTTAAGAAAGGGGAAGTCTTCACAGAAGTGGGAAGATGAACAAAGACACCAATTAAATATAATTAACTGCAATAAAGATTCTATGGTGTCTAAACAAGTGTTATAATATTTAATGCACATGTCAAAAGTAATTATTTGAAAAGAAGGTGTACAAATTATACAGCAGCCTCTCTGGAAACTGAAGATGGGAAGTGCCAGCAGTGATCAGCACTGACTCGGGAGGCTTCCTCCACCAGCGGCCACCGCACGAGAAGCCTCCACCACAGTCCCAAAGGGCATCCAACCACTGACCGCACGGTTTCCGCCCGCCAACTCCTTGTGGTTCCTGTTTCCATACCCACTGACTGCTCTGGTCTCCCGCTTTCCCTGCTTCTTAAATACAGATGTCAATTAAGAGGTAATTAGGAGCCAAGCAAGTGGAGACAGGAACAAACAACCTAACCTTCCTCGGGAGAAGGGGGCAGAAATAAAAATGTTTGGGTCCTCAATTTGCCATTCTTCACGGCGGAGACCAGGCTCAGACTCTCCACACCACAGCCTGGTGCTCTGCCTCCCATACATGAATCCACCCTCCGGCCCGCAGGCACCAACGGATGGACGCATGCTATGCAAATCGATGCGACAAAGATGGCAGCAGCCGGGCCGGGGTGCTTGCATCATGGCGATGATGCAGGTGTTCTGCCCTGCCTTGGCCACTCCGGACCTCTGGGCAGCACGTGCGCCCAGGCGCGGAGTGGCCGGGGCAGGGTGGGACGCCTGCTATAAGGGGGGGCAGGGGGTGGAGGGAGCTACAGAAGGGTGGCAGGGCCAGAGCAAAGGCGGAAGGTGGCGGCCAGAATGAAGGCCCGGGTCCCAGGTGCCGGAGGGAAGCTGGTGCTGGCAGCCAGGATAAGGAAGGCCTATTCTTACATGAATCTTTGTGCACTGGGCCTCTAGTAAAGTATAAAACACTAGAGGCCTGGAGCACAAAATTGGTGCACGGGGGGGTGTGTCCCTCAGCCCAGCCTGCACCCTCTCCAATCTGGGACCTCTCAAGGGATGTCCGACTGCCCGTTTAGGCTCAATCCAGGTAGGACCGGGCCTAAACAGGCAGTCGGACATCCCTCTCACAATCCAGGACTGCTGGCTCCCAACTGCTTGCCTGCCTGCCTTCCTGATTTCCGCTTCTGCCTGCCAGCCTGATCACCCCCTAACCACTCCCCTGACAGCTTGATTGATGCCTAACTGCTCCCCTGTCAGCCTGATTGCCCCTAACTGCCTTCCCCTGCAGGCCTGGTCACCCCTAACTGCCCTCCCCTGAAGGCCTGGTCCCCCCCAACTGCTCTCCCCTGCAGACCTGTGTCCCCCCCCAACTGCCCTCCCCTGCAGGCTTGATCGCCCCCAACTGTCCTCCCTTGCAGGCCTGGTCCCTCCCAACTGCCCTACCCTGCTGGCCATCTTGTCACAAACATCTTGTGTCCACATGGGGGCAGCCATCTTTGACCACATGGGGGCAGCTATCTTGTGTGTTTGAGTGATGGTCAATTTGCATATTACTCTTTTATTAGATAGGATAGAGGCCTGGTGCATGGATGGGGGCCAGCTGGTTTGCCCTGAAGGGTGTCCCGGATCAGGGTGGGGGTTACCTTGGGGCGTGGGGTGGCCTGGGCGAGGGGCCTGTGGTGGTTTGCAGGCTGGCTACGATCCCCTGGTGACCCAAGTGGAGGCCCTGGTATCTGGGGTTTATTTATCTTCTATAATTGAAACTTTGTAGCCTTGAGCGGAGCCAAGCCTCCTGCTCACTCCGTGGCTGCAGCCATTTTTGTTGGGATTTATTTATCTTCTATAATTGAAACTTTGTAGCCTTGAGTGTAGGCCTGGGCTGGCCAGGGTGGCAGGAAAGCTTGGCTTCCTCCATTGCCGAGGAAACCCAAGCCTCCTGCTTGCTGCAGCTCCGTGGCCGCAGCCATCTTGGTTGGGTTAATTTGCATAATCACTCCTGATTGGCTGGTGGGCGTGGCTTGTGGGTGTAGCAAAGGCACGGGCAATTTGCATATTACTCTTTTATTAGCTAGGATAATTAGGCCGAACACAACAGAAATAAAAGGATTTAACTCACCCCATTAAAAAACAAAGCCCTTTAGACCAGATTTTAAAAATCTAGCTATGTTTTCAAGAGACAAACGTAAAGCAAAGTAAATCCAAAGTCTTAAGAGAAAAAAGAGGAGATGGTCAAAACAACATAAGAAATATAAAAATAAAGAAAACGGAAGAGTAGTATTAATTTTAGAGGAAGGAGGACATACAACCACAAGCATTTCAGACAGAATATTATTTTACGATAGAAGGTACAACCCCTCTACAGATAAAGACAGTTATGAACATCGCTGAGATAAAAAGCAAAGCACTGAGTGAAAAAACGATAGAAACTGCCGAAGACAGACTTTGCTCTGTGCCTTTCACTGTTTCCACTGTAACTGCCTGTGTTTCCAGGACATGACTTCGGTCAGGAGAAAGGTCCATCTGGCTGAGTCCATTAAAACTGACCAGGGAGAGAAATTGTCCTCCTAGATCGGTGTAGCTCACAGCTCTAGGAAACCAGCAAAGGCTCCACCACAAACACTCACCGATGCCGTTGTCTGTATGAGACGTTCCCTGTTTTGGGATTTTAACAGTTCTTGAAACTATGGAAGCCAATCTCTGAATTTAAGAAAGTTTCTTGCCTTTCTTTGTTATCAAACTTAGACAAAAACTAAATTTTGTGGTGCCAGAAATTCATAAAAGTACAGCTTTAACTTAATGTTATGACTAGCATGCATTATCTTTTTAACATGTTTTTAAAAAGAAAGTTATTTAAGTAAAAGCCAGTGTTTTCCCTTCTCAAAAGAGTCAACAGTTTTTTAACTTAGAGCTTTTTGTGAAATGCCATTGTATACGTATACTGTCTCAAATTTAAACCAAGCCTCAGGCAAAGAATTTGATGATTAAAAGTAATCATTTCTATAAAATTTTAAGAAATATTGACAAAACTAACATTGAGTAAGAGATTAACCAACTATTCTCATTCTGACAAAATAAAATATAAGAAAACCAGGATTTGAATAATGATATTAATATTGTTAGATAATAGATACATATCGAAAATACACATGCTTTTCAAACATAAAGAGACTACATCAAGCCAAACGAAAACTTAAGCGAATTCCAGTGGGAGAAATTTTACAAGTGAAATTATCTCATAAAAACAAACTATAAGTAACATCAGGCTAATGAAAAAATCAAAATACTTAGAATTTTTAAAAGTATCCATAAAATTACTTTGTGGAAAAGAGGAAGTTAAAACTTTACTTTCTGTTTATGTACAAATAACACAAAACTGCTAAGATGTGAGCAACCTAGCAATCAGAGGCAAAACTATAATATTAAATGTTTTTATTAAGAAAAAATAAAAATAAATGAAGTTTTTGTTTAAAAAAATAAGTTATGAAAAAGAACTAAATAAATTAAAATAGCAGGTAAATGGCCCTTATAATAAAAGCAGACATTACTAAATTAAACAATAGAGAAAACAAATGTTAAATAAGTTCTTGATCTGGATCTTTGATAAGGTAAATGAAATAAAACTCGAGAGAGATTTATTAAGGAAAATAGAGTGCATGTTTCAAAATTTGGAAATATTTTTTTCCAAAACAGGGGTGGGGAGTTAGCAAGGATGCAGATGAGATTTAGAAAGATGTCAGAGAATATTTTGTAAATTTTATGCTAATGAAATTAAAAATTTTAGACTATTTTATGACACTTTCTTTGGAATTGAGATACATGGTGAACAATGCTTATTAATATACTAGAGGCCTGATGCACGAAGATTTGCGCAAGTATGGGCCTTCCTTTCCCTGGCTGCCAGCACCACCTTCGCTCCAGCCAGGAGCCAACTTTCCACCTTCTCACGCTGCCCAGAGGCCTGGAGTGGCTGGGGCAGTGCGGAATGCCTGCATTGTTGCCATGGCAATGACACAAGCCTCCCACCCCACCCCTGGCCGCTCAGCACCTGCATACGCAAATTAACCTGCCATATTTGTTGGTTAATTTGCATACTCACTCCTGATTGGCTGGTGGACGTCGCAAAGGTATGGTCAATTTGCATCTAACTCTTTTATTAGTGTAGATTTCTGAATGCTGAGCATATCCTACATTTCTGAAGTATGTTAGGTTTTCTTTAGTAATATCTTATTTAACTCTCCCTCAGCTTGGCCTGCACCCTTTCACAATCCAGGATCCCTCAGGAGATGTCGGATAGCCGGTTTTAGCCCGATCCCTGCAGGCCCAATGCAGATAGGAGGGAGCCCAACCCTTTCAGGCCCAATCCAGACAGGAGGAAGCCTGATCCTGTGTGTTGAGCATCTGTCCCCTGATTGTCAGTGCACCTCATAGCGACCAGTTGACCAGTCATTGGGTTGTTTGGTTGCTTAGGCTTTTATATGTATAGACTAGAGCCCGGTGCACGAAATTCGTGCACAGGAGGGAGGTGGGTCCCCTCAGCCCAGCCTGCACCCTCCTCAATCTGGGACCCCTCGGGGGATGTCCGACTGCTGGTTTAGGCCCAATCCCGGGGATCGTGACTAAACCGGCAGTCAGACATCCTTCTCACAATCCGGGACCGCTGGCTCCAAACTGCTCATCTGCCTGCCTGCATGATCGCCCCTAACTGCCCCTCCTGTCAGCCTGATCACCCCTAACCACCTCTGCCTGCCAGCCTGGTTGCCCCCAACTGCCCCCCTACGCCAGCCTGGTCGCCCCCAACTGCCCCCCCTGCCAGCCTGGTTGCCCCTCACTACCCCTCCTGCTGGCCTGGTTGCCCCACACAGCCTGCTGGTCAGTCGTTTGGTTGTCCCTCGCTAACCCCCCTGCCGGCCTTGTCGCCCCACGCAGCCTGCTGTTCGGTTGTTACCGTGAGGATGTCGTGACCAATTGCATATTACCCTTTTATTAGTATAGATGATGTTTATCAATGAACTTGGTATATAGTTTTTGTGCAATGATTTTTCAGTTTTGGTGTGTCTTTCACAGAAAATATGAGTGTTCTTTACTTCTCTTATACATATAGAATTTATACAGGGGCAGAATTGTTTATTTCTTGGCTGTTTAGGAGAATGCCTCTGTGAAGCCCTCTGGGTCTGGTGGATTCCTCATAGGGAGCTGGTTTATAACATTTTCAGTTTTGTTCCCGCTTACTGTTTTAAGATTTCTAACATTGTGTTTATTTTAGTACAGTTATTTATATGTCTCTAGAAAATCATCTTTTTCATTCATATTTCCAAATTTAATGGCACAGTTTTGCTAGGTACTGTACTTTCAATTTCCTCTGTTTGGGGGGCTTTCCCCCTTTTCCTAATTAGTCCACTTGGTAGTTTATGTTTTACTCTAACCAACCCTATCCTAAAGAGCCAGCTCTTGGATTAACCAACTCTACTTTTTTTTTTTTTCTAATTCATTAATTTCTTTATTATTTTCTTCCTTCTGACTTCTTAGGATAGTTGGCTGTTCTTTTTCTAACTTCTCTGATTAAGTACTAAATTCATTTGTTTCTTTTGCCTTCTTTACAAATGTATTTGTTTAAGGCTATCTATTTTCCTCAACCCAGCTTTGGCCATATAGCATAGGTTTTGATATGTACTAACTGTACTTTATTATTCAAGATATTAAGAAAGTTTCGCTTATCATTTTGCTTTGATCTCTTCTCTCTCTCTCTCTCTCTCTCTCTCTCTCTCTCTCACACTTCTCCCCAACCCAGATGGGTGTTAGTTTTTTTTCCCTTCTAATTTGATTGCTAATGTCTAGTTCTCTGGTATTGTGATTTGAAAATGGTCTATACTGTTTTTACTTTTTGAATTTTGTTAATATTTTCTTTGTGGCCTGATATATAGTCCATTATTGTGAAAATTCCATAGGCACATGAAAAGATGTATGAAATTTATAGCGTTGATACAAAACTACAACATCAGCCCTAGCCGGTTTGGCTCAGTGGATAGAGCGTTGGCCTGCAGACTGAAGGGTCCCGGGTTCGATTCCGGTCAAGGGCACATGCTCGGGTTATGGGCTCATAGGGGGCGTGCAGGAAGCAGCCAATCAATGATTTTCTCTCCTCATTGATGTTTCTATCCCTCTCTCCCTCTCCCTTCCTCTCTGAAATCAATAAAATATATTAAGAAAAAACTACAACAACTACTTTATTAAACATACAGTCTCTAAACCCTTATTTTTAATTTTCTTGTCTACTGTGGACTGGGAGCGATGAGCTACGTGAGTCGGTTAGCCATGGGTGTCTGCTGGAAGTTGGTGCTGGATCACTTTGGAGCTGTCTTCAGCTGTGCTCACGTATCGTTGACTTTTAGGCTAATTGCAGAGTGTCAGTAGCCTGTGTCTTAAATGCTCCAGGTGGTCTTAATTGACTCATTTAATCTTGGATTCAGCTTTGTCGGATATTAATACCACGACCCCAGCTTTCTTTTTGTTAACTTTACCTGGATGTCTTTGTTCAGACCTTTCAGCCTTCCCGGGAAACTTTGTTTGACATATTCTTTTGTTCTTAACCAAAAGATGGCTTTTGCTTTGTTTGGCCCAATCTGAAAGTCTTACTCTTTAAATTGCTTTTTTTAAAGTCCACATATATTAATTGAAATAATAGGCTTTAATTCCCTCACCCTGTGTTTCTGTTGTTAGTATTTCCTTCGTTTCCATGCACTGTGCTTGCTTTGCTCCACCTCACTTGGCTACGTGTTTCTGGTCGCTTTATGAATTTTTTTATAAAGGCTGTCTTTATACTTTCAGGTGATATTTTAAATCTCTTTTTTCTGATTTGTCAACTTTAGAAAAGGTCTATTTAATGCCTAGAATAAAAGAAAATAGGTGCCCTGGCTGGGTTTCTGTTTTGTCCGTCTTTACACTGGGGAGGGTGCAGGGCAGACAGTGAAGAGGCAGAGCCAAGCTGGGCCTGGGAGTGGCAGTGAGTGCTGGCAGCTGGCTCCACCTCCCATGCGCTCTGAGATGCCCAAACTCCCCTGGGAGCCAGAAGTGGAGGAGAGACAAGGGGCAACCAGCTGCCACGTATGTCCTCCGAGACTTCTCCGATGCATTTTCTTCATCAGTCCAGTCCTTAAAGGCAGGAGATGGTTACAGCGGTGCCTGTGCCCGTGGCTCAGTGGGCTCCCTGCGTCTGGGAGCACCGGCCAGCCCGGCTAGTTCTCAGCTCTTGTAGGACACTGGGATGCAAGCAGGGAGCTTCTCCTGGGGTAGAGGGGGAGGGGGGTGTCCCCCAGGCTGCTGACTCAGTCCCTACATGGACTTTTCTCTAAATTGGGGGATAATAGTAAGGTTTTTCAGGATTTTTGCCTGTCTACCTATTTCTTACCACTCTGATTGCAGGAAACTTCTGTATTTCTTCCACTGACATTTTAAAGCCATAAACCTTCATTTTCCTCTAAATGCTCCCAGCGGTTTTTGTTTTGTTTTTTAATGTAGATTTTTGTGAATTTTTTGTTCATTTCATTGTATTGGGAAAGTCTATCATTTTGCTTCTCTCCACCTTTATATTTCAGAAATTTCCTTTATTCTCTACAGCATACTATTCTACCGTATAAATGTACTATAATTTAGCTAATCGTCCTCCTATTTATAGAGCAATTAACTAATAAGTGCCCAATGTGGTAAGGAAGTGCGGAAACAATCGTGTCTACATAAAACTGGTGGAATTTTTTATTGAGATAACCCCCAAAATATAATCTGTCAAAGATCTTACAAATATCTGTGCTCTTTAATTCAGAAATTCCATTTGTAGAAATTTATCTTAAGATAATAATTATAGAAGAGCCTAATGATTATTATGCAAAAATCTTTATTGGTGCTTTATTAGAAAAGCAAAAATGTTGGAAAAGACCCAAGAATCCAACAACAGAGCCCTGGTTGAAAAATTATGGCACATTCAGACGCTGGAATCTACTCAGCAAATTGCCCTTGTGAGGCGGAGGGAAGGGGACGGAGTCTGCTTGCAGAGGCCGGGCCTTCGTAAGCGGCCAGCTGTGTTTTTCATCCTGCGTTCACTGGCCTTAGAGTCAGCGGCAGTGAGTCCTGCTGCTAGCGGGGAAGCAGCTCCCAGTTCCGCTGAAGGCAGGACAGCTCTGAGTGTGTGCGGGGGTGTGTGCACTCACACAGGAGTGCTTGCAAACGTGTGCAATATGGAGAACAGTGTTTTGCCAGCATCACTTCCATGGGAAGCACTGAATTTCCTTGAAAGGGTTTGCTGGGGAGGCCTACTTAGGCAAGAGCATGAGGCCGCAAATGGTCTGGATTGGGTCAGAACTGCCTTGCAGGAGACCAGTAGAGGAATCTCCGTTCCTCCAAAAGCAGGGGAAAGAGAGGAGGGAGTGGGAAGATGTGTCACGAGTCCCCAAGATAATCCTCAGGTTGACGATTTGCTAGAAGAACTCACAGAACTGAGAAAAGCCGTTATATTCACATCGGTTACTACAGGGATGGGATGCCCACTGAAATCCGCAAGAAGGGTGCACAGGGCAGAGTCCAGGTGCTGGCCTGCAGCCGGGCCTCCCAGTGGCACCACAGCAAACGACGACGCGTTGTCCACTGGGCAGGCTCACCTAAGCCTGGTGTCCAGTCACGTGTGCATGGAGTGACCACGTGACTGACCTCAGGTACCCTGTGTCCAGCCCCTTCAGAAGCCAAACTGATCTGGCCTGGCCACGGCCTCAGGAACATCAACACTCCTCTCAGTTAGGATTTTCCAGGGCCTCTAGCTTATCTCCCAGGAGCAGATCAAAGGCCAGGCCGTGTGTGTGTGTGTGTGTGTGTGTGTGTGTGTGTGTGTGTGTGTGTGTGTGTGTGCAGTGTTTGACCATTCCCTGCTGAATTAACCTTTTTGTGCTCAGAAGAGAAGGGTCCACAAAAAATGTGGGCAGATGTCAGAAGACTCTGCCCGCCACGTGCCCTGCCAGCAACCCCACGTCTCCAGGACAAGCCTGTGATAAATCTTGAAGGGCCTTCTGTGAATGAAGGCCTCCTGAGAACCTGGGGACAGTGCTTGTTTGGAGTGGGGGACAAGGGAGAGGCGTGGGGACCGACAGAACGCAGGGCAGGGAGGCCATGGGCCGGGACTGTGGGGAGCGAGGCTTGCGGGGGAGGCCTGCTCAGGCGAGAAGGGCACGCATTTCTGTAAAACATCATTCATGTCCTCTCCATGTGACACACTGTCCCATACTGCTGCTAAAGTGGTGGTCCTCAGCCCACCCCACGTGTATGGCGTCTCTGGGAGCCGGGGCTGGGTATTTCGATGCACAGCTGGGGCAGGGAGGAGCCCCGCCCAGGAGCTCCAACAAGGTTTTCAGCAGCTTTTCCTGACCGATGCTGCTCGGAAATGCCAAGGCTCACAGTCACACCACTGCTCATGGCGCGTGAGACTGGGCCAGCGGGTGGTGGTTCTGGCCCTGTCCGGGCTCCCTCTGGGGTCTGGGGTCAGCTGCAGGGTGAGACATGCTGTGCTGGTCTTGGCTGGGCTCTTCACCTGCCTGGGCCTCCAGTGGAATAAACTGACTTTGCTCCTCCTGGGCCGTCATTCTGCGGCGGGCGGCCAGGCCTGCGCTGCGGCGATGTCAGGGAATGCGTGGCCCCTGGAGCCTCGGCTGGAACTGGCCCACCGTGCCTTCCCCTGCCTGGTTTTGGTCCAAGTAGATCACAAAGCCAGTGGGCGGGGCAATAGATTCCTCTCTTGATGGAGGGAGCTGCAGTCACCTTGCAAAGTGATGGTCACCGGGATGGGGGGAGGGGTGGAAACTGGGGTTACATTTGCAAGCTGCTTACCCTCATCAAGCCTCAGTCTTCTCATCTGTAGAACAGGGATGGCATTGCCAACCTCAGAGCCGTGAGCATTCATTGCCTGGTGTGTCGTAAGTACTTCTAAACAACACCTGCTATCCCTCTCTTGCCGGCCTATTCTTTAATATATTTCCATGTTTGCACTTCACTCAGTGAGTGAAATCTGAATTCCTTCGTGTCCCTAAAAAGCCTCAGCATGTGGCCCTGGTCTGCTGCCCCTCCCCTTCAGTGACTGAAAGGCTTGCATTTGCCTGAAGGTGTAGCTTCATATTGTGAGCCCGTGTTGTCACTCAGCGCTGTTCCTTCCACCTGGCTGTCCGCTCGCCCCTGGCGGCTGGCCCCGCCCTTCCCCTTCGGAGACGAGGCTGGCAGTGGTGCGGGGGGGCCGCACTGGGAGCATTAGACATCACTGAGCCGCAGAGAGAGGCCTCCCCTCCCACTGCTTTCAGCACTTTCGGTCACAGCAAGTTCCATTGGGGGAGCAAGTTCCATGGAGGGGGTTGGGGGTGGAGGGGCTCACGTCTCCCAAGTCTCAGACTCCAACAGGAAGTGAGTGCTGGCTAGGGTTTGGCTCATGGGTTGCTTCCACGGTTTTTATCCTTCCAGCTATCTTTCTCAGGGCAAGTGATAGCACGTATTTCACAGTGTGATGAAATCTCCTTCCTCACCACAGTGATTTGGCCAATAAGGAAAGCGATTTAAAGGAAAAACCCTGATATAAGGAACAATGTGTGTGGTACCCGGGACAAAAATAGAAAGGGCGTGCTCAAGTGACAAGTCTGGAAAAATACTGAAATGCATCTGCTGGGCAGTCCCTTCTAGCAAAAGGCCTGTGGCTCTGACAGGGTCCCCAGGTGTGCGCGCACCCTGCCTTCGCCCACCGCTAGGTCCATGGTGACCACTTCCCAATCCCTGACCCCAGCTCCTCAAGGAGATGGCAAATTCAGGCTCCTTTCGTGGGGGACGAGGAGTCCCCCATGATTCATACTCCTGCGTCACCTGGGGGTGCGGTCTCCATGGTGACAGGAGGAGGACGAGCTGGAGCAGGGATAGTGGCAGTCGTGGTTACAGTCATCGTCCCACCAGTGCTCCCAGCGAGAGCAGACGTAGTTGTAGTCATGACAATGGAAATATTCGCAGCGGTAACAGTAGCGACCGCTTATTGTGTGTCTCCTGTGGGTCAAACGTTGTGCTTAGCTTTGCGCACCTGCTCACTTAGTTCGCACCACAGCCCTGGGGCCGCCACTCTTATTAGCTCGGTTTCACAGATGAAGGATTCGAGACACTCGGAGGTAGAGTCGCTGGCTCCCCACTCAGCTGGGCAACAGCCCCTGAGGTCAGACTGCCCCAGGGAGACGCCCCTCCTGCCCAGGCTGCCAGCAAGCTTTCCCCTTCCCAAGGCTTCAGCAGCTGTGTATAACTGAAGGGAGTGCCGAAGCCGTGAGAATATGTAGATTATGTCCTATCAAAGCTCTCTAAAATTCTGCTGCCCCTCCTCCTGCGACCCCCAGAAACTCAGTGGGATGTCTGAGGACTCTCCTGTCTCCATCGCCAGACACCCCAGCCCCACCCACACCATCCCAGCCTCTGGCTTCTCCTCCCACTGAGAAATGAGATTCAGATGGAAAAATACTGGCACAAGCTTGACCGAGGTTCCTAATAAAGACAATGTGCATCAGCTGCTGCCGTTGCTATGGTGACAGCCACAATTTCTCCCAGACAGCCTGGGTCTGCAGGGAGGGCCGGCCCTAGAGGAACAAGTGGATTTCTCCAGCCTGTCAGTCCCTCTCACCTTTCCATTTCTCTTACCTCCGCCACGCCCGCCGGCCCCCACTGCCTCACGTGAGGCTGACACGGACCGGCACTCAGGCCATCGTAATTGGCACCTGGCGCTGAGCCCTGTCTTCCCGCAGCATGTTCCTCACCTCCCTCGCCAGCCAATGTCCTATCCCAGCATCCCTCCGCCAGCTCTGCAGCAGTGCGGCACACACGGCCTCAGCACCAAGGTCACCACCAGTGCCCGCTCTGGGTGGGCATTCCACACCACCTAATGCCTCGCTGTTGTCTGAGCCACCTGGGGAATAAAATGGTGATTCTGAAAAAAGAGGGTGTCCTGAGGAGGATGGGTAAGGCTAACCTCCAGTTCTCCCAGGTGCTGAGAGATTCACTGGGCTTGGAATTAATCAATTAAGTTCTCCAGGAAAAGGAACGGAGCAAGACCAGCAAAGAGATCCGGAAGGGTGAGCAAGACGCAGAATCTAAGTCTCCGTGTCCGTGCAGCAGGGAGCCCCAAAGACTGTAGGTGGTGGCGACGATGAGGATGCTGATCATGATGATGATGACAGCACCGTTTACTGGGCGTTTGTTGTGGGCCAGACTCTGTACCTAGCGCTTTGCAAGCAACATTGCCTCGAATGCTCGTGCTGACCGTGGACTAGTATGCCGTAGCCAGGTGGCAGCTGCTGCTGCTACACACATTTCGCAGATGGAGTGATAAGGCCTAGAAAAGCTAAGTGTCGCATCGTGAAGAAAAGCAACCATGCAAAGTCAGAATGTGGCTCTTTGGCCCCTTGAGTGTGGCTCTTCCACAAAATACCACGTGTGGGCACGCACGTACAGTGCGACCGAAACTTCGTGGCCCATGCGCAGAAGTCGGTTTTCAGCTCTCAAAAGAAATTTCAATCGTTGTACTGTTGATATTTGGCTCTGTTGACTAACGTGTTTGCCAACCACGGGCCTAGACTGATATTCAGAAATATCAGTGTCATTTACAAAAGGGTGGGGGTCTTTTCTAAGGAAAAAAAAGAGAGGAAAGAGATATAAAAACCAGATGCAATCTGAGATCCTCCATTGAATCCTGATATGGAAAATAAGACAGCCATGAAAGGCATTTGAGGCACAGGGGTGGAATTTGAATATGGGCGCGTAGTAGATGACAGTGGGAAATCATTGCCGATTCCTGTGAGTGTGGCACCGGCGTTGTGCTGGTGTAGGAGTGTTTTCATTTGCAGGTGAGACAGGCCAAAGTATTTCAGGGAGAACTGTTGAGATGTCGATGTCTGTAGTTTACTTGCACATATGCTTACTCTGTGACGTTTCCCAACAGCCAATTCTCTGGTTCCCTGCACACCAACAGGGTGTCCTACAATTCAACCCAATTCTGACACCAACCACCCAGAGTGAGCACAGACCCACAGGCTAAGAGGTTAATCCCACCAAACTGCCCCCACCAGCCCCAGGTTGTCACCTGTGCGTCTGACTGACCAGCTATCCATCCAGGGTTCCCACTGCCCCCAGCTCAGGTCTGACCTTCCCTCTTGGCTCAGCCAACTGAGGGACGTGCTGTACTGCCTTCACTGGTTTATTAGAAAGGGTACAACTCAGGAACAGCCAAATGGAAGAGATGCGGAGGGCACGGGGTAGAAGAAGTGGGGTGGAGCTTCTGGGCCCTCTCTGGGTACACCTCACTCCCAGCATCTCCCTGTGTCTACTGACTAGGAGCTCTCTGAACACCATCATTTACAGATTTCCATGGAGGCAGCATTGTCTGGGCAGGATTGATCAAATCATTCGCCCTTGGTAATCAACTCCATCTCCAGCCCCTCTCTTCTCCCTGAAGGTCAGTGGGGCTGAAAGTTCTGATCCTTTAATCGGGCTTTGGACTTCCTGGTGACCAGCCAACCCTGTAGCTGAGAGGGACCCAGCTACCAGTCATCTCATTAGCATACACAATGCTCATCACTCAAGGGTTTTAGGAGTTGTTTGCCAGGAACCTATGACAAAGATCAAATATTTATTACTTTTTTATTATGTCACACACACACACACACACACACACACACACACACACACACACACACACAGCAAATGTAGCAAAATGGTAACAGTTGTTGAACCTAGGTGGTTTGTCGTCGGCTTATCAACAGTATATCATATTTGCAGGTAATGGAGCCTGGGCTTCCTTCCCATTGTAACTCAGTGACACATAAAAGCAGATAAATTGTTCAGTGACGGAAGCTGACACTCCTTATTTATTGTCTTAACTGCCCCCCCCCCCCATACACACACACGTACAAGTTGCTTGAAATCTGAACAATCATGTGAAATGAACTTTTTTAGAAAGAATCAAAAGAAAGATTATGGAGTGGCTGCCAAAGGAGCCATCTGAGTCAATCCACTCAAAGTTTCCCACCAACACCACCCACTCCAAGTGGTTTTCTGATCTCAAAACAGGACAGCATCACAGAAGCACGAGAAAAGCTGTGGTTTCCCCCTGTTTAGATAACTGATACCCGAGTTTCCTACGAATCCAGGATGCTAACGGGTGTGGAGGCATTTTAGCTTTGGAAAAGGATTCGTTGTAGATAGGGAACGTGGAGTTCACACACAGAATGTGGAGTTCACACACCTCAGCCTTCCCACCCCTGGAGTCCTTTGCTTCTCTGTGTGCTGGAGGTTACACAACTTCACAATCACAGCTGGGAGGGACCTGCCCCCCTGGCTTTTTTTCCTGCTCTTTCCCTCCTTCTCAGAAGCAATCCTATTCCTTTTGCCTGATGGGACTATTCCCAACCAAAGCATTAGGGCTGAATGAAAAGAATAAGCTGGCAGCCTCCCAGGCCCTCAAACAAGTTCAAGGGTGGACATTTAATTCGGTTAATGCCTCAGAATTCATGTATGTGCCAGGAGGATAAAGACAGCCAAGAATGTTTACACACAGTACTCCTGTTCCTCGCCTCTCAGCCACTCCCCAACCTCTGCCCTTCCCAGGCCACACTCCCGAAACTTCTCATCCTCGTCACCAGACCTCCCTTTGGCACCAAGAAAGACATCTTGACATCTCAACTGTGTAGAATCCACAACATCCCATTCTTGTCTCTCTGATTGCTCCTTTATCTTCTCTTGCCTTTTTCCTCTTTTCTTTTCCCCACCCCTTAGATATTGCTATTCCTCGGGAAACAGGAAAGCCTTCTTTTCTCTCTACATTTATTGATGTGCCTTTAAATATCACCACCATGCCACCGATGTCTGATGTTCTGCCTCCAGGTCAGGCATCACTCCTGAGCTCCCAGTTTGGTGTCCAATGGCCTCCTGAATGTCACCTGCTTGTCCCACAGATTCCTTCAACTCAACATGTCCAACATTGGGCTGGTTATCCTTCCCTAAGTCTATTCCTCCTCCAGTTTTATCCCCCCAGGCAAAGGCACCAGACTCCATCAGTTGCCCCAACCTTGCAACCCAGGAGTCACCCTGAACACCTCAGCAGGTCCAGGCAGGCACAGATGTGATGAGTCTACCTGTGAAATTGTGATTTGCATGGCGACTGCCTTATTGTGAACTCTGTGATGGCTCGAGCTTGGTCCTTCTTGTTCATCATTTTATCCCTAGTACCTAGAATAGTGCCTGGATACAGAGTAGGTGCTCAGTACCTATTTATTGAATTAATAAATGACTCTTTGAACAGTGCCTGCCCTGAACTGCCCATGTCTCTCCACTATTCATGTGGTTGCTGAACTGCTTTCCTATGGTAGGGACTTCCAAGATGGTGGCCAGTCATTCTTCCTTCTAATATTCATTCCCTTGTATAATCCACTCCCCTATGTGTGGGCTGGGCATATTCAATCACTTCTTGTGAACAGAATATGGCAAAAGAAGTGATAGGATGTCACTTTTAAGATAAGGGGATGGCCCTAGCCGGTTTGGCTCAGTGGATGGAGTGTCGGCCTGAGGACTGGGGGGGTTCCAGGTTTGATTCGGTCAAGGGCACATGCCCGGGTTGCGGGCTTGATCCCATTGTGGGGCATGCAGGAGGCAGCCTATCAATGATTCTTTCTCATCATTGATGTTTCTATCTATCTCTTCCTCTCTGAAATCAATGCAAATATATTTTTTTAAAAAAAGATTAGGGGATGAAAAGACTCTGGCTACCCTTTGCTTGCTGTCCCTGAAGGAAGCCGGCTACTCTGCTGTTGGCTATCCCATGGAAAGACCTCCTGGCAAGGGGTCTAGAAGCACTTCCAGCCAAAAGCCAGCAAGGAGACCCCCAGCAGCCATGTGAGTAAGCTTGGAAGTAGATGCTTCTTCCTGACCCATTAGATGAGACCATAGTCCTGGCCAAAATGTTGACTGCAGCCTTATGAGAGTCAGGGGTCCACAGAAACTAAATATTATTGCATTAAGTTGATAAATTCCAGGGTAATCCTATATAATAAAAGCCTAATATGCTAAGTGTCCAGTCGTCCGGTCATCCGTTCAACCAATCAAAGCATATTATGCTAATAGTATGCTAAGGCTGTTCAACCACTTGCTATGACATGCACTGACCACCAGGAGGCAGACAGTCAACCAGTCAATCAGTTGCTATGATGTGCACTAACCACCAAGGGGCAGATGCTCAGATGGTAGGTTAGCTTGCTGCTGGGGTCTGGCCAGGACTGAGTGAGATGGGCTGGACATGCCCTGGAGCCCTCCTGTAGTCCTGCTCTGGCTGGCCAACCTCCCGTGTCCCTCCCTGGCCCCGATCATGCACTGGAGGGGTCCCTCAGCCTGGCCTGCACCCTCTTGCAATCGGGGACCCCCCGGGGGATGTTGGAGAGCTGGTTTCAGCCCGATCCCACAGGCCAGGCCAAGGGGCCCCAATGGTGCATGAATTCGTGCACCGGGCCTCTAGTTTGTTACATAAATATAGATAACTGATCCATGACCTAAGACTCAGGTTCAAACTGCAAGCTCTCAGCTCTCTAATAGCCTATGTTAACAGTGGTATATTTGCACTATGAATGCTTTGGAGTGGTTAAGAGAAACTAAGTTGACACAGTACTAATGTTAAAAGGTGTTTAAGACATGGACATTCTAAAAGCAAGTTTCAGAACAACAGTTATTGTAGGATAGCATTCATGTAAAAAAACCCAACTCAACATACAATCAGTTGTCTGTACAATGTAACATGTAAATGCATGGAAATAACTCAGAAGGTAAACATGTCAATGGAAATCAGTGGTTATCTTAGGTGGTAAAGGACTCAAACTTTGTCTACAATGTTTGAAAATTTTTTATACAAAGAGTATATTTATGTATAACTTTTCTAATTAAAAAAGCAAATATTACTTTAAAAGGAAGAAAGTAGTGGTTTAATGTTCAAAATGGAAGTATCTCTTTTTAATTAGTAAAGTTTATTACAATAAAACTCAAACCATAAGACTGTATAAATAGAAAATGAAAGTCCATGATTACCCTGTCTTCCCAATTAAGTAGTAATAACAGTTTGCTTTATATTCTTCCATACTTTCTTCTAAATCCATTAAATAAAAATGGGATCCTATTTTACTTACTATTCTGTAGGCAGATTTTTTTCTAGTAATGACATATTGTGGACATCTTTCTATGCTCATCCATAAGGAACTATTCTTTTTTTTTTTTTCATAGTTGCATGTCATTCATTATATATACAAGTTGTAATTAATTCAGCTGCTAAAATGTAAGCTCCATGAGAATAAGACTTCATAAAGCTTGCTTACTGCAGTATCGTAGGGGCTCAGCCAGTGCTTAAAGCTTAGTAGGTGCTCAAGCAATATCCGTTGAGTGAAATTAATTTAATTAGTCATCTCCTGAGAAACAGCTAGTTTGATTTCACAATAGTACCTCTTTTCACATCGCATGAGTAGGTCCTTGAGAGGACTTGCTAAAGATGAAGTTGCTGGGTGAAAGTGGGTATCTTAAAAGATTGAAACATGTTGCCGAATTCCTCTGTGTTTAGCTTCTACTCTATGACATCGCTACCCATCTGTATGGAGAAGCTCCTCCGTCCCCAACCCTCACCCGTGTGAGATGTAATTCATCCCTGACACAAAGCTGTGATGGGAGATACAACTACAGATACTGTGTTGGGGCGCTGGAGAGCAGGTCTAGTCATGGAGCCTGCCAGGCATGCTTGGAAAATTAATTTAAATGAAGAGTGCATCAGTCAGGATCCCAGCAGGAAAGAGCAGGCACACTCTGATTAGGTAATTTGAAGAGCATTTAATAAAGGGACTCTTTCCGAAGGAGGGCAGGGCTTCAGCAAACCACCAGCGTCTTCCGGTACTAATCACAGTGGCTTCTCATCAGCCCTACGACCTGGAGGCCCAGGCGCTGGTGCAGAGGAGCCTCGGGACTTCTGGCGGGAGGTGTGACCCTCGGGCACCGTCCCCCAGAGACCCCACAGGGAGGAAGCCAGAGAATACATACCCACCTCACTCTCCTCCTCCCCCAGTCACCTTCCGGGGCTCCCTACGGGTCAAAGCCACTGGGATGCCGAGGGTGAGAGGCCTCTTTGAATGTGCATGTGCTGGGCCTCCCCAGGCACAGGGCATAAAGTGCTCGATAAATGCATCACTGAATTCAACCCTCCTGACAACCCTTCAAGGTGGGCACTTGCATTCCACTGGGGAAACCGAGGCTCGGGGAGGTTCATTAAATTACCCAAGTCACACAGCTGGTTTTGGAGGCTCCCAAGCCCTGTGCCCTTACGCGCTGTGGAGCTTGGACCCGAGGGCAAGCAGACGATTCTCAGCACAAACGCTTTGCCAAACATGAAACTTCTCCAACACCCGGCAGGATCCCAAGAGCTGTGGTGCCGGGAGCAGACTCCCTGCAGCTTCGAGATACCTGACGGGGGAGCTCCGGTGAGGAGCAGTGGCAGGGACGCTGCTGTCAGCCCTGGTCCCGCATGGCACCCGCAAACCAGCACCACCGCTGATGCGCCCCTGGGACGCGGGCGCAAAGTGCCCACTTCAAGCCCTGGCTCTGTCACCAGCTAGCTGTGGCTCCCTGGGCAAGCTCCTTAGCCCGGTCTCCCCGTTTCTTCCCGTGTGAAGTGAGAATAACCATAGGACTGACTTCGCAGGATCGCGGCTGGTCACCATCAACACGAACTCACGGGAAACTGCCGCTTCCTGGCCTCGCCTTCATTAGAGTTGCACCCCAAAGCCAGACATGTCCTGCCCAAGGCTCGGCAACTTCCTTCAGCAGGGCCAGACACCCCGTATTTTCGGCTCTGTCGCGAGGGCTGAACTCTGTCGCTGCTGGAGACCATCCCCAGACGTAGGTGTGCCCGCGTGCCAGGAACACCTCGTTGGTGGGCCCTCCAATCGAATTTCAATTTTCACATGTCATAAAATAAAATGGTTTGATTTTTTTTTCGGTGACTTAAAAACTAAAAAATCAGTCCTGGTTTGCGGTCCTTGCAAAGACCAGGAGCAGGTCAGATTACCCGCATCCCACCATTAATAGCTCACCGCATGCTGAGCCCGACTTCCTCCGGATGCTGGGGCTAGGACAAGCCCACCTCCTCCACTTAGATGAGTCCACTCCGCGCCCTCGTCCAGCTCTCGCCGGCTTCCAGGCCAATGGAGCTGCACCCTCTGGGGCTCCTCCAGTGCCCCCCGTGACACCCCTGCTCCCTGGGGCCTCCGAGGGCCCTTCTCTCTGTCCCCAGTGTATCTGCCGATCTCAGCTGCCTGGTCCTGGACTACATTTGTCTCCATTCCCACTGTACTTTCAAGACCCAAAATAGTGCCAAGCATACAGTAAGTGCTCCATAAATGCCCTTCAAGGTCTTTGCTTAAAAACCAAGGTGATCCCAGCCTGCGTGGCTCAGTGGTTCAGCGTCCATCTGTGAACCAAGAGGTCACGGTTGGATTCCCCGTCAGGGCACATGCCGGGGTTGCTGGCTCAATCCCCAGTGGGGGGAGTGCAGGAGGCAGCCGATCAATGATTCTCATAATTGTTTCTGTCTCTCCTCCCTTCCTCTCTGAAATCAATACAAATATATTTTTTAAAAAACAATGGGGAAACTGAGGCTCAGAGAGATTAAATAACTTGTGCTAAGTCACACAGCTAGTTTTAGAGGCTCCGAAGCCCTGTGTTCTTAAATGCTATTTTCTTTTGCCCAAGAACTCTGCCACCATCAAATTCCACTGCCACCAACTCTCTGGTGACCTTGGGTGAGTCACTTAATTTCTCTGAGCCTCGGTCTCCTCAGCAGTAAAACGGGTGTGACAGTAACAGCAATGCTCTCCTCATTGGGCTGTCAGGAGGACTGGATGAGCTACATCTAAAACATGTAGGAATGTGCCTGGCACCCAGTAAGCACCAAATAAATGTTAGTCCTTGTTGCCACGAAGGAGGCTGAAGAGGTCTTAGGTCTGGGCAAAGAATGGCTTCCTCCCTCAGCCCTGGGGTGACCCTGCCCCCAGGGCTCTGCGTGGACTGGAGTTGCTGCTCAGCCCTGTGCCAGGGCCTTTGGAGGAGAAGCCACCAGATAATTCCGGTGGAAACCGGGAGCTCTCAGACTGGGAGGTGAGGCCACCCTGGCTTTGTGGGGTAGGTCCAACCAGAACATGTTTATTTCCCCTGCCTCTAGAAGGGCCTCTCTGGTCTCCATGGCAACGGAATTTCCTGTCCTGGTTTTCCCTTGGACGAGATACCTGCTGAATGCAGAGACACCCAGCTGAAGCCTGGGGTGGAAGCCAGCGCTGAGGCCCCTTTAACTGCCTCCCCCACACCAGCCAGGCGGCGGCTCGGCCAGGGCCCAGGTGACAGGAGCCTTTGTTTACCAGTCCAGACATCCGACTTGAGGGTGATGTCATGGAATCCAGCCCAGAATCCTCGTTACGCCCCATTTTCTTTCTTTTCAAGGGTTTTATTTCTTTCTGAGGCTGAAGAAACAGAGGCTCACATACACCCCTGATTTGCTAAGAATATTTCTAAATCCCTCTAATCACAGGACATACCCCGGGTCTGGGAACTCCAGAAACAATCATCCATTCATTCATTCATTCGTCATTTTATTTACCCAGCAAACATTTGTGCACTGAATTACATGCCCAAATTGTGCTGGACTGAAGAAGAAAGGGGACTCTATCGGGTCTTTACTCTCGAGGAGCCTGTCCCCTGGAGAAAGGAGACAAGCCTGCCAGTAACTGAACACTGTACAGTATGATTGGTGCCTTGACAGAGGCTTCTTTAAGGGTGGCATGTAACTGACAGGAAGTTTAATCTCTGTTTCCTGCCTGCATTTGAGTCTGCTCTTAAACTCCATGGTGTTAGGAAAATCCTAGCCTGAGCCTCAGTCTTCTCCTCTGTAAAATGGGGATACAATGGTACCCACCGGGGGCATATAGAGCATGGTGGTTAGGAGTCTGTCTTCTGGAGTGGGACTGACTGGTTCAGATCTCAGCTCTACCACTTCCTAGCTCTGTGTCCTTGGGCAAGTTACTTAACCACTCTGTTTATTGGGAACTGTCCTAGTGCCACTGTGTGGAGCTGTCTGAGGTTTAAATAAGTGAATGCATGCACTTAGGAGAGTGCACTTAGCCCTGTATTATTGCCACCACCTTCAAGGAACCCTGGGAGCCCAGAGGAGGGCGAGAGGATGGTGAATTGGGAGATAAGCAGTGAGAGACACTCTACCAGAGGGGGTAGTATCTAGATAATTAGCATTCAATATCTACATCTCCCCCTACTTGAGGTCAGGGATCACATCTGCCTTATTTCACCACCTTCTCCCCACCTCCCAGCATAGCCCATGGAGTAGATCAATGAATATTGGAACGTCACAATGACTAAAGGATCAGTCCAACCTCTTTACCATGGCATTTGGGTAAGAGCCAGTGTGATGGTCAATTTTATGTGTTAACTTGACTGGGCCACAGGATGCCTAGATAATTTGGTCAGACAATATTCTGGGTGTGTCTCTGATGGTGTTTTTGGAGGAGATGAACATTGGATCAGTAGCCTGAGTGAAGCAGATTGCCCTCCCGAATGCGGTGGCCTCATCGAATCTGTTGAAGGCCTGAAATAGAATAAAAGGCGGGGTAAGAAAGAAATCTCGCTCTGCCTGACTGCTGCCTTCAGACCCAGATGCAGGCTAGAGTGAACACCATCGGCTCTCCTGGTTCTCAGGCCTTGAGATTGGGACTCGGGCTGAAACAGTACCATGCTTTGGGTCTGGACTCAGCCTCCAGAATCATATAAGCTAATCCTATATAATAAAAGCCTAATATGCTAAGTGTCTGGTCGACCGCTCAGCCGTTCAACCAATCAAAGTGTAATATGCTAATGATATGCTATGGTTGCTCAACTGCTCACTATGATGTGCACTGACTACCAGGGGGGAAGATGCTCCGACCGGTAGGTTAGCTTGCTGCTGGGGTCTGGCCCATCCAGACTGAGTGAGACGAGCTGGACACATCCTGGAGCCCTCCCATGGTCCCTCCCTAGCTGGCCAACCTCCCGCATCCCTCCCCAACCCTGATCGTGCACTGGTGGGGTCCCTCGGTCTGGCCTGCACCCTCTCGCAATCAGGGACCCCTCAGGGAATGTCAGAGAGCCGGTTTTGGCCCGATCCTGCAGGCCAGGCTGAGGGACCCCACTGGTGCACAAATCCATGCAAATCCAACCGGACCTCTAGTTCCTTATAATAAGCCTCTTTATACATCTGTCATACTAATTCTGTTTCTCTGGAGGATCCTGATGAATATGCTCAGTCTAATTTCTGGAAATTCTTTCTGGCCCTTCTGCCCTGGGTTCTAGTTGTAACAAATCTTGGATATCCTTCTTCCCTTGCAGGTGAAACCCTACTCATTCATTTATTCATTTACTCACATTTATTCAAAATAACAATTGTGATCATTGGAGGAACAGTGTGCAGGATGCTGTGAGAGAAATTGAGAAGGAGACTATGTGACCCTCTCTGCCATGCTTTCCATCCTCTCTCTGCCATTCTGCAGCTCCTAGGGACAGTGACCTCAACTCCAAGGAGGCGCAAAAAGGGCGGGGACTGGTTGACAAAAAGCCAATTACGACATTTCATCCGCTATGTCAGTGGCCAATTTAGAGATCCAGACCTAGATCAGTCAGAGTATGGCATTCTCCTAGAGAGAAGGATTGGTTTAAAAATGGGCAATAGCCCTGGCCAATGTGGATCAGTGGTCAGAGTGTTGGCCTGAGCACCAAAGAGTCGAGGGTTTGTTTCCTGGTCATGGGCATGTACCTGGGTTGCAGGTTTGCTCCCTGCCTCGGTCGGAGTGCATGCAGGAGGCAACCAGTCTATGTGTCTCTCTCACATCAATGTTTCTCTCTCTCTCACCCCACTCCCTCTCTGAAAAGCAATGGAAAAAAATATCCTCAGGTGAGGATTATCCAAAAATAATAATAATAATGGGCAATGACTTACTCAGTTCAGTGAGGTCAGAGGGAAGTTGGATGAGGGATCATGACACCTAAGAGAGACCCTGGAGGCACACTGGCCTGTCCTCTTTGGAACATTGTTGAATAAAGAAGTTGCTTTCTCTTTTCGAGCCTGTGAAGGCAGCCATGGCTGAGATCAGCTAGAGCTCTGTTCCTGTCCTACTCTGCGGCCTTCAGTGCCTTTCCGCATTGTGTGAGCCAGCGGGAGGTGTGTTTTCTGGTTTAAGAAATTCAGGAGCATCCTAAGTGGTATAAGCATGTAAGATGGGGATTTCAATGTCAAGGCAACCTAGGTTCTTCTGGGGAAGCATGAGAGACCAGATACAATGCCCTATAAGGAGCCCTCTGGCGGCAGTGAGAAGAGAGGCCAGGGTTTAAGACGAGGGGGACATGCTGTCTGGTGTGGACATGGTTCAGGAACAAACGAAGGAGACACCTAAGGACTGGAGGCTAAAATACACACGTTGACTAGTATTCTTCCTCAAACGAAATGTTCTGAGATTATGAGCCCCCAGGACAGGCCTGGAGAAAATTCAGGAATATTCATTCATTCATTGATTCCTCCAACACGTTTTTCTGAGCTACAGCAGCGACCAAGACAGGTATCAGTCGCTGTGCTTCTAGTGCTTACATTTTGGTGCAGGGACAGACAATAAGCCAGTGAACAGGTGCCGCGTGAAGTCAGTTATATGGTGATACATGCTGTGAAGAAACATTTTTTAAAGGGAGGAGGAATAGGAAGTACGAGGGAAGGGAAATTACTTAGTCAGACGTTTCCACTCCACAGTCTTCAAGAGGCGCTTTTTCTCAACAAAAGGCTTCAGGGGACGGTGCCTTCCTACATTCCGCAGCTGACCAGCTCCACAAACCATGGCTGTTGTGGTGCAGTAACCTGAGACTCACCGGGTGCCCACTAGTGAAACCCAAAAGCTCTGCTCCCATGTGTCCACACGTATTATTTTACTTAATAAGTTGTCCCCCGTGCCCATGGGGGTGCATGCCAAGGCCGCCGTGGATGCCTGGAACCCGAGTCAGTACCGAGCCCTGCACTGTGTGTTCTCCCCACACACACCTTCTCACCCACAGGGGCACCTGGGCTTCTCTCAGGCGGATCCCCACCGCCAGCATCATTGCTTTGGGGCTTCCAGGAAGTGAAATGAGGGTGACAGGCCTGAGGTACCTCGTCACTCAGTCTGGTGACACAGGTGGCTCCCAGGCGGCTCAGGGACAGGAGTGTCTGGGCCGTGGACAGCTGGGCAAGGCTGGTTCGCTTCCAGGCGGGGCGAAACTGCTCGGCCTGAGGATTCATCAGAAAGGCCCCAATTTAAAACGTGTGCATCGTTATTCCTGGGATCTCCCATTGAGTATTTTTGCGCCACAGTTGACTATGGGTGATTGAAATTGTGGAAAGTGCAGCCATGAACGGGGGGAGGACTGTATCTATTTCGTGGACAAGGAAACCTAAGTCAGTGATGGCAAGCAAGCCCACGCTGGCATGGCGGCAGGCCTTCCAAACCTGCTGGCGCATCACCGCGCCCTCAGACTGAGAGGTCACTTAGCAGTAACCCTCTTTATCCCAAAAGTGTTTCCTGGCAGCTACGACTAGTACTATTAGGTGAGGCAGCTACAGAGAAAATGAGCTCATTATAGAGGCTGCATTTGATGAGATAAATGAGATCTTTCAAGTGTGATCCATGAGAGGAAATATACCCTCTTTGGAGGGTATAGATAAGCCTGACCTCAAGATGTGGCTAGCGTTGTCACCAATATTCTTGACTCTCTCTCACTCCAACCAATACTCTTGATTCTCTCTCACCCCATCACCACGCCTCCCCTTTCTGATCCCCGTCTGAGGGCCTGCGTTTGTTGGAGGTCTGACTGTTACAGAAAAATGAAGGCCTTTGGTACTTGGAGCAGTGAGCCAACCACAACGCAGAGGAAGGACTCCTTGTCCCTGTCCAAAACAAATCAAAACAAAACACAACGACATGTAGTTACAGAAACCCACGTTAGAGACCCGAGGATGAAAAAGCAAAGCAAAGAGTGCTCAGTGGACCCCTCATACGGGGTATGTGGCTCCTCTGCCATCCGCTTTTTCTTTTTTTACATAAAAAACATGTTTATATATTTATTGTTGACAGTATTACAGAAGTCCCCCATGTTCTCTCCCTTTGCCCCCTCCACCAGCCCCCACACCCTCAGGCCTTCCCACAGTACTGTCTGTGACCATGGGCTGTGCACACATGCATATAAATTCTTTGGTTAATCTCTTCCATCCCCACCCCCTTCCCTCCCCTCTGAGATCTGTCAGTCTGTGCCACGCTTCAATGTCTCTGGACCTGTTTTGTTCATCAGTGTATTTTGTTCATTAGATTCCACATATGAGTGAGATCATGTGATACTTATCTTTCCTAATTGGCTTATTTCACTTAGCATGATATTCTCCATGCTGTCTCAAAGGGTAAGAGATCATTCGTTTTTACAGCCACATAGTATTCCAAGGTGTAAATGTACCACAGCTTTTTTTATTCACTCATCTACTGATGGGCACTTGAGCTGTTTCCAGATCTTAGCTATTCTAAATAATGATGCTATGAACATAGGGTGCATATATTCTTTCTGATTGGTGCTTCAGGTTTCTTAGCAAATATTCCCAGAAGTGGGATCACTGGGTCAAAGGACAGTTTCATTTTTAATTTTTTGAGGAAACTCCATACCATTTTCCACAGTGGCTGCACCAGTCTGCATTCCCACCAGCAGTGCACAAGGGTTCCCTTTTCTCCACTTTCCCGACAGCACTGCTTGTTTGTTGATTTATTGATGGTAGCCATTCTGACAGGTGTGAGGTGATATCTCATTGTCGTTTTAATTTACGTCTCTCTGAGGATTAATGATGTTGAGCATTTTTCCATGTCTCCTGGCCATCTGTATGTCCTTTTTGGAGAAATATCTATCTAGGTCCTTTGCTCATATTTTAATTGAATTGTTTGCCTTCCTGATGTTTAGTTGTTTGAGTTCTTTGTATATTTTGGAAATTAACCCCTTACGAGATGTATCATTGGCGAATATGTTCTCCCATTCAGTGGGTTCCCTTTTCATTTTGTTGGTTTCTTTTGCTGTGCGGAAGCTTTTTAGTTTGATATAGTCCCATTGGCTAATTTTTCCCGGTGTTTCCCTTGCCCTAGGAGATATATCAGTGAAAATACTGCTACATGAGGTGTCTGAGATTTTACTGCCTATGTTTTCTTATAGGGTTTCTATGGTTTTGTGACTTGCATTGGTCTTTTATCCATTTTAAGTTTATTCTTGTGTATGGTGTAAGATGGTGGTCTAGTTGCATTTTTTTATGCATGTGCCTGTCCAATTTTCCTAGCATCATTTATTGAAGATACGGTCTTTACTCCATTGTATGTTCTTGCCTTCTTTGTCAAATATTAATTGACCATATTGGCGTGGGTTAATTCCTGGGGTCTCTTTTCTCTTCCATTGATCTATATGCCTGTTCTTGTGCCAGTACCAGGCTGTTTTGATTACAGTGGCTTTGTTAATATAGTTTGATATCCAGTATTGTGAACCCTCCAACTTTGCTCTTCTTTCTTAAGATTCTTTTTTCATTCCATATAAATGTTTGGAATATTTGTTCTAGATCTGTGAAATATGTCATTGTTATTTTAATAGGAATTGCATTGGATTTGTAGATTGTTTTGGGTAGTATGGACATTTTAATGATGTTAATTCTTCCAATCCATGAACACGGTATATTCTTCCACTTATTTATATCTTTCTCTATTTTCTTTTTCAATGTCCTATAGTTTTCCGAGTACAGGTCTTTTACCTCCTTAGTTAAGTTTATTTCCAGGTATCTTTTTTGTTGTTGTTATTGCAATGGTAAATGGAATTTTTTTTAGTTTCTCTTCCTGAGAGTCATTATTGGTGTATAAAAATACCATCAATTTTTGAATGGACACAACCAAGCCGGCAGAGGGGGCAGTTAATTTTGTATCCTTCTACTTTGCTGAATTCATTTATTAAATCTAGCAGTTTTCTTGTGGAGTCTAGTTTTCTATGTACAATATCATGTCATTTGCGAATAACGACAATTTAACTTCCTCTTTTCCGACTTGAATACCTTTTCTTTCTTCTTCTTTTCTGATCTTTGTGGCTAGGACTTCCATTATTATGTTGAATAAGATCTGCCATCCATTTTTTAAAAAATTATATTTATTGGGAAACATCTATAATAATAAAATCATAAAATTATATTTATTAGGAAACATCTATAATAATAAAAGCATAAAATTTTAGTCTCTAAGAGGTACTTAACACCAGATATCCTTCTGGATGACCTCCTGGACAAAGCCGGAATTGAGGGGGAAGCCCAGGTCTCAGGTGCCTGCTAGTGGCTGGAGGGAAGCCCGGGTCCTGGGTGCTGGAGGGAAGCCGGTGCCGGCAGCTGGGGGGGTGGGGGAAGGAAGGCCCACTCTTGCACGAATTTCGTGCATTGGGCCTCTAGTTGATTAACAACGTTATATAAATTTCAGGTGTATAACTTTATAATATGACATCTGTATATTCCAGTGTGCACTGACCACCCACTAGTCTACTTCAGTCATCAAATATTTGACCTCTTTTATCCTCTTTGTCCTTCCCCAACCACTCCCCTTCTGGTAGCCATGATTCTGTTGTCTATATCTATAAGTTTGGTTTTTGTTTATTTGTTGCCTTTTGCTTTATATCCCACATCTGAGTGAAATCATATGGTTCTTGTTCTTTTTCTGTCAGACATTTCATTTAGCATGATACCCTCAAGATCCATCCATGTTGCAAATGGCAATATTTCATCTTTTTGTGGCTGAGTACCACATTTTCTTTATCCAATCACCCGTCAAAGCTCACGTAGGTTGTTTCCATGTCTTGGCTACTGTGAGTACTGCTGCAATGAACAGAGGGCTACATATATCCTTACTAATAAGTGTTCTGAGATTTTCTTTGGTAGGTACTCAAAATGAGGGATAGCTGGATCATATGGTAGCTCTATCCTTAATTTTTTTTGAGAAACCTCCACAGTGGCTGCGCCAGTCTGCATTCCCGCCAGCAGGGCACGAGGGTTTCTTTTTCTCCACATTCTCTCTGACCCTTGTCATGTCTTGTCTTGTTGACAATAGCCATTCTAACAGGTATCTCATTGTGATTTTGATGTCCATTTCCCTTATAACTAGTGATGTTGAGCATCTTCTCACATATATATTGGCCACCCTTTAAAATTATAAGTTAACTTGTTAGCAAATTACTTTAATCACACATATAATACATGAATATATTCTCCTTAAAAATAATTAAAGTGCAGCAGATACAGTCAAAGTCCCCTTTGGTTGCCATGGCCGATCCTGGGCTCCCTGCTACCCCTGTTCAGTGTGTTTGGGGTGTATCCTTCCCAATGTTTTCCTTTTCTATGGAATCTGAATACTGTTGCTGTCTATGTGCTTTTCACATTTTTATGTAAATGGTGTCATACTGTACCTGTAATTCTGAAATTTTTAGTCTCTAAAGGTACTAAACACCTCACCAGGAGGAAAACTTCTTGTGAGAACCCAGGGAAGAAAATAATATTTATCCTGATCCCAGTAGGTGCCAGACACTAAACCATTTGCTACAAATCGTAGAGGTCTCAGATTGGAGCCAAAGCTGTTTCTCCCTCAGGGAAAATTGGTTAATATATTTCCAACTGCAGTATTTATACTAATAATAGAGGAATAATGCAAAATATGCAGTCAGAGTAACCGTAACGACTGAACAGCAGGCTGCGTGGGGCAACCAGGCCGGTGGGGGGGGGGGGGGTAGTTGGGGGCAACCAGGCCAGCAGGGGGGGACAGTTGGGGGTGACCAGGCAGGCACGGGGGACAGTTAGGGGCAATCAGGCTGGCAGGCAGAGGTAGTTAGGGGTGATCAGGCTGGCGGGGGGGGGGGGCAGTTAGGGGCGATCAGGTAGGCAGGCAGTTGAGCAATTAGGAGCCAGCAGTCCCAGATTGTGAGAGGGATGTCCGACTGCTGGTTTAGGCCTGATCCCAGGGATCAGGCCTAAACCAGCAGTCGGACATCCCCTAAGGGGTCCCAGATTGGAGAGGGTGCAGGCTGGGCTGAGGGGACCCCCCTCCCGTGCACGAATTTTGTTCACCAGGCCTCTAGTATGTTAAATAATTGCTTAATAATAATAATGGCACTGTGATAATAATTGTAATAAACATATTTGTACTATGGCAAGATGATTTAGTGAGCAATTAATTCATAGTTTTGCCCAGTGGATTTTTCCCTGCTTTGCTCCAAGAAGGAAACCAAATCGTATTCTCTCACCTGGAGGGTCTTGGCTGGTCTGGAAGGAAGCAGAACTATCCTCAAAACAACCCCATCTCTGGCTTGTTCTTCAAAATCTACTTGTTCTGGGACAGATATTGGGTCATCTCTGATGATGAGGGGAGAAAGTATCTATACTAATAATAGAGGAATATGCAAAATATGCCATTAAGTATCTTAGATGGAGGGGAGGCTGAACAATGAAAGTCAAAGAGGCAGAACTGTCCCCAGGACTAAAGATGGGTGAGACTGTGGGCACGTCCCCACCAAGTCCCTCTTCTTACAGCACCCGGAGAAGGTGACAGCTTCCCAGAGGGGAATGGCCCCATGTGTCCATTTGGACTGTGGCCTGGAAGCCCTGCGTAGCCACCAGCCCCTTGTCCAAGCTCTGCACATCAGCAGCCAGGCACTCACCCCGAAAATCCCACCGGGCACTCAGACAAGGTGCGCAGGGCTGTGACCCAAGGGCAGGGCCCGAGAGCAGCTCCCAGGGCCACCTGCTTCTAGTGGCTGAGTCTTGGCCTCCAGTGGGTCCAATGAGCGTTGGGGCCCCCAAGACTTCAATTTGATTTAGAAAAACCCCACAGAGTACAGGGACGTTCCTTGCACCTGAGTGTGCCGGCCCCAACAGCTGAAGAAACTGGGGATCTGGGCAGTGAGGTTGAGCAGTTAGAGTGGCGGGAGGGGTTGACCTCCAGCTTATCTGTATGGAGCCCATGCCTGTGATTCCCCCAAACCGGAGTGTGGGCCCCTGTCAGCTGTCTCAGCGCAAGTCATGGAGGCCCCGTGCGAGCTAGCTGAGTCTGAAGACGGACATTTACTGCGCCACCAAACAGAGTGACCAAGCATGGCTCACTTGGGTCCTGCTCGCCGTCTCCTCTCTTCCTCCACTTCATCCCATCTCCTGGCAGCGGGCTGGTGTCCGTTGTTACCCTCCTTGGGATTTCAAGGCGCCTCCGGAAGCTCCTGAAGCCGTGGCCGTCCTCCCTGGCATTGGGCGGGAAGGCAGGTCTGCTGGTCGGTGTTCCCAGCGAGAGCACTGCACTGGTCTTTCCAGCTCCCATGAGGGATTTAGCTTTGGCGATGGGTTTACCTGGTGAGGTTTGGTGGCCACGCTAAATATTGATCCTTTCCCCAAAAACACCCCTCCTGACTCCCCAGGGGCCACAAAGCCCGAGAAGTCACCACGGGAGTCACTCCCTGAGAACAGCCTGGGGACATGCCTTGATGTCCCCAAGGAGGGTGGCCCCCTTACAGGCAGGTGATCAGGCTCATCGTTCCAGACTGGCTGCCTGTCAACTGTAACGTCAGCCCTTGCGGGGCGGGGGTGGAGGTGGGACACAGCCCAGATCGCTGAGGGACTCCAGCTTTGCTGACTTTAGCTCTGATGATTCATTTGTTTTCATAGCAGACAAAAAAAAAATGCTAGAGACTAATAATATGCAACATTAAGTAAGAATAAAAGGCAAGTAAGTTGTAGGTAGGAATTCCTATCTCAGAGTATCTTATTTCCCAGGGACATTAAGTGATTCAAAAGCATTTTTAGCTTTGTCACCAGTTCCTTGTGCTAAAGTAAGATCTTTCTGATTTTCAATCTGATGATGGACTTGGCCCTGAACCAATCACTAGTAGTCTGGTGAGATGCAGTGCACTGATTGGCTCCGCCTTGAGCCTAGGTTTCATCAATTTTGCCAAAGCGTAGGCGGTTAGGGGGTGAGAGTGGGAGTGCAGGTGGGGTACCTTTCTCAGGGCAGAACCATTCCACTGTTGCCTCTAGGAAGGGAAGAGCTGGTGGGGGCGCTCCACTGTTCTCTTTATGAGTAAAAGTCTAAAAGCTCCCGGGAAAGAATTCAGGCTGCAGGTGCTTATTCTGCTCAGAGATGATGTTCAGAGGTGGAGGTTGATTCTGAGCCCAGCCCTCAGATGATCCTCCTACCATCCACCTTAGCCACAGATTTGAGCCCTAGAGGCAGGGAGATGCTATTTTATTAATCCTGTAATCTGAGAGTGGCAAGGAGTGGTGTGGACGTGACTGGGCATAAGCACAGACTGTAGCTGATATTGGCAGTTGCTTATCTTATATCCAGGACAGTGGCCAAGCACTTTCTCATCCTTCCTTGAAGCCATGGGGACCATGTGAAAGCATTCTTGCCAATGAGATGTAAGCAGAGCTTTGCTTTTGTGTAAAAAGGCCCTCCCCCTTCTTTCTGCCTGGATCATGGACTTGATGGCTGCAACTGAAGCAGCTATTTTGTAGCCAAGACAATCACAGAGACACAGACCCTGATAACATGGCAATGCAGAAGCCACCTGTATCTGGGCATCCCTTTCCTTTTAGTCCTCTTTCTAACATGCTGTTGCTCACAGATTTATGAGGGGGAAAAATCCTTATTGTTTAGGCCCCTATTAAGGAAAATATGGACTACATCAGCTCACCAGGGACCTGTTGGATGCAGAATCTCAGGCTTGCCCCAGATTCCAACCAGAACCGACAAGACTTTCAGCTGAGTCATAGGCACATCGGGAGAAGCGTGGTTGCAGTCGTCATAGGAGTGCGGCCGATGGCAGTCCAACCCGTGCACGGAGGTTGGGTCCCACAAGATAGGATTAGGTGCCACTCTGCCACCGACAGTGCTGGGCATCAGCACAGGCAGCTGGAGTGGGAGCGAAGGAACGTGCAAGGCAGCCAGGAGGACACAGACAAGAGCCCAGTGAGAGCAGTAGGATGAGCAGGGGCATTCGGGCACAGCTGGGCTGTGTCAAGGTGCTTCTGCGAGCATAATACAAAGGCCCAGAGATGGACGAGGAGCACTGGCTGGGGCCACTCACACCATTTCCTTAGCAGCCAGCCCCGAGGGATAGATGTTGTTAATCCCCATTTTACAGACATGGAGGCTGAGGCTCCAGGAAGTAAGCAATGTGACAAATGTTAGTGTTACTCTGCAAATAAAGAGCAGACAGACTCACATCTATATCTGATGGTAGATCTACCTCACTTTGTCCTATCCTTTCTAGAATATGGGACCCTATGCCTCCTGGGGTCCGGCGACTTTGATCACAGTAACCCCAGTATCTGGTAATAGCTGGCATCTAAAGGTGCCCCTGAGGGCTCCCTCCCTGTTCTCTTTCTCCTGCTATGCTGCTATGCTCCTGAATCCTAATGGGCTGTGGGTCTTGATGGGCTGGGCTCAGGAACCAGGTTTAAGGTGAGGGGTGCTGTGCCTACCTGGCCAGCCTTCCCTGGTGAGATGCTGGCTATGAGGAATAGCCCACATATGTGTTTCCTGATCCCCATCCCCACACCTTTAGACATTTGCCACTAGCCAACGTGTTAAACACCTTTTCTAGCTTCTTTGACAAAACACTGGTCTCCCAGCCCCACTCTCCTGTGGCCAACAAGGGGGACCGACATTACCAGACAGATTCCTCTGTGCTCTGTGGGTGTTTAATTTTGACCCAATGCCAGGAGGATGCCAATGGAATCTGGTCACCCAGGCTTAATTAATAAAAGCATGGGGCCCAGCGCTGGGGGGGTGGTGGTGGGGGGCGGACTGGATCAGCCCTTGCTGGAGAGGAACATTCAGTTCTGGAGGAAGGTCGCCAAAAGGCAGCCAGTGCAGGAGGCTGTCCAGACAGAGGCTCAAAGCCAAAATGTATGAGTAACATTGGAAGGATCAGGGCTGTGTGGCCTGAAGCAGAGGTGACTCAGGAGGCGTGGCCCCAAACAAGGCTGCAGGGCTGCAGGGGAGACCGCTGGGCCCTGGCTGGCGGCCACTTCAGAGCCCATTCCTCTGCGGGCAGCGGCAGTGTCCTAGTCCCTCTCAGCCCCTCTCTCACTCCTCGCTACGCACTTCTAGCTTGTCCCTCTTCTCAAACCCAGGGCCCCGCTCTCCTCTCATTTCACAAATGACTTTGTCTTCTTTCTGGAGAAATGGAGGTCAGTAGGAAAATAGTTCTCTGCACCATCAACTAAATACTGTCTCAACTCATCCTCCCTTCCCTCTGGTCCATGGAAGGGAGACTGGACTCCTTCCAAGGTGCATTCCTCCACCCAGACTCCCGGGTCCATTCATCAGCCTGGTGCCGACTTCCTCAGCGTCTCCCACTCTGCTGGCTCTTTCCCGTCCTGCTGTGCAGGAAGCCCAACCTCTCCCATCCTAAACAAACCAGCAAGGCTCCCACCACACCATCGGTTGCCTCCTTTCCTGTATTCTCATGCCGGTAATCTTTACATTTCCCTCCTCTTGCCAGCTTTATACATAAACTCTATCAAATCTTCAAGGCATACCACAATATTCGGGTGACATTTAACATGGTGTAGAATATTATGCTGGACCATGTGAAATTGCCAGGTTTTTGGTAACTGCTTTATTGAGATACTAGAGGCCCAGTACACGAAATCGTGCACTTGGCGGGGGCGGGGGCGGGGGCGGGGGGTGTCCTTCAGCCCAGTCTGTGCCCTCTCGCAGTCTGGGAGCCCCACGATTGATTGCCCCACAGAGAGAGGCCCCGCCCACCACCGCCAGCCAGTTAGCCTGGGCCTCCCTCTTTGGGGCCATCACAGAGCCCCCCAGCTGGTGGCCTGGGCCTCCCTCTGTGCTGCGATCGTGGGGTGGTGGCGGGGCCTCCCGACCAATTGCATCACACCTGCCTTGGCGGCGGCAGTCAGTGCTGGATCATTGTGGCACCCTCGACCCAGGAGGGACCGAGAGGTCAACAGTTCAGCCCCTTGCCAGTCCCCGCCCACCCGAGCCTGCTGCACTCGCGCAGCCTGGAGTTTGGTCATCCATTCAGTCGTTTTGGATGTTACAGACCCTGGCTCTTTATATATTAGGATATTTACATACCCTACAATTCACACATGCAAAGTGTAGAAATCAATGGTTTTTACTATATTCACAGAGTTGTGAAATCATCACCACAATCCATGTTGGAACATTTTCATCACCCCGAAAGAAACCCCAATATCCTTTAACTATTCCCCAATCTCCCAATCCCCACACCAGCTCTAGGCAACCACTAATCTGCTTTGTGACTCTACAGGTTTGCCTAGTCTGGGCAGTTCATATAAATGTAATCATATAATATGCAGTCTTTCCTTGACTGGTTTCTTTCACTTAGCATAATGTTTTCAAGATTCATTCATATTATAGTGGGTATCACACTTCACTTTTTTATGACCAAATAATGTTCCATTGAATGGATATATTACATTTATTTATTCATTCATCAGTTGATGGACATTTGAGTTATCTCTACTTTTGACTGGGTTTTTTTGTTTGTTAATCCTCACCCAAGGATACTTTTCCATTGAGTTTTAGAGAGAGTGGAAGGGAGGGGAGAGAGAAGAGAGAAACATCAGTGTGAAAGAGACACATTGATTGGTTGCCTCCTGCACACACCCTGACCAGGGCCAGGATTGAGCCTGCAACTGAGCTATGTGCCCTTGACTGGAATCAAACCCGGGACCCTTCAGTCCACAAGCTGACACTCTATCCATGGAGCCAAACCAGCCAGGGCTCTACTTTTTACTACTATGAATAGAACTGTTAAAGGCATTCGTGAACAAGTTTTTGTGTGAACGTGTTTTCATTTCTCTTAGGTATATACTTACAAGTGGAGTAGATGGGTCATACAGTAACTCAATGTTTAACTTTTTGAAGAACTGACAGACTGTCTTCCAAAGTGGTTGCACCATTTTACATTCCGACCAGCAGTGTAAGGGAGTTCCTATTTCTCCACATTCTTTTCACTATTTGTTACTGTCTTTTTTTCTTTTTTAATCATATTCATCTTAGTGTATGTAAAGCGGTGCTTCATTGTGGTTTTCATTTGCATTTCCCTGATCACTAGCGATGTTGAGCATGTTTTCATGAGCTTATTGGCCATTTGTGCATCTTCCTTGGAGAAATGTCCATATGGATCCTTTTCACATTTCTTATTTGGGTTATACATCTTTTTATTAATGAGTTGTAAATTTCCTTATATTTATTTTCCAGATACACGTTCCTTATAAAATATATAATGTGCACATATTTTATCTTATGGATTATCTTCTCATTTAATTGGTAGTGTCCTTTGATGCACTAAAGTTTCTAATTTTGTTGAAGTTCAATTTATATATTTAATTTACCTATTTTGTCGTTGCTTGTGCTTTTGGTGTCACATTTAAGAAACCATTGCCAAATCTAAGATTATGAAGATTACTTCTATGTTTTCTTCTAAGAGTTTTACAGTTTTGCTCTTACATTTAGGCCTTTGATCCATCTTGAATGAATGTTTGTACATGGCATGAGATAGGGATCAGACTTCATTCTTTTGAATTTGAGTGTCCTGTTGTCCCATCACCATCTGTTGGAAAAAACTACTCTTTCCCCCATTGAATTATTTTAACATTCTTGTTAAAAGTCAATTCATCATAAATATGAGCCTTTATTTCTGGATTCTCAATTCTATTCCATTGACCTATATGTCATCCTTACATCAGTATCAAACTATTTACTATGTTTTGCAGTAACTTTTGAAATCGAGAAATGTGAGTCCCTAACTTTGTTCATTTTCTAAATGGTTTTGGCTTCCTTCTGGATTCCTTACATTTCCATATAAATGTTAGGATTGGCTTGTCAATTCTATAAAGAATACACCTGGAATTCCAGGATAGATTGTGTTAAATCTCTCAATCAATTTCAGGAGTGTTGTCATCTTAACAATATTATGCCTTCCGGATGTCCTTCCATTTATTTAAATCTTCTCTAATGCAATTGGTGCAGCATAATATTGATACACAAACCAGACTCCAGTAGCACTTTAAAACCACAATATGCCACAACCTGTTAGCAATAAGGTGGTGGTCTCCTGTAGGGAGGAATGTGGGGTCTTCTGGGGTGAAGTTGGTTGCATATGTGCTTGCTTTTTAAAAAAATATATATTTTATTGATTTTTTTACAGAGAGGAAGGGAGAGGGATAGAGAGTCAGAAACATCGATGAGAGAGAAACATCGATCAGCTGCCTCCTGCACATACTGGGGATGTGCCTGCAACCAAGGTACATGCCCTTGACCGGAATCGAACCTGGGACCCTTCAGTCCATAGGCCGATGCTCTATCCACTGAGCCAAACCAGTTAGGGCTGTGCTTGCTTTTTGTAGTAGTTCATCTAGCTTTGCCATTTTTTTTGTATGGAAGATGTGTGCTATACTCCCATACATAACTAACTAAGTTTATTTAAAGAAACAAACAGAAAAGCTGAGTACCACAATTGGGGTAATTCCAAGCATGCAATTCTAATGATTGATACTTATAGAGCATTTGTCTTGAACTGGGCTCAGTTTGAGGACCTTATATATATTTATTTATTTATTGATATCCTGCAACAACTCTTTGAGCTAGGTGCTATTGTTGACTCTGTTTATAAAGGAGGCAACAAGGGCGCAGAGAGGCTCAGAACCTGCCAAGACCACACATATAGCAAGTGGGAGATCTGGGCTCTGAGCCAGTCAGTTTGGCTGCTCCAGCTCCATGTTAGACAGACTCTGTTGGTATGAGGGGAACTCTTAGCCCTGGTTAAGGGAAAATAACTACACTACTTCTTAGAAATTAAAGGATATAAAATTCAACACCCAATATTGATGTTTAAGTTTTAAAATGCACCATGTTTAAGGTTGGAACACTAGGAGCACTTTTCAATAAAGTTCGGAAGAAGATAAGCAAATTAATATTGCCACTATTACTTGACACTATTCTAGATGTACTAACGTTAAAATATAAGTTAAAGAATTGCAAAGTGGAGACAATATGAGGATTATTTCCAGATAATATAATTGCATGTCTAGACAATCCAAGAGTATGATTAGAAAAATAAACCTAATATTCAAAATCTCTATGTTTTTAAAAATAAGCTTGAAAACAATATAGAAAAAATAATTACCAACACCCACTGGACAAAATCAGCAACAACAAAAGTGAAGGAAAGTGAAAATACATGCCCTGCTCATCAGTAAGATGATTGAATGGTGTAAAGATGCATATTGTCTCTAACTTAGCCTTTATGTTTAATTTATGTCAATAAAAATACATTATGAGGATTTTTGAAAGTAGACTCACTGGGTCTAAAGTTCACATGGAAAAATAAACAAGTAAGGCTAGCCAGGAAAATTCTGAAAAAGGAAAGTAATAAAGAGGGATTAACCCTGGGATGCATGGAGGCTTCTTATAAAGCTGCATTGGTGAAAAAAGTTTTGTCCTGGTACATGAAGAGAAAGGCAGATTAACGAAACAGATTAGAATCCAGAAATAGACCCAAATGCATCTGAGAAGCTAGCACAGGCGTTCCTTGTGCTCCTGGGCCTCGCTTCCCTGTGATTCACAGATTTCATGTTTTTTACAAATTAAAGGTTTGTGGCAACCCTGCTTCAGGCAAGTCTGTGTCCCTGTTTTTCCAGCAGCACCTGCTCACTTCATGTCTCTGTGCCATATATATTTTTTTAAAATATTTTATTGACTTTTTACAGAGAGTAAGAGAGAGGGATAGAGAGTTAGAAACAGCGATGAGAGAGAAACATCAATGAGAGAGAAACATTGATCAGCCGCCTCCTGCACACCCCCCACTGGGGATGTGCCCGCAACCAAGGTACATGCCCTTGACTGGAATTAAACCTGGGACCTTTCAGTCCGCAGGCCGACGCTCTATCCACTGAGCCAAAATGGTTTCGGCACTCTGTGCCATATTTTGATAATTCTCACAATATTTCAAACTTTTCCCATTATTATTGTATTTGTTACTAGAGGCCCGGTGCACGAATTGGTGCATGGGTGGTGTCCGGCCGGCCCGCTCTGATTGGGCAATCAGGCCATGCTGGCCTGGGGGAGGGGCTGCAGCAGGCCAGGGGAGCGGGCGGATGGTTGGCCAGCCAGCCTGCCCCGCCCCCTGGTGGAATCCTGGTTGAACTCCCAGTCGAGGGGACAAGTTGCATATTAGCCTTTTATTATATAGGATGGTAACCAGTGTTCAGTTTTTGTTTGTTTATTTGTTTTGTTACTCTTCACCTGAGGATATTTTTTCCGTTGCTTTTCAGAGAGAGTGGAAGGGAGGGAGGGAGAGAGAGAGAGAGAGAGAGAGAGAGAGAGAGAGAGAGAGAGAGAGAGAGAGAGAGAGAGAGAGAGAGAGAGAAACATCAAAGTGAGAGAGACACATCAACTATCTCATGCTATGTACAAACATCTCATTGCCTCCTGCACATGCCCCAACCAGGAGACCGGGAGCGAACCCATGACCCTTCAGTGTGCCAGCCACCACACTAACCACTGAGCACACTGTCCAGGGCTTGGTTATTTTTACTTTTGTAATTGTTTTAGGGGGTCCAAGAACTTAATGAATGTTGTGTGTTCTGACTGTTCCATGAACTGGCCTTTCCCCCCTTTCTCTCCCTCTCTAGGGCGTCTCTATTCCCTGAGACACAAGAATATTGAAAGTAGGCCAATTAATAACCCCACAATGGCCTCTAAGTGTTCAAGTGAGCACATGCGACTACAGGTCTCTCCCTTTGCATGGAAAGCTCGAAATGGTTAAGCTTAGTGAGGAAAGTATGTCAGAACCAAGACAAGCTGAAAGCCAGGCCCCTTGTCCCAAACAGCCACCTTGTGAATGCAAGGAAAAGTTCTGGAAGGAAAGTGAAATGGTTACTCCAGTGAACACTGAACAACAAGAAAGAGAAGGAACCTTCTTGCTGATGTGGAGAAAGTTTTAGGGCTCTGAGTAGAACAAACCAGCCACAGCATCCCCTTAAGCCAGAGCCTAAGCCAGAGCCAGGCCTTACCTCTTCAGCTGTATGGCGGCTGAGCGGTGAGAAGCTGCAGAAGAAAAGTCTGAAGCTGGCAGAGGCTGGTTCATGAGTTTAAGGAAAGAAGCCGCCTCCATAACATAAAAGGACATGGTGAAGCAGCAAGCTGATGTAGAAGCTGCGGCGAGTTACTCAGAAGATCTAGCCAAGGTAGTTAACGAAGGTGGTGACACTGAACAAGATTTTCAATGGAGATAAATAACCTCACCTAGGACTTTCAGAACCAGAGAGGAGACACCAATGCCTGGCTTCGCATTAGGGGCTAACGCAGCTGTGACTTTAAGTTGAAGCCGGTGCTCCGTTACCATCCCTGGGCCCGGAGGATTATGCTCCATCTACTCTGCCTGAGCTCTATAAAGGGACAACAAAGCCTGACGGACCGCACATCTGTTCACAATGCGGTCTCCTGGGCAGTTTAAGCCCATTGTTGAGACTTACTGTCCAGAAAACAAAGATCCCTTTCAAAATGTTACTGCTCCTTGGCAAGGCACCCGCTCACCTAAGACCTGGGTGGAGCTGCACAATGAGGTGAGCGTTGTTTCCGTGCCTGCGAACACAGCAGCCACCATGCAGCCCGTGGACCAAAGAATAATTTCAACTTCCGGTACAAGAAATAAATTTTGTAAAGCTGTAGCTTCCATAGACAGTAATTGCTCTGATGGATCTGGGCAAAGTAAATTTAAAAGTATCACATCATCTCACTTATGTGTGGAATCTAGTGAACAAAATGAACTGATGAACAAAATAGGCCCAGAGGTATGGAAGCATGGAACAGAGGGAAGGGAAAGGGGTGCAGAGATTAACCAAAGAACGTATATGCATATATGCATAATCCATGGACACAGACAATAGAGTGATAAAGGCCTAGGGTGGGGTGGGAGCCAGGTAGAAGGGAGCAATGGAGGAAAAATGGGGGACATCTGTAATACTCTCAACAATAAAGATTAAAAAACAACAAAAAAGAAAAAGAAAACTTTCTGGAAAGGATTCACCATTCTAGATGCCATTAAGAACTTGTAATTCACGGAGAGAAGTCAAAATACTCACATTAAGAGGAGTGGGGAAGAAGCTGATCCCCGCCTCCTGGCTGACCTTCAGGGCCCCAGCCGCCAGCCTCTGCTCGGAGGGGGAGTGGCTACAGAAGCGTGGAAACAGCAGGGGAGCTAAGGTTGGCAGTGGAGCCTGAGGCCATGCCTGAGGTCTGCATCTCCAGAAGGGACTCTGAGGGTGAGGGGCTGCTGCTTGTGTAGGAGCAAAGACAGTGGTTTCTCCAGATGGAATTTGCTGTGGTGAAGATGCTGTGAAGGTCTCTGAGATGGCAACAGAGGATTTAGAATATTCCATAAACTTAGCTGGCAAAGCAGCCACAGGGCTTAGAGGATTGACTCCAGTTGTTTTTAAATTTATCGATTTTGAGAGAGAGAGAGAGAGAGAGAGAGAGAGACTTGTTGTTCCAGTTCTTGATGCGTTTTGTTGGTTGATTCTTGCATGTGCCCTGACCGGGGAGTGAACATGCAACCTTGGCATATTGGGATGATGCTCTAACTACTGGCATACCCAGCCAGGGCTGGATTGACTTCAATTTTGAAAGACATTCTACCATGAGTAACATGCTACCAAACAGCATCACGTGCTACAGACAAATGGTTTGTGAAAGAAAGAGTCGATCAATATGGCAAACTTTACTGTTGTCTTATTTTAAGAAATTGCCTCAGCCACCCCTCCTTCAGCCTGATCAGTCAGCAGCCATCAACATCAAAGCAAGACCCATCACCAACAAAAAGATTACACTCACTGCCGAAACCGGTTTGGCTCAGTGGATAGAGCGTCGCTCTGCGGACTGGAAGGTCCCGGGTTCGATTCTGGTCAAGGGCATGTACATTGGTTGCGGGCACATCCCCCGGTGGGGGGTGTGCAGGAGGCAGCTGGTCGATGTCTCTCTCTCATCGATGTTTCTAACTCTCTATCCCTCTCCCTTCCTCTCTGTGAAAAATCAATAAAATATATTTAAAAAAAAAAAAAGATTACACTCACTGATGGCTCAGATGGTGGTTAACATATCCTATATAATAAAAGGCTAATATGCAAATTATCCCCTCGACCAGGGAGTTCAACTGGGAGTTCGACTAGGGGGCAGGGCTGGCCCACCAACCGCCCTCAAACCCTCCCCACGGCCGGCCCCGCCCCCAATTGGCCTCCCCAACCCTGATAGGGGCAGGCTGGCAGGACCACACGTGTGCACAAATTCGTGCACTGGGCCTCTAGTTTTAGAAATAGTGTTTTTAAATTAAGATGTATACATTGTTTTTTTAGACACAATGCTATTGCCCACTTCATAGACTACAGTGTAGTGTTAACCAAAAAATTTGTGTGGCTCACTTGATTGTGACACTTGCTTTATTGCAGTCATCTGGAGATGAACCCGCAATGTTCTGAGGTGTGCCTGCATAGGGTAAAATAATATTTCCAACTAGAGGAAAAAAATAAAATTATACAGTGCAGTAATCAGTGTTGGGTTAATTAGTTAACCATTTGGAAGAACATAAGTTATAGCTGGATGTCTATCTGATTCCTTACACGAATTAAATTCCAGATGGATAAACAATTCAGTTGTAAATAAACAAAACAAGAAAAAAAGCATGCAAGTGTATACGCACACATAATTTTAATTGAAGAAAATATTTCTATGCAAGACACAAAACTCAGAAACTAAAAAGGAAAAATTGGCTACATAAAGCTTAAAATAGCTGCACAGAATAAAAATAGCACAGGCTAAGTTAAAAGGTAGTCAGCTAGAAAAATAAGTGTTTTACAATCCAGACTACAGACCAAAAACAAACAAAAACACCAAACAAAAAAACAATTTCCTCAATATACAAAGAATTCTTATAAATAAAAAGGAAAATATGAATATCTTTAAAATTGGACAAGAAATATAAACATGTAGTTCATAGAGCCCTGGCTGGGTAGCTCATTTGGTTAGATAGTCATCCTGTGTTCTGAGGTTGCGGTTCAATCCCCGGTCAGGGCACATACAAGAAGCAACCAGTTAATGCATCAATAAGTGGAACAACAAATTGACCTCTCTCTCTCTCTCTCTCTCTCCCTCTCTCTCTAAAATCAATAAGTAAAAATAAATTTAAAAGATGTATTTCACAAATAAAAAAAATAATTGCTTATAAGCCCATAAAAAATTCTCAACATCACTATTAACTGAAGAGATACAAATTAAAATGAGATAACAGGTTGGCAAAAAGAAAAGTGCATAATAGAGCCCAAAATGAGCAAGAGGAAATAGTTGCTTTTATAGATTGCTGACAAGGGTATAAATTGGCACAATCTCTTTGAAAAGCATTTTGGTAAATTTATCACCTTTTTAAATATTCATACCTTTTGACACAGCTAGTCTACTTCTAGGATTCTATGCCACGGAACTCTCAAACACATAAACAGATGTGTAAATAGAATAATTTTTTAACAATCACGAACTAACAGAAAATTTGGAAGCACAGAAAAATAACTTTTTCTCTTAACCGACTGAGAGTAGATCTCAAACCGAACCTGGAAACATACCTAAATACATGTCACATCAACTAGATAGATGAGTAAATATCTCCTACGAGCGAGGTAATTCTCAGCATAATCATTGAAATCGGAAATTGGCATTGATGTCCCTATGAGCTTCATAACTATTGCAATAGTGTGTTTTAAGCAAAGGGGTCCCTTTCAGAATCAAGCGTTGCTTTCATTGTCAGCCTCTTAAGTCTCCTTCAACGGGCACAGCTCCTCAGTCCTCCCTTGACTCTCATAATCTTGGTACTTAAAAAAGTTCTTTTGAGGAACTTTGAGGAGTGCCCAGTTTCATGGGCTGCGGTTTCAAGGGCCTCACTCCTGATGGCCACTGTGACCGCGCCATTGAGGTGGTGTCTGCCAGGCTTCCCTAATGAAAAGTTACTCCTTTTCCTTCTTAATTTATAATTGCAGGAAGGATTTTGAATTATGCAAACATCTTGTTCCTCATCAAACATTTTTTGGAAACAGTCTTACTAACTCATATATTTAAAGTGCATGATTTGGTAAGTTTTGACGTAAGTATACAACTGTGAAACCATCACCCCAATCAAGATAATAAACATATCCATCATTCCCAAAAGTTTTCTCCTGATTTTGTAACCTTTTCCTCTCACCTTCCCTGAATCTTCCCCAACCCCAAGCAATGATCTACTCTCTATCACCATAGAATAAGTGGCATGGTCTAGAATTTTATATAAATGGAATCATACACTTTTGTGCAGTTTTTGGTCTGAGTTCTTTCTAGCAGCGTCATTATTTTGAAGTTCATCCATGTTCTGTATAGTTCATTCCTTTGAAGTGCTGAAGAATGTTCTATGATATGGATATATGCCAATTTGTTTATCCATTCTTCTGTCGATGGACAATTTGCTAGTTTGGAGCCATTCAAATGCAGCAGCTATGAACGTTCATGCACAGTCTTTGTGTGGACAAATACTTCCATATCTCTTGGCTAAGTATCTAGGAATGTAATGGCTGGATCCTATGGCAGGTGCATGCTTACCTTCTAAAGAAACTATCAAAATGGCTTTCCAAAGTAATCAATTCAATTTTTACATTCCCGCCAGCAGAGTATGAGAGCTACAGTTCCTTCACATCTTCACCAAGGACATTCTTATACTAGTAGGTGTGCAGTGGTACCTTACTGTGATTTTAGTTAGCATCTCCCTAATTCCTAGACATGTTGAGTATGTACATATCTTACTTACTGATGTGTGTGTTCAACTCTTTGGCCCATTTAAAAAACGGGTTGTTTTCTTATTATTGAGTTTTGTGGCTCCTTTATATATTCTGGATGTAAATTGTTTATTGAATATGTGTTTTGCAGATATTTGATCGCAGCCTGTGGCTTGTCCTTTTATTCTCTGGACAGTGTCTTTGGAAAAGCTGAAGCTCTTAAATTGGATGTTTTATGTATTGTGTTTTTGATGACTATACAACCATGGCTAATCCAAGGTCACAAAGATTTCTCCTATATTTTCTTCTAGAAGTTTTGTAGTTTGGAGTTTTATATTTACGTTTCTGATTTCACTTGGAGTTAATTTTTTTTACATGATGTGAGGTATGATTTGAAGTACTATTTTTTTTTTTTTACATATGGATAGCCAGCAAATTTTATTGAAAAGACTGTCTTTGCCCACTAAACTGCCCTTGCACCCGTTTGGAAAATAAACTGACCATATGCATGTAGGTTTATGTCTGGACTCTGTTCTGCTGCATTGACCTGTGTGTTGATCTTCATGCCAGTACCACACTGTCCAGATTACTGCAGCTTAATGTCTTGAAGTCAGGTTGTCTACATCTTCCAATCTGGGTCTTTTTCAAGTTTGTTTTGGCCTCTAGGTCCTTTGCTGTTCTATCTGAGATTTAGATTCAACTGGTCAGTTTTTACCAAACAAAGAGAGCCTGCTGGATTTTGATTATTATTATACTAAATCTATACAACAATTCGGGAAGAACTGACATCTTAACAACACTGAGTTTTTCAATCCATAAACATTATATATCACTCAGTTTATTTAGGTTCTCTCTAATTTTTCTCAGCAGTATTTTGTAGGTCTCAGTGTATATATTGGTTTTGCACATTTTTGTCAAATTTATCTCTAAGTATTTCCCATTTTTATGCCATTGAAAATGGTTATAATTTGAAATTCCAAAATCCAATTATCATTGCTATTGCATAGAAATGCAATTGATTTTTATATATTGCTTCTGTATTCTACAAGCTTGTAAAACTCACTTATTAAATCCAGTAGTGCTGTTTTGTAGATGCTATAGAATTTTCTGTATAGATGAAATGCTATGTGTGAATAAAGGCAGTTGTACTTCTTTCTTTCCATGCTTTTCCATTAGCTAGAACCTCTAGAACAGTATTGGATAGAAGAGGTCTGAGTAGGCATGTTTGTCTTGTTCCTGATATTAGAGGGAAAATATTCAGCATTTCATCATTGGTATGATGTTGTAGAATTTTTGTAGCAGCCTTCATCATGCTGAGGAAGTTTCCTTCTATTTCTAGTTTTCTATAAGGTTTTATTTTACTTTGTTTTTTAAATCAGGAATGAATATTGTATTTTGTCAAAAGCTTTCTCTGCATGTATTGAGATGATTATATGGTGTTTCCTTTTTAGTTTTATAATATGATAAATTACATTGATTGCATTTCTGGGATAATACCACTTGGTTGTAAAATATTGTCATATTTATGTATGATTGGTAGGTTGTGGGGTTTTGTGTGTGTGTGTGTGTGTGTGTGTGTGTGTGTGTGTGTGTGTGTTTTTTTTGTTTTGTTTTTTGCTTTAAAATTGTGCATTTGTGTTAGAGATGTAGGTCTGTGGTTTTCCTTTTTCTTTTTTTACAATGTCTTAGTCTTTGGTACTAAAGTAATGTTGATCTTATAGAAGTAATTGGGAAATATGCTTCCTCTTTATCTAATTTTCTGGAGGAGTTTGGTAAACTTTGTTTTATTTATTTCTTTAATTTTTGGTTGAATAAATAAAGCCATATAGACCTGGAATTTTCTTCGTGAAAAAGTTTTAACTACAGAGTTAAAATTTTAAGTAGATATAAGACTATTTAGGTAACCTATTTCTTCTTGAGTGAGTTTTTGTAATTTGCGTCTTTCAAAGAATTTGTCCACTTTACTTAAATTGATGATTTTTTTTTTTTTTTTTGTGTGAACTGGTTCATGATATTTTCTTATTGTCACTTTAGTAGCTACAGAATTTGTAGTGATATCACCTCATTCATTTCTGATATTACTGCTTTGTGTTTTCTATCTTTTTTTCCTGGCTAATTTTATCACTCTGCTCAAATTTTGGTTTCACGATTTTTCTTTATTATTTTCCTGTTTCACTAATTTTTCACTCTGATCATTATTATTTCCTTTCTACTCTTTATTTTGGGCTTCATTTGCTTTTCCTAGTGTCTTCAGGTAGAAACTGAGATTGCTGAATTGAGACGTTTTCTAATATGGATATTTGGAGTGAATGCTATTAATGTCCCTTTAAGCACTGTATTAGCTACGTTCTACATGTTTTTGTATGCCGAGTTTGCATTTTCATTTATTCATACATTCTAATTTACCTATTGATTTCTCTTTTGACCTTTGGGTTATTTAGCAGTGTGCTATTTTGTTTCCAAGTCATTAGGGATTTCACAGATCTCTTTCTGATATCAATTTCTAATTTTATTCCATTGAGGTATGAGAACATATTGTATATGATGGAATTCTTTTTTAACTTATTGAGATTTATTTTATGACTTAGAATATTGTTTATCTTGCTAAATATTCTGCATGTGATTGAAAAGAAAGTGTATTCTGTGGTTATTGTATGGAGTGTTCTTTTTCTTAAAAATATATTTCCATTGATCTCAGAGAGGAAGGGAGCGAGAGATAGAAACATCTATGATGAGAATCATTGATCAGCTGCCTCCTGCATATCCCACACTGGGGATTGAGCCCAAAACCCACATCAAACTGTGACCTCCTGGTTCATAGGTCGATGCTCAACCACTGAGCCATGCCAGCCAGGCTGTTATTTTTTTAAAATCTTTATTGTTGAGAGTATTACAGATGTCCTCCTTTTTCCCCCTTTTGCCCCCCTCCACCCAGTTCCCACCCCACCTCAGGCCTTCACCATTAGAGTATTCTAATATGTCAACTCAAGTTGTTTGACAGTGTTGTTCAGACACTCTATGTGCTTACTGGCTTACTGTCTATTTGTTCTAGCAAATACCTGGTATTGAGAGAAGGATGTTGAAATCTTTGGCTACAGTTGCAGATTTGTCCATTTTTCCTTGCAGTTATAGCATTTTTGCTGTATTCTAAAGTTCTTCTAGTAGCTGTATATACTTAGGATTATTGTTCCTTGTTGATGAATTGACTCTCCTCCCGCCCCCCGCGCGGTAATATTCAGCGTTCAAACATCTATTTTGTCTGTTATTAATATAACCACTTTAGGTTTCTTTTTATTAGTATTAGCTTAGGTAGTTTATTTTATCCATCCTTTTGCTTTTAATCTATTTGTATGTTAGTGTTGAAAGGGAGTTTCTTACATGCAGCATACAAATAGATCCTTCTCTCTCTCTCTTTTTTAAATCCAATCTGTCTCTGACTTTGAATTAGGAAGCTTAGACTACTTATATTTGATGTGACTTAGTAGATTTTAAATTTACATTTGACTATTTGTTTTCTATTTGTCCTTTGTTTCCATTTTCCTTCCCCCATGCATACTTTTAGTTGAGTAATTACTATGATTCCATTTTACTTCTTTGTCAATGTCAGAACCATTCAATAGTTAGAGGACAGTCTTGCAACAAATGGTGATGAGAAAACAGAATATCCACATGCAAAAGGACAAAGTTGGGTCCTTACTTTACACCATTTTACTCCTTTGTTGGCTTATGAGATATAACTCTTTATTGTGTGATTTTAGTGGTTGCAGCAGGGTTTACCTTAAATTATAGTTAACATATCATCTATCTTAACTCAGAGTCTACCTTTAAGCAATAGTATACATCCTGGTAGATAGACATTACAGCAATATATCCGTTTTTCCCCTCCCAGATTTTGTGTTATTTCTGTCTTATATTTTATTTCTACCTATGTTGTAAACCCCACAATACACGTTTCTCATTTTAATTTTAAACAATTATCTCTTAATGACATTTAATTAATAAGATTTTTTTTATATTTACCTATGATTTACCTACTTAGGTACTATTTGCGGTGTTCCTCCTTTTACATAACTCTGTTTTCATCTCATCTCATTTTCCTTCTGTCTGAAGAACTTCATTTTACCTTTTTTTTTTTTTTTTAAGTACACGTCTGCTACCCAACCAAGATGAAGCAACAAATGATTCTTTTGGATTATCTAATTCTGAAAAGTCTTTATTTTATCTTTAATTTTGAAAGTATTTTTTACAAGTAATAGAATTCTAGGTTGATCTTTTTTTTCTTTAAATGCTTGCACTTTCTGACAAAAAGTCTGCTGTCAGCTGACTCTTTATTCTGTGGTTTATAACATGTTTTCTTCTCTGGATGCCTTTAAGATGCTTCTCTTAATCACTGTCTTTAAATGATTTAATTATGATGTTACTTGATATATTCCCCATGATGTGTGTGTGTGTGTGTGTGTGTGTGTGTGTGTGTGTGTGTGTTGATATTCTTGGATCTGTGGTTTATAGTTTTCATCAAATTTGGGGAAAAATTTGCTATTATTTCTACTAATAGTTCTTCTATTCCCCAGTTCTCTTATTTAGGGACTCAAATAATACATATATTGGGCTTTCAAGTTGTTTCATGGCTAATTGATGCTCTTTTTTTAACTTTTAGTCTTTTTTATCTATTTCATTTTAGGTAGTTTCTGTTGCTGTGTCTTACTAGTTTTTTCTTCTGCAATGTCTAGTCTGCTGTTAATCTCAGTCAGTATATTTTTCCTCAGATATTGTAGTTTTCATTTCCAAAAATAAAATGTCTTCTTTTAAAAATATCTTCCAAGGTGTGACTTAACTTTAGAGTACATAGAATATGGTTTTAATAACCGTTTTAATATTCTTTCCTCCTAATTTTAGCATCCATGCCATTTCTGGGTTGGTTTATTTCAATTGATTAGATTTTCTCCTCATTTCAATCATATTTTCCTACTTTTTTGCATGTCTGATAACTTTTTTAAAATATATTTCAGAGAGGAAGGGAGAGGGAGAAAGAGATAGAAACATCAATGATGAGAGAGAATCTTTGATCATCTCTCTCCTGCACACCCCACACTGGGGATTGAGCCTGCAACCTGGCATGTGCCCTGACCGAGAATTGAACTGTGACCTCCTGGTTCATGGGTCAATGATCAACCACTGAGCCATGAGCCGGGCTGTCCGGTAATTTCCTGTTGGAAGCCAGACATTGTGAATTTTACCTTGTTGGGTGTTGATAAGTGTTCTTGGGTTTTGTTAAAATAGTTTGAACTTTCGAGGATGTCTTTTAAGCTTTGTTGGGTAGCACCAGAGCAGTGTGTATCTAGGGCTAACTTTGGTCCAATCACGAAGCAAATCATCCTGAGTATTTCACCTATTGTCCCAGGTGTTCTACTCTCATTGATGGGAACAGGAACTATTCTAAGCTCTCTGTGAGCCCTGGATATTGTTCCTTTCATCCCTTTTGTGTGGGTCTTCCCCAATCTTGATATGTAGTTTTATGATATGCATGTACCACTCAGTTCTCAGCTAAAGAGCCAAGCATGAGACTCTATAGATCTCTGAAGCTCTTCATCCCTGTGGTTCTCCTCTCTACAGTACTGTGACTTGTGAACTCTAGCCTCCTTGACCTCTCCAGACTCTCAGCTACACTGCCTCTACTTAAGGAGTCCACTCTGCTTGGGTTTCCCCTTCCCACACCACTGTACCATCATTGCCTGGAAACTCTCCTCAAACAGTAATCTAGGGAAATCATGGGGTTTACCCCCTTTGTTTCCCATCTCTCTGAGATCACAGTCTTTTATTATTAGACTAGAGGCCTGGTACACAAAATTCGTGCATGGGTGGGGGGGTGTCCCTCAGCCCAGCCTGCACCCTCTCCAGTCTGGGACCCCTTCAGGGATGTCCGACCGCCCATTTAGGCCCGATAAATGGGCAGTCAGACATCCCTCTCACAATCCAGGACTGCTGGCTCCCAACCACTCACCTGCCTGCCTGCCTGATTGCCCCTAATCGCTTCTGCCTGCCAGCCTGATCACCCCCTAACTGCCCTCCCTTGCCAGCCTGTTCCCCCCCAACGGCCCTCCCCTGCTGGCCCGGTCACCCCTAACTGCCCTCCCCTGCTGGCCAGGTCACCCCTAACTGCTCTCCCCTACTGTCCTGGTTCCCCCCAACTGCCTTCCTCTGCAGGCCTGGTTCCCCCCAACTGCCTTCCTCTGCAGGCCTGGTCCCCCCCAACTGCCCTTCCCTGTAGGCCCAGTCACCCCTAACTGCCCTTCCCTGCCCACCTGGTTGCCCCTAACTTCCCTCCTCTGCAGGCCTGGTCCCTCCCAACTGACCTCCCCTGTTGGCCATCTTGTGGTGGCCATCTTGTGTTCACATGGGGGTGGCCATCTTTGACCACATGGGGGCAGCCATCTTGTGTGTTGGAGTGATGGTCAATTTGCATATTACCTCTTTATTATATAGGATGTTCAATGTCTTTTTTGTTTCATAAATTTTGTCTTTTTAGTTGTTTTGGAGGGAGGGTAAATAGAGCTTTTGTTGCTCCATCTTGTTTGGAAGTAGAAGTCCTTGTTCCTCATTTAATGTTTATTGAATGAGTAAGTGATATACATGTGTGTCTATACAGAAATCTAGTTTTTCTACTTTGTTGAGTGGATTATAATGCCTTAGTATAATTGTTTATTTTAATGTTCAAATTATCCCAAATTTGGTCAATGAGAATAAAAGTTTTTTAATATAAAAATGCTTACTGTAGCATTTCTCCACTAACTAATGGACTGAGAGTGAAGAAGTTTAGCCCTTAAGGAAAATCAGGGTGCCATCATTGCTTGTAGCATTCAAAGAAAAAAATAGGGAAACAACAACTGATTATTTTAGCAGTGAATGTTGAGGGATGTATAAGAGGTTAAAATACCCACTTTGTCCTAAAACAAACAAACAAACAAGGAAGGTGCCTGGTGAGTCTGATGGAAAACAAGAGCATTATGGAAAGAATATTGTATGCATCTGTAAGATAAAGCAAAACCCAGTAGTTTGAAGAAGCCAAACAGATGTCTAGGAGAATCTAGACAGGTCTTGCTAGAAGTCAAGATGGTAACAAACAGGCACCTGGGAGAACAATGATGCCCTTGACACATTATACAACTTCTTGGAGAAAAGACTACATTCATTCTTTATCATTCAACAAACAGTAATTCAATGCTTAATATGTCCTGGGCACTGCTCTGGGTGCAGGCAAATACAACACTGAACACAACAGACAAGTTGCCAGGAGTGGTTGGATAAAAATGAGTTATCTCATGAGAACATGAGAAACCCAACCCTAACTACTCAAGGGGTTCTCTCTAGATGGCTGAGTTTCTACCTGAATAGGAGGAGAAAGATTCAATAAGGTCTTAGTTAGTATTGTACTTGACTCCCATTTATATCACTGTGAGCTTCAGAGAATCTCAGGGAAGGCTTGACAAAGGAGGATACATTTGAAATGGGCTCTGACGTCTGAGTTTGTTAGGTAGCCATATTAAGGGAGGTGTTCTACTCAGAAGAAATAACATGTTCAAGTCACAGAGGCATTGAAAACATAAAACAGTATCAATAGTTCAGTATCACTGGAGCACAAAGTAGGAATTTTGGGAAATGGGGCAGGTTAGGTAGTACATTTCCGATACTATTCCATAGAATATCGGGAGCCATTCAAGAATTTTAAGCATCAGCAGGACCTGAGTGATTTAGTTGTTAGACCACTTTGGTGGCCATAAGCAAAGCATATAAAAATTATTCTTTCATTTAATAAATATTATTAAGGGCCCAAATGTACTAGGTGTTGTGCTAGATGCTAAAGACATAATGATGACAAGGTAGGCATGGTCCTTGTTCTCCTGGAGCTTACAAAGACTCTGGAGAATCAAAGGTTAAACAAATAGTGGCAGAAATACTTTATGCAAATGTGCTCGTGCTATGAAGAAATCGAGGATGCCTTTAGAATATGTAACTGGAGACCTAATAGAGTCCAGGCAGATGGTGGTCTTCCTGAGGCAGTTACCTGGGGGTTCAGAGCTGAAGGATGGTTAGAAGCAGGCTGGAGGAAGGAGCTGCACCTTTTAGAAAATGGAAGAAAAACTTGGGATCGTCTGGAGCTTGGGGGAGTGCCTGATGATAGCATCTGAGAGACACGGCAGACCTTGTTAAAGATATTAGGCTTTGAATCAAGAGCTCTGCAAAGCCTTTGAGTGGTTTCAAGCTGGAGAGTGAGGTTTTCCTTTTAAGAAAAATCTCTCAGGCTGCTATTTGGGGAATGACTCTAAGAGGCTAGGCGTGAACATGTGCAATGCTGGCGAGGACGTGGAGCAACCGGACCGTTTCCTGGGATGGGACATGTAGCCCGGTGTTACCATTTTAGAAACATCTTATACAGTTAAAAAAATACAGTCATCCTGTGAATCAATAATTATATTCCTAGCTATTTATCCAAGAGAAATGAAAACATATGTCTGCTGTCCCCAAAATAAGATTTGTACAAGAATGCAGCTTTATTCATAATAACGCCAAACTGGAAATAATCCAAATGTCCATAGGAGGAGGATGGAAATCAAATTGTGGTGCATTCATTCAATGGAGTGCTTTTCAGTATTAAAAAAGAATGAACTTTGATACATGCAGCAACATGAAGGACTCTCACAGACTGTTCAGCAAGAGAAGCCATATATATATATGACTCCATCTATATATATAAAAGCCTAAGCGACCATTACAACCTAATGACTGGACCACTGGTCAACTGGACCACTGGTCGACTGGTTGCTATGACGACACACTGACCAACAGGGGGCAGACGTTCAATGCAGGAGCTGTCCCCTGGTGGTCAGTGCGCACCCACAGGCAACCTCCCACAGCCAACCTTCCACAGCCGGCCAACCTCCCATGGCCCCTCCCCCTGGCCAGCTGGCCCCAATCACCCCGTCAGCCCCAATCGCCAGCCAGGCCGAGGGACCCCACCTGTGCACAAATTCATGCACCTGGCCTCTAGAGCATAAGGCCCTAGAACAGACTGGTGTAATTTATAGTAATATCAGTCAGAAAAGTGGTTTCCTGGTGTCAGGTGTGTGCATTGGGGAGAGCAAGTGAGCGACAGAAAGGAACACAAAGGCATTTTCTGGGGTGATGGAGGTGTTCTATATATTGATTGTGGTAGTGGTCACCTGGGTGTATTTATTTGTCAAAACTCATTTTTTTCACTTCAAATGTGTGCATCTTATTGTATGTAAACTATACCATAACAACAACAAAAGAGGAAGATATGAGAAGCTGCAGTGTTTTCAGAGTGTACAGTGGTAAACAGGAAAGGAAGAATAAAAGAGAAGTTTGGAGACAAAATAACTTATTGATGGATTGGATGAGGTGGAGGGTAGAGTCGAAACTGACGCTTAGTTTTCTGGCCGGGGCAGCTTAGTGACTGGCAGTGTTATCACTGACAGGAGTGTGGTGGGAAACGGTCCCTTTAGGGAAGTTTGTGTGTGGGGTGAGGAGGACGCAGAGAAGGAATAAGGAGGCTGCGTTTTGCAATGTCAGGCTGGGAGGCATCATTTGGCCCCACTGCACTCCCCTTACCCTGCTTTCCTTCCCATCTTACTCAAGTTTTCACTGGTGTATCAGGCTTTCTCAGGATTCACGCCTCCACGCGTCTCCCTCCAAAGCAATGGCTCACAGTACAGTAATACCTGAGCACCACTCCTCAGAGAGTTTGGGGACCCACTGAAGTGTTTTTGGCTGTCACAAAGAATGTGTGTGTCGGGTGGGGGGTAGGGGCAGTGGTGCTATTAAGATTCAGTGCAAAGAGCTGTGGGTGCTGGACAAGGATAGTCCCACAGAACAGAGACTTGCCCATCACGGAAGGTTCACGTAGGTAAAGGCGTGCTTATAATTGTCTGAGGACCGAATGCCTTACTTTTGCAGTTGTAATATACCCTGAAATGTCCAGTAATGCAGTTAGCACATAAATGGAGGAAGAATTGTTTCTTAGTGGTTCAGAAATTGACTGGGCCTTGTTCTATATTCCAGAAAAATTACGCCTCCGACATCACAGTCTTGGTCTGTGAATAACCAATGTGCCACTGCTGAGTCGATCTGCATCAGTGGTGGCGGTTCTACCCAAGGGCCAGTGTCTGCCTGCCTTACCCAGACTTCCAGAGCAGACCAGCCCACACATGTGCTTAGCAAAAGGCATTAAATTAAATTAATTAATTCGTTTTTTAAATATATTTTTATTCATGTCAGAGAGGAAGGGAGAGGGAGAGAGAGATAGAAACATCAATGATGAGAGAAAATCATTGATCGGCTGCTTCCTGCATGCCTCCTACTGCGGATCGAGCCCACAGCCCGAGCATGTGCCCTTGACTGGAATTGAACACGGGACCCTTCCAGTCTGCAGGCCGACGCTCTATCCACTGAACCAAACCAGCTAGGGTGGCATTTTATTTTTTTATACTTACTTTTATCTTATCCCTCTTTTTATATCAGAGATAAGTCATTATCATATGTATTTTGAAATTATGTGTTAGGTAGTATATATTACCTATGTTTACCATTTGGGGATAGTAAGAAGTGGTGTTATAAAATATTTCTCAAAGGGGCTACAGTGTCCAATATGATTGAGAAAATGAGATCTACAATGTAGTAGTTAGTGACCTGGACTTGGGCGCCAAATGGCCTGGTTCTACTATACTAGTTATGTGACTTTGGGCAAGTTAATTATCCTCATTTCTAAAATGGGGGTAGCATTCCTACCCCATTGGACTATGTGAGGACGATAATAATGACTAGTTCATATCTGTAAAGTACTTAACTGGGAACAGTGTATGGCTGGCACATCTTTATTAAGTACCAGATAAGTTTTAGTTAAAACAAATAACACGCTCTCCAGGAAATTTTGTTCATGTTCATGCCTCAATTTCCATTTATACATTATTGTGGAGATTCTTCTAAATTTAAAAATATTTGAGTGTGCTTTACCTAAAAAATACGTACATATCTCATGATGATATTTTATGGTAAAGCCTAGGGAGAAAAAAAAAAAAAGCATCTTCTTTCAAGTACATAATTTCCCAAGTACCAAGCTAGTCATGTCTTCTAGTCAGTGGAACAAGGAAGAGAGGGGTGGAGAATATATATTTTCTGGTGACCTCAGAAAACAAAGGAACAAAGCACCCAAGAAAGACAGACAAATGGAGAAGAAAAGGCCGTATTTAAATTTAAATTTGAATAGCCTCTATTTCTTACTATGCTTACTAAGAAGAAGCAAGGACCTTCCTGAGATAATTCTAGATTCTTCCTGAACTATTCCATAAAAAGTTATTATTGAAAAAGCATTTAATACCACAGAAAATAAATTCTCTAACTGTAGACTTCAATCATAAGGCCTGCAAAAATTCCAATATTCATTTAACCTAGGGAATATGTTTGTTGTAGAACATGGTATTTGCTTACTTAAATGAGTTGTGTCAATGAAACCCATGTTAACGTAAGAAACATTTAAACCTGTGAAGAATTTTTGTGAGTTTATTTGAGCCAAACTGTCGACAAAGTCCGGGAAGCTGAGTCTCAACGGATTGAGATAATGCTCCCGAGAATGGTAGTTTTTGCACCTTGTTTTATACATTACAATCAAAAGAGGAGACAGAAATGGATTACATGAAATGCATCGGTGATAGATTAGGGATGTGGGGAAACGTCTGGGATTGGATAAAAAGGAAAATGATAGATGCATACTTATTTTTCTTAGGTGGGTGCAGGATAGTTAACAGTCAACAATTAACTCATTAATAATAAAGGGATTTATGGTGCCTGTGCTTTGAGGGGTCCGGAATAAGGAAAAGAACTTTGACATTCCAACAGTATGTTATCGTAGATGCAAAAAGACAATAGCCAGGCTCAGTTAAGGTAAAGATTGACATTTGTCAGGGAAGATACCAGCCTAGGACATGACTAACCACCATAAACTGCTTTTTTGTTTAAAAAGTTTTAATTTCAGACCCTCCTTTGTGGTTGCTTTAGGTCTTTGAGTTTGCAAGGCCGCCGCGTAGGCCTGCCCTGAGCTAGTCAGGTCAGCACGTGGCCCCTTTTCGCTCTATAGAGGAAAAATTACTCTATAGGGTAATTACTCTATAGAGGTCTCTGTTTCTGGTTTTGTTCCTAATTGATTGAGCAAGTAAAGTAAAAATGGTGCCTCCAGTGGATCTAAAGTATGAAATCTGTTTTCATCCACAAGGTCAAACCTCCAGCCTGAGCGTTGGCCAGTGTGGCTCAGTTGGTAGGGTGTCCTTCCCTGCACTGAGAGGTTGCTGGTCCTATTCCTGGTCAGGGCACATGCCCGGGTTTCAGGCTCGATCCCCAGTAGGGGGCGTGCAGGAGGCAGCCAATCCATGTTTCTCTAAGCGATGTTCTCTCCATCTCCCTTCCTCTCTCTCTAAAATCAATAAAAAACATATTTAGAAGAAAAAAGAGACATTGAGTTATTCAAAGCTAAGAAAAGCCTAATTTAAAAAGTCAGCTAAACTTGACAGCTGTGCAAATGTTGATAGTATTCCTGTTTTCATTGCCTTATGCTTTTGTGGAAAATTAGTCATAAGCCTGGCATGAAAGCATACTGTGATTCATATTTTTTAATTCCTAAAGAAATACTGTAATATATATTTTTAAAATACATTTTTATTGATTTCAGAGAGGAAGGGAGAGGGAGAGGTAGAAACAGCAACGATGAGAATCATTTATCGGCTGCCTGCTTGCACGCCCCCTACTGGGGATCCTGTGCCCTGGGCATGTGCCCCCATTTGATAGGGAATCGAACTGGGACCTCCTGATTCATAGGTCAACGCTCAACCACTGAGCCACACTGCTGGGCAATTTTTAACATTTTAAGTAGAAATAACCATAAAGGAAAACTAAAGTAAATATATGTGTGGATGAACTGAGGGTAGGGACGATGGCAGGAAAAGGAAAGTAACTAGCATTTATGTTGTGCCCCCTACATTTTACAATTTTTAAACCTGATTAAAACCATTTTTTTTACACATTCTCATTGTATAAAAAGAAAAACCACATACACACACAAACCAGATCCATTAAAAGAAGAAAATTAACATTTTGGTGCGCGTGTTTTAGGACTTTGTGCATTCATTCATTCATTCATTCATTCAGTTTTTATTACACATCTCCCCCAGAGAGGATGGGAACGGGGCGGTCGTGGTGGTTTTGCCTCCTTTTAATGGGAGAAATTTGGGCATTCTTTAAAGCCAGAGGAGGAACGTAGTTTCGAAAGGGGAAAATGGGATGAGAAAAAATCCATTCTTCCTCAGAATAAAGAGTGGGTTTGAAGCACAGAGGAAGACGCATTTTCGGGTTAGGAAAAAAGGCATTGTGCGAGGGTGGAAAGGAAGCACACGGATGTATGTACCTAATTTTACGTACAAGTGTGCATAGAGAACCTCTCCCCCCCGCTCTTCCTGTTGGTTCGTATACGTCGTGTGCCGATCTACAGGCAGGCGGGCCTGTTTCCCCACGTCACTCCCAGGCTGTACCTTCCCGAGTCTGCACATGCAGCACTTAAGTACCTCTGTTTCTGGCTGGGCGCGCTCCCTCGGCCCGGCCTTGGCACCTGCTCCTTTGCCACCATTTCCCCGGCGGCCCCTCCGTTTCCCGCCGCGTCCCCGCCGGCCTGCCTGCCGCGGCCGCTCGCTGGCGCCCCGCGGGCACGTTTAAAACGCGCGTTACTTCCCGCTCGGCCAGGGGCACGGGCCTCCTTCGCCTCAGACGGTCCAGCTACGAAATGACGACCGCCAACAAGCACAATCGCCATCCCGTGTGGGTGAATTAAAGTTATACCTATCCTTCGGTCAGTGCTGCCGAATTTCTAGTCTGTGTGCCGTGAGGTTGAAGACCGATGTCCTCCCGCAGACCCGCAACGGTCTGGCTGCCCCCTCGCCACGCCGGACACCGCGGCCGTTCTCAGCGGCTCGCCACCATCCTCAGTGCCAGGACGTCGTGCCTGAACGGACATGTGTAGATACTGAGGAATGTTTCTGGACAGGAACTCCGGCCGTGCCAGGCCGAGGCCACGGGTCCGCCAGCTTAGGTGGAGAGCACCGCCTTGACCCCTGCCGGCGCGCCTGGGTGTGCGCCTGGCCCGAGGGGGGACGCGGGAGCAGAGGTTCAACAGCCGGCTCAAGGTCAAACTTAACCACCGCTGCGCGAGCTCTTCAGGCTGCGGCAGGGGCAGCATTTGCGGTTCAGGAGATTTGTGTGCGTGTGCGTGTGTGCGTGCGTGTGTGTGTGTGTGTGTGTGTGTGTGCGCGCGTGTGTGTGCGTGTGTGCGCGCGTGTGTGTGCGTGTGATCTGTGGGGGAGGGGCCGGCGCAGGAAAGGGAACCGGTGTCGCAGCAGAGGAGAGGCCTCCGTCACACCGGAACGGCGCGGCGACGCCGTCGGGCTCGGGACCCCGGCCCCGCGCTGTGCGGGGCGCCCGGGCGGCGGCAGGAGGGACGGGCGGGGGGCAGCGCCCGCGCCCTGGCGGTTGCCACGGGCTTGGCCGGTGCGCGAGCCCAGTTGCTAGGTCGTCCATCTTGAGGCGGCTGGCGGGGCGCCCCGGAAGGGGTTGCGGAGCAGGGCATTCACTTCCGGCCTGGGGCCTGCGGCGGCGGTGGTAGCTGCGGCGGCGGCGGCAGCGGCGGGTCGGTGTAGAAAATGGCGCTGGCGCGGCTGCTCGGGCCTGTCCCCGCGGCGCTGCGCAGGGCTTGAGGCTCGCGGCCTCGCTCGCCCGCCCCACTCGCTCGTGCACTTTACACATGAGGTGAGCGGCGCTCGGCCTCCTCCGGCGGGCGAGCCGCGGGCGCTGCCGCAGGGCCCGCGACCGTAGGTGGCGGGGGGCCGAGCGCCGAGCGCCCGAGCTGCGGGCCTGGGTGGGGGCGCGGGCTGCTCCCCTGCGGGCGCGGGCGGGAGCGGGGCCGCGGGCCGGCGGGGGTCGCCGGCCGCCCCTGGGCGCCGAGGGCTGCAGCCCCGCAGCCGCCAGGCCCGCCCCTCCCCCACCGGCCGCGCCGCCGCCTCTGCGGCAGCGGCTCGGCTTCAGGCGCGTCCCTCTTTTCCTCTTTCTTTCTTTCCAGAGAATTGGAAGCTAAAGCGACCAAAGACGTAGAGAGGAATCTTAGCAGGTAAGACGCGCGCGCCGGCCGCCTCTCGCCCCTGCAGCCGTGAGCTCCCACTTTGCGCCTTTTTTGGGTCCGCAGGTTCCCTGTGTCATGTTCTTCGCACGCAGGGAGCACACTCGGGAGGGAGGCCGCCGCGTCCTGGATGCGGGCTTGCGGGGAGCTGCGTAATTACGCGTGTTTGCCTTTATTTGGGGGAGCCAGCGAGAAGCAGTTCTTGTAAACTTAGTTAAAGCATTCTCGCCCTTTTAGAATTTAATTAGGGGACTTGTGCATTAATTACTATTGTGAGTGGTTGCAGGCATTGTGTGACTCATGATTGAGGCAGCCCTTAGGGCGTGCTGTCAAACTGTTTTGGCTTCCCCGTTATTACTTTGTAACTCAAATTGTTGCCTTTATAAAAAGATACTATGTGTTCGCATTTTTCCCCCCTACACTGTAGTCAGGAGGGTTCCGTTGCACTGGGAACAGTTTTGCCCTTGAACTTCACTAAGCAGAAACTGCGTTGTTTTCTTTCGAAACTACGATTCGTGTCTACGCTCTTTTATAGGCTGGTAAAATAATTTATAATAGGTTCCCAATACGTGGTTATCATTCTTACTGGGCTTGAGTGCTTTTGCACTGGTAACTGAAATCATCACCACAGAGGGAGTGTTTTCGTTTTTTTTAATGATGCCTTTATGTCATCAAGTTTATGGAATTGTTTACTTTTATTGAGCTGTAATTGCTTAAGCGTCAAAGCAATCAGTGCACCATGCTTAACTCGTTTTCCGTGCTCTGTCTTACAGTCTTTTCCTTTCCTATTCGCTGCTTTCTTTTGCATCATTTGGGACATTCAGAGAAACTTCCAGATTAACCTAATAAGTGAACAGCTTTGTTTCACTTGAACAGAATAAAATAAAATTTCTCCTGTCTCAGGTCTTCGTGTAGTTTTTGCTTGAGGATTGTAAGGTTTAGGTTTATGTTGAGGTTAACACACAACGCCAATTGCCTGACTGTTTTTCGCCATATAGAATCATTTCAAATTGCTGGTCTTTTGAGTTTTTGAGATATGAATCTATTAAAGTGATCTTTAAAGATTCTGTTCAGTTGGTGAAGGGTAGGCATCATTGACTACCAAAGAAGAGATTTTCTGTTACTTAAAATAATTATGGAACCATTTAAAGGAAATTAAGCCTGACATCACTGACTTAACTGTTTGTTGGACATTTAAATAAGTTTTGTTGTCAAAAGCTATTAAGGAAATGTTAAAGATACAAAACAGGTGGAGTTTTTAAGGTGTAATTTCAGCAGCAGGAAGGAGCTTGGAGTTTGGGTCTATTTCTCCCTCTATTTTTGCTTTGTCAGGTAACTATCAGTATAATTCCTGTAGAGGTTTTCTGGGACTTAATTAAAAAGTGGTCTCTACCACAGATACAGTTTTCATATGTGATTACAGTCAGTTAGATAGAACTTGGATTCTCTGTATCAGTTAAGTATCAGAATTTGAATCCTAACTCTACCACTTACAGTATGACCTTGACACTTGGCAATTCACTTAGCCTCTCTGTGCCTAATGTGTAAAACGACAGGCTTGGGCCAGACAGTTGCTAAGGTCTGTAGGCCTTTGGGTTATATAAAAAGGAGTCAAGTGTTGTCCCTAGCCATGGAAAGCTTGTACAGTCTACTAGGAAGACTACAATAAGTCCATAAATAATTAATATAGGGTAGATGATGGTAGGGATCCAGAGAAGATACCTTCTCATTATGAATGAGCATCTTCAGTTGGTCAGAAGGGACAAAAAAGAAAATCGGAAGGTTACAGGATAGTGTGTCCTGAGGACCATGAGAGGGGCACATTTCCTAGAGGGGGACCGTGTTCTGTGGAGGGAGAGATGTAAGAAGGAAGGCAAATGGTTCCTTTCACTTGTAGCTCTTGCTTCCTTTTTCCCAAATAAAGAGCATTTATGTATCTTTACCTATTTGTGCCCTCCCCAGGAAGAACAGGCAATATTCACTTAGTAAACATTTCTTGAGCATCTTCTATGTTCCAAATGCAAGCCAAGGCCCTAGGGAGGAGAGGAATGAAAGTAGCTATATTTATTGAATGCTTATATCTGCTTGGTATACTTTCCCAAGGACTTTAAATGGACTCATCTGATTCTTGGAACATTCTGTGAGGTAGGTGCTCTTATTATCCCTGTTTTATAGATGAAGACTTAGAGGCACAAAAAGGTTAAGTAACTTTCAGGAGATCATGCTCCTGGAAATTGGAGGAGCTGTCTGGCTTCAGACTATATTCTCTGATTAGAGACATGCTTTTTCATCTTGAAATATTTGAATATCTGGGGAGGCAGAAACCACAAATACATGCAATTCTGCTAGATCGAAGTTTCTCAACCTGGGCACTGTTGATGTTTTGGATCAGATCATTTATTATTGTAATGTCTGCCCTATGCATTGTAGACTGTTCAGTATCTGCCAGTAACACTCTCCATGCAGTTGTGACTAACAGAAATGTCTTCATATACTGCCAGAATCCCCCTTGGGGGCGGAGGGGGTGAGGGGGGGGGGCAATTGTCCCAGTTGGAAACCACTGTTCTGGAGCTTTGTATTTTTTCTGAAGATAACCATGTTAATGTTAAATCTTTAAATGTTAAATTAATTTCTGTTAATTTAAACATCTTTTAATACCATGGGAGTGTAAATCCCATTGTGTGGACCCCAGGCTTCTAGTATCTGAAATGTCAAATTTGTATTGCCAGAATTTCTCCTTTTCCTCTGCTAAGTTACAAGTTCTCAGGACCCTGTGCCAGGGAACCAGGTCAGTAAAATTGGCACAAGGGATAGTTTTCGTTTGCTACCCTCGGTAAGCTGTCTTTCTCCACTGTTGGCCAGTAAAATTGTCTCTTTATGTTAGTATCATGGACACTGAAAAAGGGAACTGATCACCATTGGAACTGAGCTTTAAATAATGGAATCGATTTTGAAAAGCAGAGAAAAGGGCTGTGTAAGAACAGCAGGGGTAAAGGCATACGATCCAGAAAGTACAGGGAATTTTGAAATGGCATTGAGTAGTTCAATTGGCATAAAAAGGTGGGGCAGATGGAGAGGTTCTTGAATATCAGATTGAGGAGCTATTATATGTTTCAAAGTAGCAAGATGATAGAATGATAACTAGTGATCTAGGCAAAAGGTGATGCAGTCCTGAATTGAAGTGGTGATAGAAAAGGCGAGATAGAAAACGTCCCTGAGGAAGTGGAACCAGGGACGAGTTGTGAGAGGAGTCTAAGTGGCCCTTCATCCTGGGTGAATGGGAGATTCACCCAGCCTCCAAACAGATCAGAGGTCAGAACAGAAATAGCAGTTAGGGGAAGGAAGATAAGTTGTATTTTCTAGTTGTAAAAAAAGTCTAACTCAACTGATTTAATTAAAAAATATTTTGGTGGCCAATACCATGGAATTACTGAGTATTTAGAGCTGGACCATGACATTAAGTAGAGACCAGACAGCATTCTGATCCCTTCATTTTACACAAGAGAAAGCTGTGGTTGAGACAGAGCCAATAACTTAGTCAAGGTTATATTCCCTTAACAAGTGACAGGTCTTTTGACTCCCACTGTCCCTACAACTGTGCAGTGTTCTATTCTACATTACACAGTAGAGAAAAAGATAGCTTTGGTTTCTGCTTTCTAAACATTTTAGAACAATTTTTCTCTATAATTTGGGCCCATTCTAGCAAGGAATTTACCATAATGTAGGGCATATTGTCTAAAGCACAAGTGACATGCTTCATGTTACGCTGTTTGTTTTTCTAAACCAACATTAAATACCATCATATAAGAGAAGTTAACAACACTGTAGTACTGCATGATGTAGCATCTAAACTGAGACATTTGTATCTGAGGTGCTTTTGCCTGCCTGGGACAAATGCTGAATAAGAAAAGATGAGGAACAACGGGCATAAACCAGGGCATTCGGTGTCCCTTAGGGAGCGTGGACCCTGCTCCTGCAATTCATCAACCTCTGTCTGGAAAAACAGTCATTTGATTTGGTTAAGCTTTTCTGTTGCTTTCTTGTGAAACAGTTTGTAGGCGAGCAGATTTATATTGATAGGTTTCTTTTAGCTTATCCCAGCAGCTATATGGTAAGTCATTTGATAGAATAAATGAATCACAAACGAAGCTTATCTTTAAAATGTGTAACAACCTTCTGGAAATTTAAATATAAATGTCTTGAAAAAATCTGTGTGCTGTTCTGTAATCTCTTGTGAATTTTGGCATCTGACGTCAGTCTGCAAGTATGAGTTAAAGTCTTTTACAGTTGTGTTTTATGACAACCTCAGAAGTCTCGCCCATGATTGCAAAGACTAAAGTTAAGTATGTGCTGTATGCATTCTGCTCAGACTGACTTATGATACATCTCTCACTCAAAATCGAAAAAATGTCCTCCCATTTGCAATTTAAAAAAATTTAACCCTAAGCAAAGCATCAAGAATGGTACAATGAACACCTGTACTGTACCTCTCTCTAGATTTACCAAGTATAACTATTTGCCAAATTAGTTTTTTGTGCCATGTCATCACTAAACAACTTTCATGACCCAGAAACAAGGGCATTCTAGGTAAAAACAAAACATTATCACCACGCACAAGGAAGTTAACTTTGTTACTGTCTATTGGGTCCACATTCAGATGTTCCCTGTTGTTCCAACAACGTGTTTTTAAGTATGTTAAATATGAATTTAAGCCTCAATGCCTTAATCCGGGGCTGCATTTGGTTGCCTTGTCTGTAATTCCTTACATCAGGAGCAGTTCCTTGTCCTTTTCTTCCCCTTTCATGACTGACATTTGGAATATCCAGACTAGTCATGTTTGCAGGCTTCAGTTGGGGTTTATCTGCTTGTTTCTGTGTGATTAGATTCAGTGAGACCTTTTGTGCAGGGCTATCACATAGGTGATGTGTTTGTTCTCAGTGTATTGCCTGCCACCCTCCCATACACACCATTTTAAAGTAAATTAACACAGTTTACCCAGTATGCACTATGTTTACCTTATACTAACTCAGTTTCTTTTATTTTACAATGTGCCAGACAATTCATTTACTATTAAACTGTCATCTAATTTAAATTGCTGAAATTACAATAGTTACAGGTCTTTGATCAGTTGTAATGATTGAGGCCTTATTGAAGGGTTATTCTGAAGGGAGCTCCCTTTTGGACATCAGAGTTGCCTGTTTTCAGCTTTCACTGGTGACAAACTTACAACCCTGGTAAGAGAACGAAACAGGGCCTGGACTTGTGATATGCATTCTTGAAAAGAATGCCCTATTGAAGTTAGGGTGGCATTGTGCCACCAGAACAGGGGTTCTCGTCCTGAATTCCAGAGAGAGCAGATGGCAAAGGGTCATGAAGATTTAAGATTCAAAAGAGAGAAAGTAACATTCCACTAAGGCAGTGGTCGGCAAACTCACTAGTCAACAGAGCCAAATATCAACAGTACAACGATTGAAATTTCTTTTGAGAGCCAAATTTTTTAACCTTCTTCTAACGCCACTTCTTCAAAATAGACTCGCCCATGCCATGGTATTTTGTGGAAGAGCCACACTCAAGGGGCCAAAGAGCCGCATGTGGCTCTCGAGCTGCAGTTTGCAGACCACACCACTAAGGCATAGTTTTTATTTTCAAAACAAACAAACATAAAACTAATATAGTTTAGGTTTCTTATTAAGGTAGTCTTATTTTTAAGTGATTTACATACTCTGTGAGTTGGCTATGAAGCAGAATCCTAGCATTTCTACTCTTGTAACTAGAGAAAAGCATTTTGAATTTTCAGCAGTACTATAGTATGTTATATGATGATGACTCAGCTGACTTCCCAGCTCTAATGGAATGCTCAAAACAGGTTGAAACCTGGTTTCGGAATTTGTACTTTGAACCTTTGAGATATTTTCTGCAAACAGTGATTGATTGGATTTGTATCATAAACAAGGTTAAATCAAGTCACTTATTTGCTATTCTTACTAGTGGTTTTAAGTCAGCTAACATTTATTAAGCAGCTTGCTGCAGTGATACTGAATACATTTATAATTTTGACATCTGTGTTTTGTTGACTTTGGGCCCTTCTTTTATTCTTTTGAAATTCCCCCTAAAAAAATAGTGCTGGTGGTGCTTAAATATGCACTGATTTTAAATGTATTTTTAAGTGTTATTCACTCTTTGATAATTGGCCATACACATGGTGTTAGAGAAGTTGGTTTACTAATATTCTGCTTGTGATTCCCCAGGTGTAATGTAAGGCATATAAGTGAGACTCTTAACATGTCAGATAGAAAGGGACATAAAGTGTGCATTCTCCACTCTGCTGCAGGTTAGTCATCCTCAAGCGACAGTTCTAAGCCTGCTACTATTTCTTAGAAAGCTTTGCTTGCTCTCCTAGTGACTCGAATTTAAGTCCAAACTCTAGTCTGTGCTCATCTATCTGTTTAGCTTTATGCCCGGTACCTCTTGTTCTGTCCTCAACTCCTTTTTCTCTGAATGTTCCCTTCAGTTTCTCTCTCTCTTTTTTTTTTTTTAACAGCTTCATTGAGATAAAAATTAACCCTTTTAAATTATACAATTCAGTGGTTTTTAGTATATTCAGAATTATCACATCTCCCTAATTTCAGAACATTTTAATCATCCCTCCTCCGACCCTGGAACAAAAAAAACCCTGTGCCCATTAGCATTCACTGCCCATTCACCCCTACCCCCAACCCCTGGCAACCACAAATTTATACTGTCTATGGATTTACCTACTGGGCATTTCATGTAAATGGAATCTTACAATATGTGGCTTTTTATATCTTGCTTGTTACACTTACCATGCTTTCAGAGTTCATTCATATTGTAGTGTGTTGTCAGTACTTCATCTTTTTATGGGCGAAAGATATTTCATTGTATAGCTGTAATACATTTTATCCATTTGTTCATCAGTTGAAGGACATTAGGGTTGTTTTCATTTTTGGCCTATCTACACTAATAAAAGAGAAAGATGGAAATTGACCGTACCTTCGTGACTCACACCAGCCAATCAGGAGTGAGTATGCAAATTTACTCAACAAAGATGGCAGGTTAATTTGCATACGCAGGCACCGAGTGGCCGGGGGCAGGGTGGGATGTTTGCGTCGTCAGGCATTCCACACCGCCCCAGGCGCCCTGGGCCTCTGGGCAGCGTGGGAAGGCGGAAAGGCAGCTCCGGGCCCAGATCAAAGGCGGTGCCGGCAGCCAGGGGAAGGAAGGCCCATTATTGCTCGAATCTTCGTGCATTGGGCTTCTAGTTATAAATAATGGTGCTAAGAGCATTTGTGTGTGTTTGTGTGGACATATGTTTTCAGCATGTGGTAATTCTGTGTTTAACTTATTATTTTTTAAAATATATCTTTATTGATTTCAGAGAGGAAGGGATAGGGAGAGAGATTGAAACATTAATGATGAGAGAGAATCATTAATTGGCTGCCTCCCGCACGCCCCCTACTGGGGGTCGAGCCTGCAACCCAGGCATGTGCCCTTGACCCGAATTGAACTCGGGACCCTTTAGTCCAAAGGCCGATACTCTATCCACTGAGCCAAACCAGCTAGGGCTGTGTTTAACTTTTTGAGGAATTTTCAGACTCTTTCCAAAGCAGATGCACCATTGTACATTCCCACCAGCCATGTGTGACTATTCCATTCTCTACATTCTCACCAACACTTGTTATTGTTCCTTTTTATTGTAGTCATTTTAGTGGATTTGAAGTGGCATCTCATTGTGATTTTGATTTGCATTTCTCTAATGACTTACGATGATCATCTTTTTATGTGCTTATTAGCCACTGTGTATCTGGTTTGGAGAAATAGCTACTCAAATGTGCCCATTTTTAAGTTTGGTTATATTTTTTACTGAATTGTAAGAATTTATCCTAAATACAAATCCTTTATTAGAAAAGTGTTTTATAAATATTTTCTCCCATTATATGGGTTGCCTTTTCACTTTTTCTTGATGTCCCTTGAAGCACAAAAGTTGGTACATCTAGTTTACCATCTTAACCATTTTTTGAGTGCACGTTTCAGTGGTATCAAACACATTCACAATGTTGTGCAACTATCACCACCATACATCTCCACAGTCTTTCATCTTGCAAAATTCTCCCCTCCCCTCAACCCTTGGCAACCATTATTCTGCTTTCTGTCTCTATAAATTTGTTCCACATACTGCAGATAAGTGGAATCACAATGTCCTTTTGTGACTGGCTTATTTCACTTAGTATAATATCCTCAAGGTTCATCCACATTGTAGCACATCAGACAGTTGATTTGTGTGTGTTGATCCTGTATCCTACATCTGTGCTGAACTCCATTATTGTTTCCAATAGAGTGTGTGTGTTCCTTAGAACTTTTTATGTACACTAGAGGCCCAGTCCCCTCAGCCCGGCCTGCACCCTCTCGCAGTCCGGGAGCCTGCAGGGGATGTCTGACTGACAGCTTCAACCCACTCCCTGTGGGGCAGTCGGACATCCTTAGTACTGCCGGACATCCTTAGTACTGCCGCGGAGGCAGGAGAGGCTCCCGCCACCACTGCTGCGCTCACCAGCCGTGAGCCTGGCTCAGGGCTTCTGGCTGAGCTGCGCTCCCCCTGTGGGAGCGCACTGACTACCAGGGGGCAGCTCCTGCATTGAGCCTCTGCCCCCTGGTGGTCAGTGCCCGTCATAGCAACCGGTCATTCTGCCATTTGGTTAATTTGCATAGTAGCCTTTTATTATATAGGATGGTGATGTCATTTGTGAATAGAGATAGTTTTCTAACTTCCTTTCTGATCTTGGTGCCCTTTTTTATTTTCCTTGCCCAATTTTCTGACTAGAAGCTACATATAGTACAGTGTTGAATGGAAGTGGCAAAAGCAGACATCTTTGTCTTATTTCTAATTGAGAGGAGAAGCACTTGGTCTTAAAAATAAATGTGATGTGAGCTGTGAGCTTTGGGTACGTGCCCTTTGTTAAGAAAGTTTCCCTCTAGCCCTGGCCAGGTAGATCAGTTGGTTGGAGCGTCCTCCCGTACACCAAAAGGTTGTGGGTTCGATCCCGATGTTTCACAGATTTCTTTCTCCCCCACTCCGTCCTCTCTTCCCTCTCCCCAATTCCCCTCTCCTTTCCCCCTTTTCCCCCTCTTCTCCTTTGCCCCTCTCCCTCTTTTTCTCTAAAATCAATAAACATATCCTCGGATGAGGATAAAAAGAAAAGTTTTCTTCTATTTCTGCTTTGAGTGTTTTTATCTTGTCATGAAAGGGTGTTGGATTTTTGTCTCTCTTGTCTGTTGAGATCATCATGTACTGTTTTCCTTCATTCTATTAATAAGTTGTATCAGTATTACATTGGGTGATTTTCATGTTATACCAACCTTGCATTTCTGGGGTAAATCCCACTTGGGCATGGTATAGCGTCCTCTATATGTTGCTAGATTTGATTTATTAGTTTTCATTAACCCTTTGCACTCGCTTGCTTTTTTCTCGATTCCTTTATTCTACTCGGGATTTGATTTTTTAAATACCCCCAGATTTTACAAAGTGCGGCAGTAGAATAAAAAACTGGAGTTTCTTTTCATACAAACTTATTTATTTGGATTTTTTTATATTTCAAATTATTGATACATTCAAAGAGTAATTTTAATCTCTATAATTTTTCATGGTGTGATATTTTTTGAAACATTCACCCACATGAAGACCTGGTTTACATTCACATGTTTTGCAAATATAAATTGTCTCTCTTCTTCCTCCTTTGACTTTTCTGTTAGAACAAACAGCACAATCTTTGTGTTTTTTGTTAGGGTGAGGTGTGATTATATGGAGCTTTCCATCTAAACGTTGCTCTAAGTTAGTGGGTAATAACCTACCCCTGGAAGTCAGTGTACTGGTCTAACCTTTTTCACGTGACTGATGTGTCTTAGAAACAAATAGCCTTTGAAGATGCCATTGGTGAAGCTTAGGTGGTGGCATCAGTTGAGACGGCATTTACATTTTACTTGTCCTTTCATGCTAATGAAAACAAGAAAAGATACTGGAAAAATAGACAAAAATCCCCCTTCCCCCCCCCGCGGTGAAACTACGTGTCGAGTGTGGCTCGACATACGAGCTGCTACCGATGCTAACCGTGTCGAGTCACACTCGACATCCGAGTGCAAATTAAGGATCTTTGTGTTCGTATGCACAAGGTTATTGATTTGTAGTTGTGATCTTTGTCTTCTTATGGTACTTGGTATCTGGTTTGGTCTGGTTTGGAATCTGGAATCTGGGGTCTTGAGCTATTGGTTTGGTGTCTACCACTTTCTGCTATAATAATTAATTTTATATATTGAGTTCCATTTTTTTCTCTAAAAATTTTCAGCTTTTAAAGATATGATTAACAAGTAAAATCAATTCCATTTTCTCCTTCCCCCACCCCCTGCAGTTAGTGCACTGCTCTTGTGTGGCATGTTTTTGTTTTTAGTTGAGAAATACTTGACGTTTAACTTAGTATAAGTTTAAGGTGTACAACGTGGTGATGTGATATATTTAAGTAGTCCAGTATAATTGCCACCAAATCATTAGCTAACACCTCTAGCATGTCACATAGTTTTTGTGTGGTGAGAACACTGAAGATCTAGTCTTTTTGCAACTTTGAAATATATACTCTAGTACTGTCTGTAATCACTATTCTGTGCATTAGATCTCCAGAACTTATTTCTCTTCTGGTTGTAAGTTGTAAGTCAGTTCCCCCACCTCCTGGTAACCACCTGTTTCTGTAAGTTCATCTTTTATATATTTCACATATAAGTGATATCATACAGTATTTGTCTTTCTCTGTCTAGCTTACTTAGCATAATGCTCTTAAGGTCCATCCATTTTACCACAAATGACAGAATTTCCTTTGTTCCCATAATAAAGTAGTATTACATTGTGTGTGTGTGTGTGTGTGTGTGTGTGTGTGTGTGTGTGTGTGTGTATTACATCTTCTTCATCCATTGACACACACTTAGGTTATTTCCATATGTTGGCAACCATGAATAATGCTGCAGTAAACATGGGAGTGCAGATGTCTTTTTTGTTGTTGGGTGTTTTTTTTTTTGTTAATTCTCACCCGAGGATGTTTTCTCCCCACTGATTTTTAGAGAGAGAGGAAGGGAGGGAGAGGGAGAGAGAAACATCGTTGTGAGAGAGCCACATTGATTGGTGCCTCCTGCATGCCCCCTGGTTGGCTGGGGATGGAACCTGCAAAACTATGTGCCCTTCACTGGGAACCCGAGACCGTTTGGTGCAGGGGAGTGGGGTGGGGTGTGGGAGAGTGGAGCTCTAACTATTGAGCCATACAGGCCAGGGCTGCAGATACCTTTTTGATATTCTGTTTTCATTTCTTTTGGATATATATCCAGTAGTGGGTTTGCTGGGTCATTGGTAGTTGTCTCTTACAATGTTTGAGGACTGTTCATATTGTTTTCCATAGTAGATGAACCAATTTACATTCCCACCAACCGTGCACAAGGGTTCCCTTTTTTTCCATGTCCTCTTGAACACTTCTGACCTTGTCTTCTTGATGATAGCTGTTTTAAGAAGTGGCAATTCTGTTTTCTACTGTATGTTCTCCCTTCTTTGGTAGCAGCCTTAGCCTGGTGTACTGTTTTGTATTTGGTGTCTTGTAGTTAACATTTAGTGTACGCTTATTATTTGCATCTGTTAAGCACTTGGTCTGCATTACCTAATTTAATCTTTACAACAACCCTTTGAGGGAGATACAGTTTGAAACCGCTCATAAATGAGGAGATGATGACTTTAGAGAAATAAACAATTCACTAACAGCAGGCAGTGGAGTTGTGAGTTAAGCCCACTTCTCTTTGTCATTGGAGTCAGAGCTGTGAACGGCATGCTATGCTAAAGGGAAATGCTTGTTTTTAAATAGTACATTGGACTTATACTGGTCCTTAAAGAAGTAGAATGTGGGTGGAAGAGTGAAGAGTGTATGTTCAGTGGTGGTGATGGGGCTAGCGAGTTAGTAAAAGCAAAGAAGCAGGAATTGACATTTATTGGAGTGCCCAGTGCTGGGGAGCACAATACAAGTAGAACTGGTTTTTGTTCCCAGAGCTGCAATTAGTCTTATTTGGAAGAGTGAGATTAACATCTGAAATAATTAGAAAATAAGCATTGTTTAATTAGAGGTCAAGGGTGAGGTTTGTATGAGTTGGAGAGTAACTAGTAATTAAGATAAACCTCAAAAGAGGAATAGAATCGAGGAGGGTAATTTAGAAAACCGGATTTTGGGTCAGCCTTAACAACTGCCTTGTACCATACAACTCACTTAGCCTTTCTGATTCTTAGTTTCTTAAGTGTCAAATGGGAATAACATCAGTACTGTGTTTCAGAGTTGTGGGTTCAAAATGGATAATATCTAATTTATCTTTTGTAAACTATAGAATACTTCTGTTATTATGGGGGTAATTTCTAATCTCACCAATTGTCCCCAACCTGAGCTTTTTATTTTAAAACTAGAGGCCCAGCGTGTGATTGAAATCGTAAGAGGAGTGCCCCGCGGGGGGCCGAGACCCGCGCCTGACCCACGTAGCGCCAGCTGCTGCGTTGTGTCCGCTGGGGTGGGGGCAGGCGCTCCTGTGTGTTGTGTCTCCACTTCGGCCCCGCCCCCAGCCCCAGCCTCCGTGGCACGCAGTCCCCTCCCTGCCCATCTGCATGCGCAGCTCCTCCTGAGCGGTCGTGACGCCTGGCTAATTAGCATATTCCCTGTTTAGTCCTAGAGAAATTTTGTAAGAATAGAGCAAAGAATTCCTGAATATCCTTCACCTCTATTCCTCAACTATTAACAACCACATCTGCTTTTTCATTCTCTCATGAGATTTTTTTAAATTGATTTTTAGAGAGGGAAAGGGAGAAGGATAGAGACACAGAAAACATCAATCCATCAGTTGCCCCCTGCATTGAGCCAAAACTGAGTAACACTGGCCAGGCTATTCTTGTACATTTTGCCAATTAAAATTAGTAAATAAAAGTGGTATATCATTATAGCTTTAATTTGCCTAGATTAGAAAGAAAACCTAGCAAGTTAATTTAAAAATTGAATTAGGTTTATACTAGCAAACACAATTTCGGTTCAATAGTAGGAAACCTATTGATACAATCTTATATAATAAAAGCCTAATATGCTAAGTGTCCAATTATCCGTTCAACCAATCAAAGCATAATATGCTAATGATATGCTAAGGACACTCAACCACTCTCTGTGATGTGCACTGACCACCAAGGGGCAGGCAGTGGACTGGTTGATCAGTCGCTATGAGGTGCACTGACCACCAGGGGGCAGATGCTCCGACCGGTAGGTTAGCTTGCTGCTGGGGTCTGGCCGATCCGGACTGAGCAAGAGGGGCCGGACCCACACTGGAGCCCTCTTGCGGTCCCTCCCCGGCTGGCCAACCTCCTGCGTCCCTCCCCAGCCCCGATCGTGCACTGGTGGGGTCCCTCGGCCTGGCCTGCACCCTCTCACAATCCAGGACACCTCCGGGGACGTTGGAGAGCCGGTTTCGGCCCAATCCCGCAGGCCAGGCTGAGGAATCCCACTGGTGCTTGAAGTCGTGCACCAGGTCTCTAGTTAATTACATCAGCAATCAAAAGTCAAAAACCATATGACCGCTATGATTTATACAGTGAGATCTCCATTCCTCTGATTCCCAATTCATCTCTGTGCTTCTGCTCCCTCTGCCACAATCACTATGAATACATATCCTTTCTTTTTACACAAATGGTAGTGTGCTGTGGACTCTGTCATGCACCTTGCATTTTTCCTGATGAGTTTTTTTTTTTTAAGAAGGACATTTTTGCTCATTTCTGATAGCTTCCTAGATACCTTCTATTTCTCTTGTTTAAAAATGAACTATTTGAATTCCTCAAATGTGGGACCTCACAGCTTAGCTATTCACTAGTTGTGGTCTAGTTGTTTCTCCCACAGCACTCCCCCACAAACATTCACAAAAATAAAAGTACTGGAATTGCTGTGTTAAAGACTACCAGTGCCTTCTCCCTCTTGTTAAAACCAGTGGCTGTTCAGTCTTTGTCCTTGATTCTTTTGCTGTTCTTGCCCCTGATCACACCCCACCATGCCTCTTGAAACTTGAATACTTTCTACATTCCGTTGTGTGTTCTTGTAAAGGTGGAAGGAAATAAGAAAAGGATTGTGGAGGTGCAGTCTGGAAATGGACTTATTCTCTGTGGCTCCTGAAAAGAGTGAATACTTTGCTTGGGAGGGGAAAGGAAAGACCATGGCATTTTTTTATATTTAATTTTTTATTGTTGATACTATTACAGATGCCCCTGATTCCCCCCCCCCTCCCTTTGCCAAACTGTCCCCCCTACGCTCACCACACTGTCATTTTTGTCAATGGGGTATGCAAATACTTTAGCTAAACTATTCACCTTCCTTTATCCAGTCCCCAACCCCCACCCCCACCCTGACATTTGTCAGTCTGTTCCATGTATCCATGCTGGTTCTATCTTGTTTGTCAGTTTATTTTGTTCATTAGATTCCACGTATTAATGGGATCATATGGGATTTGTCTTTCTCTGACTGGCTTATTCAGCTTAGCACAATACTCTCCAAGTCCCTCCATGCTGTCGCAAAAGGTAAGAAGAGCTGCTGCTTCTCTTTTACAACCATGTAGTATTCCATTGTGTAAATGTACCATAGCTTTTTTTGTTGTTGTTGATCTTCACTTGAGGATATTTTTCCATTGCGAGGGATGGAGGGATCGATGGAGGAAGGGAAACTGGTAGCCTCCTGCATACACTCTGACCAGGGGTAGAGAGTGAACCCACAACCCAAGTATGTGCCCTTGACCAGGAATCAAACCCTCGACCCTTCAGTGTGCAGACTTATACTCCAGCCACTGGGCAATACTGGCCAGAGCTACCACAGCTTTTTTATCCATTCATCTACTGATGGACACTTGGGCTGTTTCCAGATCATGGATATTATAAATAACTAGAGGCCCGGTGCACGAAATTCGTGCACGGGGGTCCCTCAGCCCAACCTGCACCCTCTACAATCCAGGAGCTCTCAGAGGATATCCTACTGATGGCTTAGGCCCACTCCCCATGGTTCTCTGCTCTCTGCAGGGCCTGGAGGTTTCCCTGCAGCCATGGAGATGAAGTCCCCATGCCCTGCTGTTGCTCTCTGCCTGCTGCCACCATGTGCCATGTGAAGGAAGCCCCAATGCCCTGCAGTGTGCTCTGTCTGCCGGGCCTGGGGGCTTCCCAGACACGGACACAGTAAGGAAGCCCCCATGCCTTGTTGTCCAGGCTCTGTCTGCAGGGCCTGGGGGTGTTCCCACCGCCACTGCCCACTAAGGAAGCTCCCAAGCCCTGCTGTCTGGGCTCTGTCTGCCATGTCTGGGGACTTCCTGCCACTGCCCCACTAAGGAAGCCGCCATGCCCTGCTCTGCTGGCACTGGAGTCTTCCCGATCACCTCGGCGACCATCGGGAAGACGCCATGCCCTGCTCCTACACCGGCTCCGTGTGCGCAGGGCCTGGCATCTTCCTGATCGCCGTGGCGACAGGCCCTGCTCCTACACCGGCTCCGTGTGTGCAGTTTCCTCCTCCTGCCTGAGCGGCCCTGGAGCAGTCCGACTGGAACCGCAGTTCATCTGGTCAAGCTGCCACAGGGCAGGCCACCCACATGCAAAAGCCGCTGCTTGGAGCCTGGGTGGGCCTGCAAAACGTGCGGGGCGGGGTCTCAGGGCGCCACCAGGCGAACCGCAATGGCTGCAAGTCTGCTTTTTCTGCCTTTCCACGTTTCCAAGTCCCCTCGTCCCGCACTCCAGCGCAGCAAACACTGATTGCTGCGCGCACCTCCGCAAGGAAGTTACTCCCACTCTCCGACACGAAGGCCGAGAGTCCAGCCTCTCCCTGCAGGCGTCTGGGTCTCCCGCGCGTCCCCAGAAGCTGGATTTCAGAGTGATGGGGAGCTAATCTCCCCTAGGGTTGGAAAAAAAGCCGCACGTCCCTTCCCCCGCCACCAGCCCGACCCACGCGCCTCCGCACCTCAGCGCCTCCGAGTTTGCTCTTTCCTCTTCCCTCTTAGCTGTAAATCCACCATTCAGCCAGCTCTCCTGTGGTTCTGGGTGGCAGATGCTCTGTCCTCCAGTTGTATTTTTGAAATTGCTGTGCGCGGCGCAGTTCATTTGTTTAACTTTGCCGCCTTCTTGGTTCTTCTCTCTCAAAATGGCTAAAGGACTTGAATGTAAGACGGGAAATCATAAAAATCCTCCAAGTCGGTGTCGGCGGCCACCGGGGCCCCGAGGATCTCACTGGGCAGCTCGGCCAGGTCGGTGATGCGGATGAGCCCGTCCTGCAGAAAGATGGTCTCTTCCTTCACCGAGAGCCACTGCGCCGAGTCCGCGGCCGCCGGCACAGCAGCTGCTGCGGCCGCCGATGAGCCCATGGCCCCGGCTGAGGTGCTGACTGAGAGGAGCAGCCGCCCAGCCTGGGGAGACACGAGCAGGAGTCGCCGCGCTCACCAGTCCATCTTTTAGTTGTATTTCCGAAACTGCCATGCGAGGCAACAGATCAGCCGTTCAACTCCGCCGCCATCTTTCTCTGTTTCTCCTGTATGCTGTTTTTAATGTATTGCTGTATCTGACTTGCTAATATTTTGCTGAGAATTTTAGCATCTGTGTTCATCAGGGATATTGGCCTGTAATTTTCTTTCTTTGTAGTGTCTTTATCTGCATCTGGAATTAGGATAATGCTGGCCTCACAAAAAGTGTTTGGAAGTCTTCCCTCCTCTTGAACGTTTTGAAATAATTTGAGGAGGACAGGTTTTAGTTCGTCTTTGAATGTTTGGTAAAACTTGCCCGTGAATCCATCTAGTGCAGAACTTTTATTTGCTGTGAATTTTTTATTATTGCTTCAGTTTCATTAGTTGTTATCAGCCTATTCAGGTTTTCTGATTCCTCCTGATTGTGTTTTGGGAGGTTTTATGTGTCTAGGAATTTGTCCATTTCGCCCAGGTTGTCCAATTCATTGGAATATAGTTGTTTATAGTATTTTCTTACAGTCCTTTGTATTTCTGTGATGTCAGTTATTTGCAGCTTTCATTTCTGATTTTATCTTTTCAAAGAACCAACTCTTGGTTTAATTAATTTTTTGTATTTTTTTTAGACTCTGTCATTTAATTCATCTCTGATCCTTATTATTTCCTTCTTTCTGCTTTTCTTGTTTTCTTTCTAGTTCTTTTAGGTGTAGGGTTAGATTGTTTGAGATTTTTCTTGCTTTTTGAGGTGGGCCTGTAACGCTAAGACCTTCTTTCGCAGAACTTTGTGCCCCATTGATTTTGGGTTGTTGTTTGTTTTTATTCATTTATTTCTAAGTAATTTTTTATTTCTTCCTTGATCTCCTTGGTAACCCATTTGTTGTTTAATAACAATAAGCTATTTAGCCTCCATGTGTGTTTTTCAGTTTTTTTATTGTGGTTGATTTCTAGTTTCATGCCATTGTGATCTGAGAAAATGCTGATATGATTTCAGTCTTCTTGAATTTATAGAGACTTAGTTTTTGCCCTAACATGTGGTCTATCTTTGGGAATGTTCCATGTGCACCTGAGAAGAATGTATAATTGCTGCTTTGGGGTAAAATGTTTTTTAAATATCAATTAAATCCATCTTATTCACTGTGTCATTTAAAGTCGCTGTTTCCTCATTGATTTTTTTTGTCTGGGAGATCTATCCAGTGAAGATAACAGGGTGTTAAAGGCCCCTACTATGACTGTTGCTGCCGGTCTCTCTCTTAAAAGTCCACTAAATTTTTTTTAAATATATTTAGGTGCTCCTATGTTGGGTGCATATATGTTTATCAGGGTTATGTCCTCTTTTTGATTGATCCCTTTAGTATTATGTAGTGACCTTCTTTGTCTCTTTTATGGCCTTTGTTTTGAAGTCTATTTTGTCAGATTTGAGTATTGCTACCCCAGCTTTTTATTTTTCATTTTCATGGAATATTTTTTTCATCTCTTCACTTTCAGTCTGTGTGGGTCTTTGTTATGAGACATGTCTATTTTAGACAGAAAATATATGGGTCATGTTTTCTTATCCATTCAGCTACACTATGTCTTTTGATTGGAGCATTTAGTGCATTTACATTTAAGGTTATTATTGATAGGTAATTATTGCCATTTTTTCCTTTATACTTACATTTCTCTCTGTCTTTTTCTTCATCTTCTTAAAGCATCCTCTTTATCATTTCTTGCAATGCTGGTTTAGTGGTAATGTACTCCTTTAGCCTTTTTTTGTCCAGGAAGCTCTTTATTTCACCTTCAATTTTAAATGATAGCCTTGTTGGATAGAGTAGTCTTGGGTTCAGGTCCTTGCTTTTCATTACTTTGAATACTTCATGCTAAACCCTTCTGGCCTGAATGAAGTGTTTCTGTTGAGAAATCAGCTGGCATTCTAATGGGTATTCCCTTATAGGTAACTTTCTCCCTCTTGCTGCCTTTAAGATGATCTCTTTGTCTTTAATGTCATTTTAATTACGATGTGTCTTGGAGTAGGTCTCTTTGGGTTCATTCTTGGTTGCAACTCTTTGTGTTTACTTTACTTGTGACATCCTTCACCAGCTTAAGGAAGTTATCATTATTTCTTCCAGCAGGTTCTCTACTCCTTGCTAACTTTCTTCTCATTCTCGTACGCCTATCATGCAGATATTATTATGTTTCATGGTGTCCCAAAGTTTCCTTAAACTATCCTCCTGCTTTTAAATTCCGTTTGCTGCTCTAATTGGGTGTGGGGTTTTTTCCTACCTTGTCTTCCAAATTGGTGATTTGATCCTCTGCTTCATCCAGCCTACTTTAATTCCATCTAGCATATTCTTGATGTCAGATATGGTATTCATTTCTGATTGTTTCTTACTCATGGTTTCTTTGTCTCTTTTCATGCTGATAAAGTTCCTGCTAAGTTCCTTGTAGTTCTCACTAAGTTCCTTGAGCATCCTTATAATCATTACTCTGACCTCTATGACTGTTAAGTTGCTTGCCTCCATTTCAATTAGCTTTTTCTGGAGAGTCCTGTCCTTTCATCTGGGGGGTGTTTCTTTGTCTCCCCATTTTAGCTGTCTCTTTGTGTTTGTTTCTTTGTATTAGATAGAAATGCTATGGATTCCCAGTCTTTGTGGGGTAACCTTATATAATAAGTGTCCTGTGGGACCCAGAGGTGCACTGTCTTAGATCTCCTAAGCTGGATGCTCTAATAATGTTCCATGTGTGGGTTATTTGGGCTCTCCTGTTGTAACTGGGTCTTGATTGTGTTGTCCTGTTCATGGGTGGGATCTCCCTCAGACTGTCTGACTGTGAGGTTCAACCCTGACCATGTTGTGTGAGCTATTGTACAGATACTGACAGAACAAAACAAGAGACAAAACAAAAGCAGAAAAGAGACTCCAGCAACAACAGCAAAAACAACCACAAAAGAAAAGAGAGTTAGGAAAGAGAAAAGAGGACACAAATAAAAAAAGAGTAGAAAAGAAAATGGAAGGAAAAAGGGGGAAGAAAAAAAGAATATGAAAGGAGTGAAAAATAAGAATAATGAATAGGAAAAGGAATCGAGTAAAGAGAAGAAGAAAAATTATGAAAAGGAAAAAAGAGAAAGAAGAATGAAAAATTAAAAGGAAAAAAGAGAAGGAAGACAAAAAAGTAGAGTAAGAAGAGGAAAGATAAAAATAAAAGATGAAAAAAGAGAAAGAATAATAACAAAGCAATAAAAAATAAAGAAAGTAATGAAAAAGAAAAAAAGCAAAGTGGAGTTCAGCAGAGTTTAGTGCCTGCTGCGATCTCCCTTTGGATCCTGCTCTTATGTTTACTGAGGCTGTTTTGCATGCCAGTTATGGGCTTCCTGGGAGGTGCTTTGGTGATAACCACTGTCAGAAGCTGTCCTTTTTTTTGCTCTTGAGAACCTGTGTGAAGCTTCAAGTGACCCACAGTTTGTGGCAGCCTCCACAGGGCTTGGCTGTGCACGGGAGGGTCCAAGCTGCGCTCCAAGGCTGGCTTTTTAGCAGCATGGGGCCCAGGATAGACCGTGAGTTTGAGAACCAGATTTGAATCCTGGCTCCTCCCTGACAAGTCACTTAACCTTTTTGAGGTTCAATTTTTTTTTTCGTGTATAAACGGGAAATATATTTACTTACCATTTTTTAAAGTAACAAATGAGAAAATATACATGAAATACCCAGCATAGTCACTAACACTTAAATCACTGAGAGTTTTATTCTCATTACTAGGTCCAGAATTTACATATTTGAGGTATCCTGCTTCTAATCTTCAGGAGATGAATGAATGCTGGCTGGAATCTTATCTTTGTGAAGCAAATAGGATGGATCACTTAGACCTGTCAGGTCCATCAACCTTACTCCTTTTAATAGATACCTTAAAATGGAAGAGCCATATGTCTTAAATGAATCTCTACTAACATTTAAATCCTGAAAGCTGCCAAAACCGGTTTGGCTCAGTGGATAGAGCGTCGGTCTGCAGACTGGAAGTTCCCAGGTTCGATTCCGGTCAAGGGCATGTACATTGGTTGCGGGCATATCCCCCGGTGGGGGGTGTGCAGGAGGCAGCTGGTCGATGTCTCTCTCTCATCGATGTTTCTGGCTCTCTATCCCTCTCCCTTCCTCTCTGTGAAAAATCAATAAAATATATTAAAAAAAATAAAATAAATCCTGAAAGCTGAAGTGTTTGGGCTTAGGTGGAATTGTACATAATAAAAGACTAATATGCAAATTGACCGAATGGCAGAACAACTGTTCGCTATGATGCGCACTGACCACCAGAGGGCTGATGCTCAACGCAGGAGCTGCCCCCTGGTGGTCAGTGCGCTCCCACAGGGGGAGCGCTGCTCAGCCAGAAGCCGTGAGCCAGGCTCATGGCTGGCAAGTGCAGCGGTGGTGATGGGAGCCTCTCCCGCATCCATGGCAGCGCTAAGGATGTCCAACTGCCGTCAGTTGGACATCCCCCAAGGTCTCCTAGACTGCAAGAAGGCACACGCCGGGCTGACGGGCCCCTCTCCCCCGAGTGCACAAATTTCATGCACCAGGCCTCTAGTATTTATATAGAATATTCGTGCACGGGGGTGGGGGGTGTCCCTCAGCCCAGCCTGCACCCTCTCCAATCTGGGACCCCTCTAGGGATGTCCGACTGCCCATTTAGGCCTGATCCCGGTAGGATTGGGCCTAAACCGGCAGTCCGACATCCCTCTCACAATCCAGGACTGCTGGATTCCAACTGCTCGCCTGCTGCCTTCCTGATTGCCCCTAACCGCTTCTGCCTGCCAGCCTGATCACCCTCTAACCACTGCCATGCCAGCCTGATTGATGTCTAACTGCTCCCCTGCCAGCCTGATTGCCCCTAACTGCCCTCCCCTGCAGGCCTGGTCACCCCTAACTGCCCTCTCCTGCAGGCCTGGTCCCTCCCAACTGCCCTCCCCTGCTGGATATCTTGTGGCGGCCATCTTGTGTCCACATGGGGGCAGCCATCTTGTGTTGGAGTGATGGTAAATTTGCATATTACTCTTTTACTAGAGGCCTGGTGCATGAAATTCATGCATTGGGGGGGGGGGTCCCCTCAGCCCAGCCTGCACCCTCTCCAATCTGGGACCCCTCGGGGGATGTCTGACTGCCGGTTTAGGGGATCAGGCCTAAACCGACAGTTGGACATCCCTCTCACAATCTGGGACCACTGGCTCCTAACTGTTCACCTGCCTGCCTGCCTGATCACCCCTAACTGCCCTCCCCTACTGTCCTGGTCGCCCCCAACTGCCTCCTCCCCCCCCCCACCTGGTCACCCCTAACTGCCCCCCACCACTACCGGCCTGGTCGCCCTTTACTGCCCTCTCTGCTGTCGTGGTCACCCTCAACTGCCCCCCCCCACCACCACCCTGGTTGCCCCTCACTAACCCCCCTGCTGGCCTGGTCACCCCATGCAGCCTGCTACTCGGTCATTTGGTCACCCCCAACTGCCCCCCCCCTGCCGGCCTGGTCACCCCACGCATCCTGCTGTTTGGTCGTCCCTCACTAACCCCCCTGCTGGCCTGGTCTCCCCATGCAGCCTGCTGCTCAGTCATTTGGTCGTCCCCAACTGCCCCCCCCCCACCGGCCCCACCCCACGCATCCTGCTGTTTGGTCCCTCACCTCCAGCTGCCCCCCCCTGCAGGCCCCACGCATCCCTGTTTGGTCGTCCCTCACTAACCCCCCTGCTGGTCGCCCCATGGAGCCTGCTGCTCAGTCGCCCCACTCACTAACCCCCCGCTGGCCTAGCCGCAGGCCTGGTCGCCCCACACAGCCTGTGTTTGGTCGCCCCTCACTTTGGTTGCAATGGTCGCTTAGGCTTTTATTATAGATTAGATAGGATAGAGGCCTGGTGCACGGGTGGGAGCTGGCTGGTTTGCCTTGAAGGGTATCCAGGATCAGGGTGGGCGTTCCCTTGGGGCGTGGGGTGGCCTGGGCGAGGGCCCTGTGGTGGTTTGCAGGATGGCCACGCCCCCCGGCGACCCAAGCAGAGGCCCTGGTATCTGGGATTTATTTATCTTCTATAATTGAAACTTTGTAGCCTTGAGCGGAGACCAGGAAAGGCCAGGGCAGGTGGAAAGATTGGCTTCCTCCATCGCCCAGGAAACCCAAGCCTCCTGCTCGTTCCGTGGCCGCAGCCACTTTTGTTGGGATTTATTTATCTTCTGTAATTGAAACTTTGTGGCCTTGAGGGGAGGCCACAGCAGGCCAGGAAGCTTGGCTTCCTCCATCACCAGGGGCAACCCAAGCCTCTTGCTCTCTCCAGCTCTGTGGCTGCCACCATTTTTGTTGGGATTTATTTATCTTCTATAATTGAAACTTTGTAGGCTTGAGTGGAGTCCAGGGCCTGCCAGGGTGTGCAGGAAGCTTGGCTTCCTCCATTGCTGGGGAAACCCAAGTCTCCTACTTGCTCCTGATTGGCTGGTGGATGTGGCTTGTGGGTGTAGCGGAGATATGGTCAATTTGCATATTACTCTTTTATTAGATAGGATTTCCAGTTGGCTTTCTGAAGGAAATGTAGGAAAAGTGGTTAGTTGGCCTTGAAGAACAGAATTTTTATCTCTATGCTTACTAGTATAGTAGCAGCTGATATTATAGTATTTCCTTGAGAGGAAATATGGTTCTTCTTTTAACCCTTTGCACTCGCTTGCTTTTTTCTCGATTCCTTTATTCTAATGCTAACCACGTCGAGTCACACTCGACATCCAAGTGCAAAAGGTTAAATACTAAAGAGACCATTTTTGGCCAGGAAAATACTTGCTTAGCCTCATCAAAAAGCTTTGAAAATGAAGTTTGAGAAGGGAGAAAATATTCCAGATAGATAGTAAAGTAGCATCCTATGGAGTAAAATTAGTGACACAGAAGATTAGAGAAGGATGTGCCTATGACTCCCAGAACACAAAGAACAGATGCTGAAGATTCCTGTCCTTTTCTACCTAATAAATGCTCAGAGTAATCTTGAGAAAAGTAGAATAAATGCAGTTTTTTTTGGTGCCACTGAGAATTGGTGAGAAGAGTTCATGACTGGGCATTTGAATGCTTCCTAGAGGCACTATGTTAAGTAACCATTTCTCATTTAATCTTTATAAAAATGTTATGAAGTAGATATGTACAGCAATTTACTCCCAGTTTTAATACAGAAACTGTGACTGAAGGCAGTTAAGTATTTAGAGCTAGTAATGAACTTTTGATGGGTAACAGGACAGTGATATAATTTAATTACTTTGTTTTCTAACCGTACTCTTCCTCTCATATGCTATGGCTGGCTTGATCCTTGACTTTCCAGGATAGCAGTGAGAGTGAGCGCACTCTCATTACCTCCCTCACACAGAATTTGGGAGTGAGTGAGTCATGGTTACAGTTGGCACCAATATATTTTGCTACTCTGTTAGCCACATGACAGTTCTGCTCTGGACAAAGGACAACGAAATATAACAAGTAGTCATCCTCTTCCTCCAACTTGTGATTTTAGCAGTAATTCTTACGTGGTGTCACTCATTTAGTTGTTCACTGTCTACCTGCATCTCCACTGTCTGCTCCATCAGCAGAGCCATCTTGAGTTTCGTGTAATCTCATTTCAGGTCATCCACAGCACCCCTCCCAGTTTCTTATGTACTTGCCAGTCTCTCTCGTTTTATTTTCTAGTCTCATCCCTTGGATCTCCCCTTGTCTGCCTTCCTTTCATAATGTCCCTTCTGGAAAGCTTCCTCAAGGCAGAGTTTAGGTACTTTCTCTTTGTGTGTTGATTTTTTTCAAGTATCCGATGATTTTTAGTTGTCTGTTGATATTATGAGTGAAGGTTTAGGTTCTAAACCAGGGGTGGGGAACGTCCAGCCCACAGGAAGTATACTATAAGGCCCGGAAATCATTTGGTCTGGCCCTGCCAAGGCATTAGGGGTGAGTTAATTAAATGTTTGACCAAATATAGCAGGCTAATTTTTACATTCATAATTTTGCATGGTTCATGAATGATGTTTAAATCCAAATGGCCCTTGGCAGAAAAAAGATTCCCCACCTCTGTGTAGACTATGGCATTAGTGTAGGTTACTGGAGTGTATTCCCCTTAACTTTGGTTAACTTTTATTACCTAGTAGGCTCCTCCCTCAAACCGGAGGGCTGATGCTGAGCTCTAGGTGTGGTAGGCAGGCTTCACTTTAGGATGTGAGAGAGGGGAGTGCCAGTAGTTTCCAAGAAGAAGGTTGAGTTTCTTATTTTCTTTTTTTAATTTGTAAGCACCTTTTCTTTGCCAGATCTTTACTCAGTAAAGTCTTCATTTAGTATGTTCAAAATGTAAGGTTTAGAGTTTGTAGAAAGGGTTTCTTTGGTTTTGGGCTGGATTCAGTTGCAGCTACACCTTTAGCCAAGTAGACATGGGAATGGAAAGTGCTTGGGAGGAGTGAATCCCAGCCTTTTGAATCCTTAGGCACTTCTGCTCCATTCCAATTTCTGCTCTTCCAGCTCTGACCTTGGAGCCTCTCTAGAGTGCCACCAGAGGATGGCACATACATTCATTTAGGACTTTCGTGTTTATTCTTGGGTTGGGCTACTTTTGCTTTTGTTTACTTCTCAGCTCTGAATAGATTTAATTACCTTTTTTCTCCTATCATTTCAGTAAGGTAAATGGAAAGGAAGAGGCAAGCACATTTGCCTAGTCTATCATTTTGAAATGTTGAGCCAGAGGTTCTTTTGACAAGTTTGAGTATTTGTGATTTTAAGAATTGAAACAAGCTTATTTAATGAATGTATTACTGTTTCACAAGTATTTATAGAATAGTTTGGAATGCTTATAGAATGTGAAGTTATTGTAATGTTGAAATACATCATCTATGTATGACTAACTTGTATTTTAAAAATGGTTATAAAGCTTTTTAGAGCAAAGACAGCCATAGATACCCCAAATACTTAAGCAGGAGAGGATTGTGGTGCAGTTCCAGGCATTGCCATTAGCTAGTAGTAATTTATAATTGGGACCAGAAACAAGGTAACTCTGGCTCATGTGATGTTTACATTTTTGAATTGTTTCCTATGTAACATTTGTTAATTTTAGGTTGTCTTCCTTGATGTGATGTCTGTCTATCTGTCTCTCTCTCTCCCTCTCCCTCTCTCTCTCTCTCTCTCTCTCTCTCTCTCTCCATATATATATATATATATATATATGTGTATATATATGTGTGTATATATATATATATATATATATATATATATATGTATGTATGTACGTGTGTGTATATATATTAGAGGCCCAGTGCATGAAATTCATGCACGGGGGGCGGGGGAGCGGTGTCCCTCAGCCCAGCCTGCACCCTCTCCAATATGGGATCCCTCTCACAATCCAGGACTGCTGGCTCCCAACTGCTAGCCTGCCTGCCTTCCTGATTGTCCCTAATAGCTTCTGCCTGCCAGCCTGATCACCCCCTAACCATTCCCCTGCCAGCCTGATTGATGCCTAATTGCTCCCCTGCCAGCCTGGTTACCCCTAACTGCCCTCACCTGCAGGCCTGGTCGCCCCCCAACTTCCCTCCTCTGCCGGCTTGGTCACCCCTAACTGCCCTCCCCTGCCGGCCTGGTCACCCCTAACTGCCCTCCCCTGCAGGCTTGATAGTCCCCAACTGCCCTCCCCTGCAGGCCTGGTCCCCCCAACTGCCCTCCCCTGCAGGCCTGGTCCCCCCAACTGTTCTCCCCTGCAGGCCTGGGTCCCCCCCAACTGCCCTTCCCTGCAGGTCCCAATTGCCCACAACTTCCCTCCTCTGCCGCCTGGTCACCCTTAACTCCCCTCCCCTGCAGGCTTGATTGCCCCCAACTGCCCTCCCTTGCAGACCTGGTCCCTCCCAACTGCCCTCCCCTGCTGGCCATCTTGTGGTGGCAGCCATCTTTGTGTGTTGGAGTGATGGTCAATTTGCATATTACTCTTTTATTAGATAGTATATATATATATGTGTGTATATATATATATATATATATATATATATGTATGTGTATATATATATATATATATATATATATATATATATATGTGTATATGCGCCTCATATGCAAAGTGTCCCCTTGGGAGTTCGACCGGAAGACCGGGAGTTCAATCGCTCACTATGACATGCGCTGGCCACCAAGGGGTGGTGCGGAGCAAAGGAAGGCCCCAGCTGGCAGCCAGGGAAGGGAGGCCCCGGCCGGCAGCCAGAAGGCCCTGATTGGCCTTGATCACCGGCCAGGCCTAGGGACACTACCCGTGCATGAATTTTGTGTGCTGGGCCTCTAGTATTAAGATAAAACCTCTACTACATGTGGTTTACTTAAAAAAAGGACGGTCTGGTGGCCCTATAGTTAGATTTAGGTTGCCATTTGTGTTTATTTCAGTGAATGATAAAAGAATAATTTGCCATGTCTGTACTTCTAATAGAGTGAAAATGAATCTGTATGCAACATTATTTTTATTTCTTAATATGTTTTGGGAAAGTTAATTGCAACTGTATGGTTCAGGGATTTAGTGCAAGAAGAAGAACAGTTGATGGAAGAAAAGAAAAAGAAAAAAGACGACAAGAAAAAGAAGGAAGCTGCTCAAAAGAAGGTAGTATATGTATAAACTTTATATTAAGCAGTTTAAACATAAATTTAAAAATAAAATTATTCTTACTGAATTTTTAAAGCATTTGATTTAATGTTTTAACTTCAGTGGAGTTTCATTTTAACCTTTAATGTCTTTGACTATGCATGTATAGAAACTTGCCAAATGCATACAATTTAACATATAGTTATTTAATCTTGCCAATAGTTTTTTTCAAAGGTAAGTGCTTTATAAGGTCTTTATCCTCCTATTAGCTGTTGCTAGGTTTTCATAGTCCATCATTTTGTAAGTGAGAAGAGCATGGAATTGGTAGCTGCATAGAGGGGGTTTGAAAGCTGGCTGTCCCATATAGCATGCAGGACAGTATGGCCTTAAACTTTATTTAGCCTCTCTGGGCCTCAAAAGTTTTCTTATGTTTTGTAAAATGAGAATTAAATTAAATGAGATAGTGTAATACATACACATAATAATACACAATTGAAAATAAAATAATACATGAATATGGTAATAAGGGAAACATTAATGCAGATAATAGGAAATAAAGTTTCAATTTCTTTTTTACTTTTTATTTAGTACCTGGACTGATTTTTAAAATTTGCAGTTTATATTAGGATATTTTAAATAAATCTAAGATAATTTGCTGCAAAAGCTCTCTAGCCAATACATCATCAGAAACTATAATCAAAGCAATACAAATTATAAAAAATAAAAGATTATATTCATAATTACAAAAATTTTTACAAATTAATACTGCAGGCTTATGACAGTTAACTGAGCTGGCTCTTACTTACAGTATCAAGGTTGCAAGGCCCTTAGCATGTTCTGAAAGACCCAGTGAAATTGCTATTCCATTTTTGTATTCTAATGAAAAATTATGACTTTTTGATATATGCATAACTCTTGTGCCAGGCACTGTGCTAGGAACAGGATATATACTAATAGCAACATATCTCCACATTTAAAAAAATATTTTATTTAAAAAAATACTTTATTGATTTCAGAGAGGAAGGGAGAGCGGGAGAGATAGAAACATTAATGATGGGAGAGAATCATGGATCGATCGACTGCCTCTTGTACGCCCCCCACTGGGGATCAAGCTCATAACCTGGACATGTGCCCTGGCTGGGAACCAAACTGTGACCTCCTGGTTCATAGGTTGACGCTCAACCACAGAGCCACACCAGCCAGGCATATCTTTACATTATTTAATAGGGAAAAACATAGGATACAAAACTATGGCAGATAGGGAACTGTTGAAGCATGGAGAGAAGGGTTTAACTGGGCCTGAAACAGGGCAGGGGGCAGGGAAATTTTTTTTGGAATAGAAATTAGCCAAGTCAAGAAGGAGCAGAATACAAAGGGATTCCAAGCAGACTGACCTCAGAAGAAAGCGTCCATAGTCTCCTCGTAAACTAGGGGTTTTAATGGGGAGGGAGCCAAGGGTAGAAATGTCAGGTGATGAAACTAGGGATGGGAGGGTTGGTGGTAGCTATCAGCTCTTTTAGTGGTTTGGGCCATTGAGTCTACCTTGGCAAATTGTAGAATTGAATTGGAAAGGGTTGAAACTAGAAGCTGAGATACTGGTGAAGGGACTATTAAAAAAAATCCACAGAAATTTTTGAAAGGATATGAAGGGCAAGGAACCTAGATTGACTCTTAGGTTCCAGATTAAGTGGCTGAGTACATTTTGGGAGCAGTTAACCATGTTAGAAGACACACAGAACTGGTCATCCAGGAACGTTGATGAGATGTGGGAATTTAACTCTTGTTTATATCAATTAGCTTTTGGTGAATTGGTTTCACTTTACTGCTTTCCCTGAAGTTCCCAGAACCTGTCCAGGACATTAAGTGAGGATTTACTTTAACCGGGGAAGGGCCATGGAGGAGGATTAAGGTTGGGATGATAGGTGACTCCTATCATTAGCCTTTTGGTTGCTCTCAGGAGTGACTATTGTCATAGTTAGGGTTTGGAATAGGTTTCTGGTTCAGGTATCCCTGCTTTTTGAAAGTTCATGTTATACCACTTTGCTTTTATGAAGACCTACATTAGTATTATAGAGTTTTGGCCTTGAATTTGATGATGCCATAGGCCTCTGCCAAAGACCTGTGATATAGGATGGTCTTGGCAATCTGACCAGTCTTTGCTCAGGATTTGTTATGAAAAAGTTGTGTCCTCTCTAAGTAGTAAGATTGGGGGAAGATTTTTCAGACTCTCTTCGATGGTGTGAAGGTCATTTACTTAATGAAAAGAACTTGTAAGGAACAATAGATTTGTTGAGGAAGATTTATTTATTGATGTAGAATCACTAGTTTAGCAAGCATCTGAGATCCCTGCTTCTAAGGAATCTTAAGATTTAGCTGGTAAGTCAGGATGTATGTGAAATGGTTAGAAAAGAGGCCTAAGGTATTATATAACAAAGCATGTTTATTTGTCTATTCACTCACTTCAGTGAGGAAATTCTAAGAAAAGGAAGGTTCACTGGAATTTCTTTGAATGTTGTGTTTGTAAAATATGTAACGTGAGTACAATTTTTAGGTTGTAACATACCAATTATGGTTCTAGTTCAAGTGTACGTTTTTTCACATCCAGTCTGTAAGTCGCCTGTCTTTAACACGTAAATGAGGATTTTTGTGCCATTTGGCTTCTTACCAGATCTGAATAGCTTTCATCCCTGCCTCACGGTATGGTTCTAGTCCCTCATCTCAGCCATGTCCTACTAGAACCATCATCAGAGGCTTCATACGGGGAGTGTTTCCTTCTTTGGCCAGACCTTCAGCATTGGTAGGGTATTCTGTATGTCCCAAAGACAGTCATACCTCGTCACTGAACAGCGTAAAGGGAAGGCGAAGACCTCTCCTGTTCAGTTTAGTGGGCTAGACTGCCACTATGGTGAGGCTGTTCTTCAAATTCCAAATAACCAGCTTCCAACTGAATTTAAATACAACCTGTTGGTGAAGTGAGGACAGCTGGTATTTCTATAGGCTGTTACCAAATAAATAGAAAAAACAAAGCAAAACAAAATCCTCAAAGGAGTACACTTAAAGCCCATATGAAAGATTGTGAGTCCTAGGAGTTTCTGGACAAGTTTCTTCGAGCTTGTCTGTTGTAGGAGTAAGCAGGTGTATCCAGGTAGGTGACAGACAGACATCTACATAAGCCAGGTAGGCAAGCCTATTATATAAATGTTGGAATTCACTAAAGGAAAAGCAATTTGCCTGTTCCATGCAATCTGTGTACACTTAAAAAAATTTTTTTTGTATTTCATTTCTGAAAAAGACTTCAGATACTATATGTTCTAATCCACTCTTTATATATATAAGGAACTTGGGTATTAAAATTAGTTAAGTGGCTGCCATGGTTTCATCAGGGTGATGAAAATAGGGATGCAATTGAAATCTTCTACTTGCTCAGCTGGTGCTTTTCCAGAAGTTGGTACCATGGCTTTATTCTTCGATACAGAACCTTCTTACACGTTTGCCTTATTTTCACAATCTAAAGGTGAACTTTAAAGCTGGAAATGATATGTCACAGTCATTTTTATAGGCATTTAAAAGGTCTTTATGCCACAGATACAGAACACATAGTTTCTAGTAGCTGTTATAGTCGTTTAAAGAAAATTAACTTCAGACCACAGGTTATATTTTTAAATAAAAAACCAGATAACACAACTCCTTGTATAAATAATCAGACACCAATAAGGCTCACTACTGTGTTTTTATTATGATAGTTTTTCTTATTTTGTCTATTATTTAAATAGAAATTTAATTAAATTCCTCCTTAAAGAAAAATTACACAAAAATTACATGATTTTTATTATGTTCCAGCCCCAGTACATCTCTATGAGTAGAGATAACTTGTTTAAAAAAAAAATTTTTTTTTTCAAAAGCCTATTTCACATCTAAGAAGTATGGCTATTTACTTATCTTCTGATTCTAAGACTTAGGAAATAAGTTGGCATAGCACTGAAAATATAGTTCCTGTACTTAAAAAGGGGGAAACAATTGTAGCAATAAGTTGTTACCATATATTTATACCCAGGTTCTGTTCTTAGAAGAAATTTCTAGCAGGAATCTTGAATATGCTCTAAGGAGGAATAAGGAGGTTGAGAAATGGGTTAATTATAGAAGGGATAACTTAGTATAACCTTTACTTTAAGTTTATAATTGTAGTTCCTAGAAAGCATTTAATTATTGAGGGCTGGAGGGATGCAACAATACAAATTGGGATCTTATTTTAATTGAGACAGTTTTGATACTGTATTAAAAGCTAAAGGGACTTTTATAGGCTTTGTGGATTCAAATGTGCTCTATTTGAATATAAATGAGACTTCATTCTCTTTTGGAAATCTTAGTGTTTACTTTTCATGTCTCCCAAAGACCATTTTGTTCTGAGAGTGGGGATCATATTAGCAGTCTAAGTAGCAGGGTTGTTTTGTTTCTTTTTTTTTTTTTTTTTTCAGTAAGCTAGGTGGAGCACTGCACTCATCTGCCCCTTATTTTAGCTTCCTACAGTCAGATGCTGCATAATGATGTTTGGGTCAATAACTGACTGTATATACAACAGTGGTCCCATAAGATTAGACCGGAGCTGAAAATTCCTATCTCCTAGTGACGTGGTTGTAGCATGGTACAGTACACAAATACCATTGTAGCATGTGGTATAGGTTCGTAGTCTAGAAGCTGTGGGGGTATAGAACTTCTCACCCCTAAATATGTCTCTTTGGCATAAGGATTATTTTAGGCTGGTTTATTTTAAGAAACAGCAGATGTGGGAGAAGTTCTAAAAACCAACTAAAGTTACCCTGTGTGACAGACATCTGCATTGTAAGGGAAATCTCCATTTGCCAGGGTGTGTCTCTCCCTGCCTGTTCGAGGAAGAGGGGATGACCTTATCTCTAGAAACTCTTATCAATGGAGAAGATAATGACAAAACTACATAACCACCTTACCCTGGTTTACTGTGCTTTTCCTGGGACCTTCATCACTGACTCCCGCCCACCCCAGCATCTTCCATGTTTATTGAAGATGGTATTTAAGGTGGTGGGTCCAGCTATTTTGGTGAGACCTAGTTTTCCTGGATATTCTCCCATGTACCCAGGAGGTATATGTGTTATTAAACTATTTTGGTTTTCTTCTATTAATTTGTCATTTATTACAGATGTCTCAGTTAAGAACCCAGAGGGTAGGGAAAAGTTATTTTTCGTCTTCTGCAAAGCAGTAGGTTATATATACCATACTGCCTAGGTGTGCAGTAAGCTATACCATCTAGGTTAGCGTAAATGCCTTTGTGATCACACAACCATATCACCTCACAACGCAGTTCTCAGAATGGATCCCCATTGTTACGCGGCACCTATTCCCTTTTTCCTTTTTTTCTTTTTAGACTCATTTTAGTTCAGCAGTCCTGGGTTCTAAACTGGGTGCTACTTGCTAAGAAATTATAGAAAAGTTCCCTTACCACTAATTACCTTATTTAAAACAGGTGAATTGAACTATTATTTCCTTATTCTAATACCTGGCATTGTTAAGACATTGTAGATGACTAGAAAGAGAGAAAAAAGCAAGACATTGGGGACTGGGAGCGAGATTGAGTCAGGTTATTTGCAAATATGAGAGAAAGGACTGAGCCAGGTGGGACTGGTAGCATTGGCTGCTGATAATCTTTTGAATGTTCTCTGTATGCCAGACACTGTCCTAAGCACTATATTTGAGTTAAATCATTTTACCCTCATACCACACTAGGTATGTGTTTTTGTTCTTGTCTTATAGATGAGGAAACCAAGCTTGAGAGAAGTTAACTAATTTTGACCAAGGTCACGGTGTGTAAGTGGTAGAGCCAGGACTCAAAGCCAGGCAGTCTAATTCAGGCTGTGACCTCTTAACCACTGAGTGTGCTTAAGGATGAGGAGTTGGGACAAGTGGTGCAAAGCCCAACAGAAAGAAAACACCTGTCTAACGCCCCCTGTCTAATGCCTTCGTTAATGAATTGAGGCAGTTGTGATAATTACTTGTGGAATCACAGTTCAGGTTTGTTTGTTTGTTTATTTGCTTGCTTAAGGAAGAAAAATGTATTCAAAATGGAAATATTCTGCTTCTAGACTTTTCAGAATTCTTTAATTCTGTTACACAAGAGGATCTGTATAGCAACACCTCATGTTTGAATAGTATTGTGTACTTTTCAACTAAAGATGCTTTCATATTTTATTTAAGCCTCATAATAGCCCTGAAAGGCAGATGGTACAGATTCCCCCCCCCCCTTACATTTGAGGAATTAGGAAGCTGAAACTGAGAAAGTTTAAATGACAAGGTCATTTACAAGTCAAAAAGAAACAGTTGAAATTAGTTTTAATATGTTCTGTGTAACCCAATATATAACCAAAATATTAACATCTAATCAGTGTAAAGTATTGAAATAGTTTCCTTTTTTAATACTAAATAATAGGAATTTGCTATGTATTTTATACAAATGAATTTGGACTAGCTATTTTTCAGTGGCCAGCAGCCACATCCGAATAGTGGCTACCATTTTAAACAGTGCAAAACACTCAAAAAGTTTGAGTAATATGCTAGGTCCTGGATCAATTCACAAAAATCTGTTTTACAGAAATGGAACCCTATCAGTTCCATTTTCTCCTCGTCAGTTAGGAGTGCTTGGATTCCATGACTTAGATTTCTTCACTATATTAATCAGTGTTCTGATGGGCAGACACCGTCAGGTGTCTAACTGCATGAGATTGATCATTGTTCTGAAGCAACATGGAGCTGTTCCAGAGGAGTTGCAGACTAGGTGTCCTTTATGTTGTAAGGTCTAGAGGACTGTATATCTTGGAATTTAGTAATGTGGTCCTGGTTCTATGTACTGTAACTTAGTTTCCTTTGAAAGTAAATTATGGAAGAGATGAGAGAGTTAAAAAAAAAAAAAGATTTTCAACTTGTAAAATAATTTTTATGCTAAATTTTTGGCTTTAGGAAACTATGTATGTTGTTGTTTGATGTAACACTTCTATACTTCAAAGTGTTTATACACCGAGTTCTCTCTAATAAGACTGTTTTACTACTGCTAGATTTTTAAAACAGTTTCTCCAGAAATAAATTAAGTGTTCATGCTAATTGACTCATCTTTTGCCATTGTCTTTCCATCAATTTTTTAAAAATACTTGATCCATATAAAGTAAAAGATGGGCCTCCATTATTTAACATATCACTAATGCTCTAAAACTCGGTAAAGCACGTCAAAACCTGGACTGATTCTGGCTCTCCGGGGAGAAAGATAATGTTTGGTGTGTCTTCAATATTAAGGTAATTGCATATAGTTCTTTACCATATAACTCTGTAATGATACGGTTAAAAATTGGTGTTTTTGTAACAGTAATTGCATGTGACAAAGCAAATGAGAATTATCAAATCAAGCCCCATGGCAGGCGGTTAAGAAATGCTTCACTTAGAAATCATTTCTGGTTGTCTGTTATAATTCAGTCTTCCCTCTTCCCTGCCTGTCCTTGTATCGTTTATTTTTAGGAGTCCCATACAATTGGTCTTAATAAAAAAAAAGTTGATTTTTGCTGTGGCCTCTGTGTATGATCAGGTCTCTCTTTTGAGCCACGGTAAGGAATCTGTATAGTGCCAGAGTCCTTCTCCCTGCTGTGTCACAGACAGTGGAAGTAGGGTAGGCATGGAAAGCAAGGCTCATGTCCATGTGAGCCTTCTGAACGTGGATATCCTTCTGAACGTGGATATTTTAATGAATTGGCAGATATGTCAGAAGTGACATGTATTTGAAAATTTTTCCCAATCAAAAATTCTCAAAAGTTAACTATGTTTTAACTGTAATAGCAGCCTAATTATTACTAATTTGGCTAAAGTGTTACCTTCAACTTTTCTTTCAGAAAACTTAATTCATTTTTTATCATTTGAAAACAATTTTTAAACCATTTAAACGTGCAGACCTCATTAGATGCATTAATGGAAAGGTGACGATTATATAAAAATCATTTAAAAATTAAATGATAAATGCAGTCCCATTTTTTATTGTACATTGTCATACAGTGTCTTCTCTGCGTTGCATTTTTTTACACAGAAACATTTTTTTTTTAAAGTTGATTAATAAACATTGTATCAGAGACAATCGGGCACATCTCTGGGGAAAGCATGCTGTCTTTGCATATCTTTTCCAGTGTATTTCACCTAAATGACAAATTCCTTATATAAAAGTGTATATGTCTTATGTAATAGTAATCTATTAGCATTTTATCATAACAATCCATTTCTTTCAGTTTCATATTTACATTGTTTTTTATTTGTTTTTATTTTAGGCCACTGAACAAAAAATCAAAGGTACGTTTAAAGCTATTTTTATTCTTTTTTATTTTATTTTTATTCACCTCTAGGGTGGGAGAGAGACACGAATGAAAGAATCAGAAGGGTGGGGGCAGACTTCTTCAGAGGCATCACATTGGAGTTATCCTTTGGGGTTTGTGTTGTATTGTGATGGATATTACACTTTTAGAATAAACTGCCTCAGGACCTATTTTACAGCTGTCTCTGAAGATGAACATCACTTCCTAACAAACTTCCTTGGTTTAAGTATGTGAGCACAGGTACCTTTCTTTCTGTCTTCCATCAAAAGTCTTATCTGGGGCTACCTCTAGGACTCACCTCGTCCCTTGCTTTATTTCTTGTTCTCTGTATACATTGTGCCCCACTCCTTCCTGTAGGCAGACCTGACATCCGCTCTGTATTATCACTGAAGATAGGAGATTGCTAACCTTATGGTCATTTGTACCAGGTTGAACAGTTCCCAGTATATAGCAGGCAAAAGACCAGGGAGGTAAGGTAACAGGAACTGACTTCCTCTCAGATCCTAAATCAGGAATTCTTCACCCTCCCAGGATTTGATTTACTTGCTAATGAAATGTGTAGGGCTCTCAGATGCTGAACTTATTAGGCCTCTCAGATGCTGAGCTTATTAGGCCTAAAGATTCTGAATTTTTACTTTGAGCTGTAGCAAAAGTATGATCTGTGCATTTGGTTGATATACAGTCAGTATTGCCTATTTTAATTTGAGGTCAGTGTTGATGAAGGTAACATTTATTAGCTACAGTTGTATATGAGTGAACAAAAAATATTGTAGCTTATATTTTATTGGAGAAAGTGGCAATAGAAGGGCATACCCAAACATGATATATAGTATGATGTGATTTGGTTAAAGTAAAAATGTCTGAGTTGTCCTGGAGTCTAGAGGGGTAATAATTAGCTTAACACAGTGGATTAAGGAAGGCCTCCTTGAGGAAGACCTTGAGATTATGACTCTTAAAAGATAAAGGAGCCAGTCCAGAAAAAAAAAAAAAAAAAAAAGAATGAAAAGGCAGAGGGATCAGCATGATGAAGGCAAGAGATAGGCAACAATGTGATATTATGCATAGTGGTGGAATTTCTAGAACATTAAATACCCAGTGATAAGTGGGCAGGTTGGAAGGGTTTCTCTGAAGAGATAGGTAGGGGACAGGTAAAAGAGAGCTTCAGATCCTGTGTGTCCCAAGATGGGACTTTTATAGGCAGCTAGGAGCCACTGAAGAGTTGAAGAGGAGTGACATGGTTGGTGTTTTTTGTTCCATCTTTAAAGCTTTGAGTCATTGTGAATGGAGAGTGTTGGCTGAAAGATGGAGCTGAGAAAAAGAAAGGCACTCAGCAGAGGAGGCAGGTGGACAAGACAAGGGAATATTTAGGGAGTGATTATAGGGGTGTTGGGAAGTGGCAGAATATAGGCCTGGAGGTAGGCAGACGAGTGCTTATGCTGGTTAGAGAGTGGAGAGCCAGCAAAGGTTTCTGCATTTAGAGGTCATGGTTATAAGCTGTGCTTTAGGAACATTTCTTTGTCAGTAGTGTTCAGCGTCACCAGTAAAAGCAGTACCAGAGGGTAGAGAAGGTGTAGAAAGGGTAACGAAGATCTCAGCTGCGGTCTTGGCAGTAGGCGTAGAGGATGGATGACAGATGTGTGAGGCATAAACAACAACTGGTGAGATCAGAAGGATTGAAGGTGATATATGGCTTTGAACCTGGATGTCTGAGAACGTTGCAGGGATGTAGAATGATGTTGGGAGGAACGGTTGTCACATTACTTTAGTAGGAATTTGAGCAAATTTTCTTAAAACTCCCACTTTCTTCACACCACTCTTAAGTTGTCCCTTGCTCTTTGCTTGAAGACCGACTCCTCTGGTTGGCTCTCAAGGTCCTCTTTAATCTGACTTCCCATGGTCTAACCAACCTGTTTCCATCACTCCCTTACACTCTTCAGAGCAGTCTCCTCAGCCAAGGATGCCTTTTAGCCTTTCTAACTGTCTCAGAGTTTATCTTTAAATCGATTGCCCCAACTGCCATTCGTTCCTCCTTTTCTGATTTCTTAGTATGTGATGATGTGTCTTAACTTTGGGGCATTTGATTATGTTCTCTCTTGGATTTTTGACTGGATATCCGATGGATATTTGTTACTCCAACATAACCTTTCAGTACCTATTGTTTGTGTCCTTTCCAAATATAAGTCATCCTTTTAGATCCATACATCAAATATGAACAGATTTGAATCTCCTGAGAATGTAAGGCTGCAGAATGCAGTATGTTGTTTTGCCTGCTCTTCTACTCACTCATCCTTACATTGATAGCAGCTACCTTCATAATTGGTCGTGTTTGTTCCGATTCATGCAGGTGTATTGCTGACCTTTGTGCTCTGTGTAATGCCTATGTGGTGCTTATGGTTTGGGAATTAGAGATTACCAGCCGGAAACTCGTGGGACAGGTTTGGCCCATAGTTGTTGGTGGTGTTTACTAAACTCTGTATTTTGGGATAATTTGTGATTCACAGAAAGTTGAGAAGATACTACAGAGAGTTTCCCATGTACACCTCACCCAGTTTTTCAATTATTGACATCTTCCATTTCTGTGGTACATTTGTCAAAACTAAGAAACCAACAGTGGTACTAATTGAACTCCAGACTTGATTTAGATTTCTCCCATTTCTTCCATTAATGTCTTTCTGTTCTGGGATCCAATGCAAGATGCATGACACATTTAGTTGTCATGTCTTCCCAGACTCCTCTGGTCTCCATAGGGTGTGTATAATATTATCCTTTAAATTTTTTATTGCCAGCATTAAAAAAAACAGAGACCCCCCCCCCATCCAAAATTGCAGTTTTTATTGCAGTTTGTACTGTCAGCATCATTTTTTGTCTTTCTGTATTAGAAAGTCTATATAAAGCCCAAGGTTAGTCACATGTGGCTACTGAGTCCTTGAAATGTGGCCGAGGAGCAGAATTTTAATTTTATTGGTCTGCATAGCTCTAGAGCCTTCTTGATTGTTGAGAGTCAAACTGAGCATAACTAGTTAGCCGCAGCACCCCTGTGGGATTCTGCGGTAATGAGCTGGTTCTTCCTAAGGCTGCTGCCATTTTCAGTTAAGTAACACCCACTAACGTTGCTGCCGCTCAGTGGTTCAGCTGTTTATATGAAAGTTGGATTTTTGTCAAGTGTCATAAATTAAATTCTTGACCAGCTTTCTTATGTGTAGATAACTAGATGTTTATTTCTTGGTGCAATGGATACATGATTCACCTAATAAAAACATGGGCTAGTATAATGAGTGGCAATGAAATTCTTGAACGTTTTATTTTTACCTTGTGGAAAACTGTAAAGAGCATGAATAGTTGAATGTTTGACTATTTGAAATATTTAAAAATATATATATGTTATGGCCCTGGCCGTGTAGCTCAGTTTTTAGAGTGTCATCCCGACATGCCAAGGTTGCAAGGTTCGATCCCCGGTCAGGGCACATACAAGAATCAAATAATGAATTCATAAATAAGTGGGACAACAAATCCATGTTTCTCCCCTTCCTCCCTCTCTCTGTCTCTCAAATCAATAAATAACAATTTTTAAAAATTGTATATTATGATTATTTCCTTGAAACAGCAGAGGAGTGAAGTGTTGAAAAATTTACAGTGAGGTACAGGAATAGATGGATAAACTTATAACACGCCCTGTGGCCTTATATCATATAGGGCACATGCCTGGGTTGCGGGCTCAATCCCCAGCAGGGGGCGTGCAAGAGACAGCCAGTCAATGATTCTCTCTCATCATTGATGTTTCTATCTCCCTTCCCCTCTCCCTCTGAAATTAAAAAAGGAGTAATCCTTTTTATTGAATTTGGGGGACTATTTGGGACCCAGAGGAGGACCCACAGCAGCAAGCTGGGAATTCAGACTGTCCTTGGAAACCTGGTGAAGAATAAAGGTCATTTAAAAACAAACAAACAGGTTTTTAGTTCTTATTTTGGAAGCATGCTGATTGTACATTCCTTACAAAAGAACACACACTGCTGCCTTTGCTGATGGCTCAGCTGGTTATAGCGTTGTCCCATGCACCAAAAGATGGCAGGTTCCATTCCCAGTCAGGGCACATGCCCAGGTTGCGGGTTGGGTCTCCCAGTCTATTTTTTTCTCTCTCCTGCCTTTCCTTCTTCTCTCTAAACATACATACATACATGCAGATTTATGTAAAAAAAAGTGCACTGATAATTTTTGACAGCTAATATTTGTCTATCTCTCTACCTATGAATCTATCATTCCAGTGCTTTCTTTAGGTGACTTCATAAGCAAGCTGTATTTCAGAGACTAACAAACTCAGAGCCCCTAAAGGAGGAGAGGGGAACCTGGGATAGAAGCAGGAATAGAGGAAAACAGATTTGTTTTCTGATGGTCACATGGGGAAGCATAGTTTATTACTGCTGTTCTCATTCTGGATTAAAAACTCATGAAAATTGAATCAATATTTAAAACACATTTTTGTTCCTGCCACAGTTGGAAACCATTATTGTTACTCAATTCTACCCTTACAGTTTTTTAAATCAAACACAATCTTATTGCTTAAATCTGTTGATCTAGGAAGTGATCAAAATACATGTTTAAATCGTTTTGGAGACATCCTGACATCTAACTGCGTACTTACTGTCTGCATTTCACTGTGCTTTATATACTCCATTTAGTTAAGGAAAATATTCTAAACATTTAATTACTAATAACAAGTGGGCCCTGGCCAGTGTAGATCAGTTCGTTGGTTGGTTGGTTGGTTGGTTGGAGCATCATCCTGTGCACCAAAAGGTAGCGGGTTTGAATCCCGGTCAGGGCACATTCGGAAGACAACCGATCCATGTTTCTCTTTTGCTTCCCTCCTCTCCTCCCTTCCTTTGCCCTCCCCTCTATTCCTCCCCCGACCCCTTCTTCTCTCTAAAATCAATTTTAAAACATTAAAAAAAAAATAAACAAATGGGTACCAGTGATTCAGAATATCTACTGGAACAGGGTCCTACAGCTTAATGTCTTAAGAGTAATCCTTTTTGCCTTAGCTGGTTTGGCTCAGTGGATAGAGTGTCGACCTGTGGACTGAAGGGTCCTGGGTTTGATTCTGGTTAAGGGCACATGTCCAGGTTGTGGGCTCGATCTCCAGTAGGGGACGTGCAGGAGGCAGGCAAACAATGATTCCCTCTCATCATTGATGTTTCTATCTCTCCCTCTCCCTTCCTCTCTGAAATAAATAAAAATAAAGGAGTAATCCTTTTTATTTAACTTTGGGAACCAGGGGAGGGGCCACAGCAGCAGGCTGGGAATTCTGAGATTTGTGCATTGGATATTTAAAAACTAAAGTGTGAGTGGGGCTTCATCAATGTGTACTAGAAATGGTATACATCTGCATTTAATCCCTCCAGCAATAATAGTATCACCATTTATAGGTAAAGTCAAGGCCAAGGAAAAGTTACATAATGAACTCTACTGGGCTTTACTGTTTCTTTTTCTTTGAAAACAACCCTGTAGTTTAATGGAAGGCAGAATAGGAAGGTTACACCATTGCCCATCTTCTATACTAATAAAAGGGTAATATGCTAATTAGACCAGGAGACTGGCCAGGGAGGGCAGTTGGGGCCATTAGGCCAGCCGGGGAGGGCAGTTGGGGGCCATGAGGCCGGTGGGGGAGGGCAGTTGGCAATCAGGCTGGTGGGGGGGCGGGCAGTTGGGGGCGATCAGGCCAGTGGCGGCGGGGGGGGGGCAGTGAGCGGGTGAGGCAGGCAGGTGAGCCAGCGGTCCTGGATTGTGAGAGGGGTCCCAGATTGGAGAGAGTGCAGCCCGGGCTGAGAGGACTCCCTCCCCCCCCCCCCCCCATGCACAAATTTTGTGCACCGGGCCACTAGTCCTATATAATAAAAACTGAATATGCAAATCAACCGAACAGCAGAATGACTAGTCAGCGGGAGTAGGCGGCGCCAGGCCAGCCAAGGCAGGTGCCAGCAGGCAGAGAGGGAGGGGACGGCCATCGGGGCGGTGGCAGCAACTGGCGGTGAAGGGGAGATCAGGGGGCGGGGCTAGCTGCTCGTCAGCCCGTGCTGTTCCCCAATTGACCCACCAGTCACCTCCCGCAGAAGGAGGCCAGACTGCTCCTCGCGGGCCTAAGCCGTCAATCGGACATCCCCTAAGGGCTTCCAGACTGCAAGAGGGCAAAGGCCAGGCTAAGGGCCCCCCCCCCCCAGTGCATGAATTTTCGTGCACCGGGCCTCTAGTGTTTTAATAATATTCAACAAATGAACTAAACACAAGGCATCTTTTAAAAATATTCCAGAAAGATCTTAGGTTTTGTAGTATTTCCCTTCTGATTTAGCACAGATAAAGAATTGTATCACCAGCATAATTTTATGAACCAGGGAGAATCTGACAACTTTGCCACGTGTGAGATGGTTGGCTTTTCAGGAATCGTTAGAAAAACTCTTAAATTGTTTCTTGCACCTTTGAGTGTTGATGAAAAAGAATAGGAGTTTTGAGGACCAAGCACAAAACTGATTCTAACAGCTTTCTCCATGCTTCGGGCCTCTGTGCAGTAAAAAATGTATACTGTATAGAACAGAACACCTGACTGCTAGTTAAGTGTGAAATGCATTGCTCCAATTCTAAGGAAGGTGTAGAGACTTTTGACCAAAAAAAAAAAAAAAAAAAAATCACAGCGCCTCCATTTCATGCATTCTTCAAAAGGATAAGAAAGCAACTTCTGATGGGCTTGGGCAATAGTTCCTTTCTAGATGTTTATTGCTGATAAAGTTATATGACGCAGTATAACTATCGGAATACATACTACTAAGATGACTCAGTTGGAGTCCAAGGAAGAAAAGTGTTTAATTTGCCTCCTCTCATTATTAAAAAATGTATTTCTTTACTTTTTCCTTTTTTTAAAAAAAGATTTCTTCAAATTGATTTTAGAGAGAAGGGAGGGGGACGAGAGAGGGAGAGAAACATCAATTCAGAGCAAAACATTTATCAGCTGCCTCCTGCATGCACCCTGAGGGGTTCAAGCCAAAACCTGGGCATGTGTCCTGGCCAGAAATTGAACCGGCAACCTTTCGGTGCATGGGACAACGCCCAACCAATTGTCACTGCCGGTATCAGCCATATTTCATAATCTCATGAGGTCTTGGGAAACAAAAATGAAAAATAATTGTGTACTAATTCATTATCCCAAATTTAGGATCCAGAAAGTACCATTGTTTTCTTCAACATTTATGAAATATTTATTGTGTGCCAACCCTGTTCCATGCACTATTGCACATGAACCACAAACCCAAGTCCTCGTCCCTGCTGCCTTTCTATTCTCACCTTTGTTTTAGTTTAGTAAAGGTAAATATATGTACCTGGGATCTCAGCTCACCACTTCGCTTTATCCACAAAGGCTTACGTTTCTTAATCACAAAGCCTCCTACAATAAGGAAATTTAGGAACTTGGGTGGCCTGACAAAGGATTACTTTACTACATAGATTTTAGGAGATATGAGGCACAGATAGGTTGCGACTTGGAGCACATTGCCTGACCTTGTTCACATAATCCTATCTAATGAAACAGTTTTAAAATTATTGTTTAAACATGATTCAGGTATTAATGAGCCCATAGTTGGAGGCTTGTGGGAGCATCCTGGAATTGTGTCCTGAGTCCTGAGATTCTACCTTGGCACAATAGGTCTTCAGTTTCAAAGAAAACAAATCAGGAGTCTTCTGGTTTAAATATTGGAGTAGAAATCAGGATGGATTAGCAAGAATAGCTTTATCAGTTATAACCAGGTAAGAGGAAGCACAAGGAAAAAAGACTGTATGTGTCATAATTTGCACTTTCATTCGGTTCTAGTAAGAGGAGTAGCTGTGCCTCAGGATGCGTCCTGAGTGAGAGCTCTCAGTGCTGTATCCTTAGCAAAAATGTGCCTGAAAAAACAGGACAGTCATTCCCCCTTATCCACAAGGGACATGTATCAAGACCCCTAGTGGGTGCCTGAAACCACGGACAGTACTGAACCCTATATATAGTATGTTTTTCTTATATATATGTACCTGTGGTAAAGTTTAATTTATAAATTAGACACTATATGAGGTTAACAAAAATAATAAAATAGAACATTTTTAGCACTATACTGTGATAAAAGTTAGGTGAATATGGTTTCTTTTAAAGTGTCTTACTGTACTGCACTCACACTTGTGATACAATACCTACGTGATGAGATGAAGTGAGATCTTCAGAATGACAGGCAATTTAAAACATTTATTTTTGGAATTTCCCATATAATGTTATTAGGACCATGGTTGACGGAGGTAACTGAAACCGGGAAAAGTGAAAACATAGATAAGGCAGGGAGTGGGGGCTACTACTGTACTTACAACATTTGGCCAGAAGTAGAAAGCATTGAATAATCTACTAAAGATAATCCTGGAATTTTAGCACAGACTCAGCATAGTGGTTAAAAGTTCAGACTTCTGAGTCAGATAGACTTGAATTTGAATATTGCCTTTGTAGTTCTTATTTCTATGACTTGGGCAAGTTCCTTAACCTCTAATCCTCAGTTTGACTCTGTTAAAAGGAAATAATCCAGGCAATTTCATATTGTGGGAATGAAATGATATAATATAGATCTCAGGACCCAGAGGGTATTACATGCTGAGTATGGAATAGATATCTTATTAAAGATGCTAAGTGACTGTGCCACATACTTAGTCATTCCCTTATTCTTGGAGAGTTTAATTTTGCTTTTACAAGTAAGATGAAACTTAATTTATACTAGAAGGAACGTTGAACCGATGGTCAGATTTGGTGTTGCATTTCAGTTGTAGATGTTTGATCATGGGCAGTCTTTTCTGAGCCTTAGCTGCCTAATCTGTAAAATGGAAATAATATTTCAAATTTATAGAATCATGATGAGGGTAAAGAGATACCAGTTATATTGTCTGGCATCAGCTGATACTTGGTACATTTTAATTTCCACCACTATAGTTTGCAGTATCCTAGCAACCTTTCAGCCCCTTAAAACAGCATATAAGTAGTTTCCCCCATCATTTCCAAGTTCATCCTCACCCACACTATGACTTGCTTTTTCCTCTCATTAAAGTAGAACCCATTCTAGCGTGGGTGAGTCACAGTTCCGTGTCTCTGTCATAGTGCAGGCAATATGTCTTGTAGCACGAGAACGGGACATAACGTCCTTGTGAGCTTGGTAGGCCAAGATTGGTATATGATTGCCTTGATTTATATTTACTTGTGTATTGGTAAAACGGGATGTTATATGTTTAATTATGTGTACTTTTTTTCCTTTTTTTAATTACCCATTCTTGTTTTTTTACCCATTTGCCTCTTGGGCCTAGAGTTTTTGTTATCAATTTACGTGAACTTATTGTATAAGAAGCTTATTAGCACTCCAGCTGATGTATTTGATGCAGATATTTTCAACATTATGGATTACAATATATGTTCGAAGTTGTTCTGAGGTTGGGATACCAGGTAGAAATATCTAACTTTTGCCCAGTACCAGACACTGTAAGGGATACATACACAGAAGATGCAAATATATGTTCAGAAGAAGTAAAGCAAAATTAATAAGTTATGCAGGGGTTGGGAACCTTTTTTCTGCCAAAGGCCATTTGGGTATTTATATCATTTGTGGGCTATATACAAAATTATCAGCATAAAAATTAGGCTGCTTTATTAGGTCAAACATTTAATTAACTCACCCCTAATGCTTTGGCAGGGCCAGACCAAATGATATTGTGGGCTCTATATGGCCTGCAGGAGTTACAGTCTTAGCTGGAACTCCAGTCCTGAACTCTAGTGACTCTGTTTAAGGCTTCCCTGTGTCAGGCTTAACAGCCTTGACCAAAATAGCCCCTCCTTTCCTTCATTTGGGGAAAACAGGTGGGCAATGGGAGGCAGAGAATGCATCCCTTTAACTTATTTTTCAGTTTGCCTTTTATTTTGGAATAAACACACATACCCCTTGAAAAAATAAAATGTACTCATGATTTTATTTGGTCAAACTTAATTTTCCTTGTTTCTCTTTTTTACTCTTATGCTGAAAAAAAAACCAAAAACCTACCTTTTTTTCCCATATTCAGTACATTTTTGGCCTATGTTTTCTAAAAACTTAATTTTTATATATTTAATGTATCAAAACTTTATTTTTTAATATTTGGAACTTCTTCTATTTAAAAAAACAGTTAACCATCCTATATTTGTTACATGATTTGTGTCTTCAGTGATTTATGACAAATACTTTACTGTATAACTTTTGCAACCCTTCTTAAACTTTATTTTACTTTAGTGTGTTTGGAACTTTTTTCTTATTCTTGTTACAAACTTCTAGTTGATTGTTAGGTCGGTTTTTTTTTTTTTAGTCACACATGGAGGTCAGAAGTGCTTGACATGATGCTACAATTCTACTAGAAGAATTTCTCAAATTTACTTAGACTGAGAAAGAACCGCGTGGCGCATTAAAAAGCAAACAAACAGATTCTGATTGGATGAATCTGTGAGGCTGTAAAATCTGTTTTGTTAACAAGTGACCCATAGCAGTTCTGAAACAAGTTTGGGGGATAATTTCTAGAATTGTAAATTATGAAAGAGACTTTCAGAAATGTCTAACTTTTTTTTTTTAATGTATTTTATTGATTTTTACAGAGAGGAAGGGAGAGAGATAGAGAGTTAGAAACATCGATGAGAGAGAAGTATCAATCAGCTGCCTCCTGCACAGCCCCAACTGGGGATGTGCCCGCAACCAAGGTACATGCCTTTGACCGAAATCGAACCTGGGACCCTTCAGTCCGCAGGTCGACGCTCTATCCACAGAGCCAAACCGGCTAGGGCTAACTTTTTTTTTTTTTTTTTTAAAGCATGTTCCTCTATCTGAAAAATCCATTTTTCATTATCCCACTTTTCTGAATCTCATCCTACCTAATAAAAGGGTAATATGCAAATTGACCGCACCTAAGCCACGCCTGCCAGTCACACCCACCAGCCAATCAGGGCGAGTATGCAAATAAACCCAACCAAGATGGCTACAGCCACAGAGAGCAAGGTTTCCCAGCCAACGGAAGAAGCCAAGCTTTCCGCCTGCCCTTGCTAGGCCTAAGCCTCCACTCAAGCTACCAAGTTTCAATTATAGAAGGTGAATTAACCCCAACAGAAATGGCGGCATCCACGGAGCTGGAGAGAGCAGGCCAGGGTTGACCTGGCAACGGAGAAAGCAAAGCTTTCGCACACCCTGGCCAGGCTCAGGCCTCCGCTTAAGGCTACAAAGTTTCAATTATAGAAGGTGAATTAACCCAAACAGAAATGGCTGCCGGCCACAGAGCAAGCAGGAGGCTTGGCTCCATTCCAGGCTACAAAGTTTCAATTGTAGAAGGTCAATAAATTCCAGATACCAGGGCCTCCTCTTGGGTCGCCAGGGGGCATGGCTGGCCTGCAAACCACCACAGGCCCCGTGCTCAGGCCGCCCCACGCCCCAAGGGAACCCCCATCCTGATCTGGGACACCCTTCAGGGCAAACCAGCTGGCCCCCACCCTTCACCAGGCCTCTATCCTATCAAATAAAAGAGTAATATGCAGATTGACCATCACTCCAACACACAATATGGATGCCCCCATGTGGTCAAAGATCCTGCCCCCATGAGGACACAAGATGGCCACCACAAGATGGCCAACAGGGGAGGGCAGTTGAGAGGGACCCAGGCCTGCAAGGGAGGGAAGTTGGAGGCAATCCACCCTGCAGGGGAGGGCAGTTAGGGCAGTTAGGGGTGACCAGGCTGGCAGAGGAGGGAAGTTGGGGGCAAACAGGCTGGCAGGGGAGCAGTTAAGCATCAGCCAGGCTGGCAGAGGAGTGGTTAGGGGGTGATCAGGCTGGCAGGCAGGCGAGCAGTTGGAAGCCAGCAGTCCTGGATTGTGAGAGGGATGTCCGACTGCCCGTTTAGGCCCGATCCCACCAGGATTGGGCTTAAACGGGCAGTCGGCAATCCCTCGAGGGGTCCCAGATTGGAGAGGGTACAGGCTGGGCTGAGGGTCACCCCCCCCCCCCCCTTGCACGAATTTTGTGCAACGGGCCTCTAGTGTTTGGATAAGATTTGATGGATGGGTTAACCAAAGATCTTGGAAATACTGTATTCTGAATATTAGGCAGTATCCTCCAACTCTTAAAGAAGATATGTGCTTTAGAACCAGGTATTCCTTGCTGACAGTGTAGAAATTTTGCTTTATCTTATTGATTATGCCTAATCTCATTGATTGAGAAGGCAGGAAATTTTTTCTTAAATATAGAAGATGCTTAAGCAAATCTTACATTGTTGCTCTTATGTGAGAGTATTTTCTGAGTAGCTTTAATTAGTACATATCTTGTCTTCTAAGAACTTGATAGTTTTTTTTTTCCTATGTAATTATACATAGTGAGATAAAAATAGAAATTCTAGGTGAATATAAAATTTGCCAAAAGAAATTTTAAAAAGCATTCTATTCTACAAATGCTTATTAAATATACTTTTAGCAGGTAACATTTTAACTGTTTTAGCCCTTTTAAGGATTCAGATGCAAGTCTATATATTCAAATAATTTCAGAAGATTTACAGTATAGCCAATATGAAAACTATTATGCAAAGCTAAATTGTAGACTTTAGAAGGATAAGAATAAAGGAAGGGCTTGAGGTACAAAGGCCTGGTGATTGATGTTTTGGGGACTTTGCGAGTAATCCAAGATGATTGATGGCTGGTTCATATTTAAACTCTTGTTTCTATTAAACTTACAGAGAGCCAAAGAGAGGGCCATTTATTTACTATTTCCTAAAATAAATATACTAAAATGCATTATAAAAAACTTACTCTAATGACTTAGAAAGTATTAATTTAAAATAATTTAAATTATTGAACATTATGGAGTTTCCTCAAAAAGTTAAAAATGGAACTCTCATTTGACCTAGTAATCCCACTTCTAGGACTATATCCCAAGAAATCAGAAACACCAATCGGAAAGGACATATGCACCCCTATGTTCATAGCAGCTAATTTACAATAGCTAAGGTTTGGAAACAGCCTAAGTGCCCATCAGCATATGAGTGGATTAGAAAACTGGTACATCTACACAGTGGAATTCTATGCTGCTATAAAAAAGGAGTAGAAGGTAAATAAATTCCAGATACCAGTGCCTCTGCTTGGGTCGCCAGGGGGCGTGGCTGGCCTGCAAACCACCACAGGCCCCTTGCTCAGGCTGCCCCATGCCCCAAGGGAACCCCCACCCTTATCTGGGACACCCTTCAGGGCAAACCAGCTGGCCCCACTCCTGCACCAGGCCTCTATCCTATCTAATAAAAGAGTAATATGCAGATTGACCACCACTCCAACACACAATATGGATGCCCCCATGTGGTCAAAGATCCTGCCCCCATGTGGACACAAGATGGCCAGCAGGGGAGGGCAGTTGGGAGGCACCCGGCCTGCAAGGGAGGGAAGTTGGAGGCGATCAACCCTGCAGGGGAGGGCAGTTAGGGGTGATGGGGCTGGCAGAAGAGCAATTAGGCATCAATCAGGCTGGCAGCGGAGTGGTTAGGGGGTGATCAGGCTGGCAGGCAGAAGCGGTTAGGGGCAATCAGGAAGGCAGGCAGGCAAGCAGTTGGGAGCCAGCAGTCCTGGATTGTGAGAGGGATAACCAACTGCCCATTTAGGCCCGATCCCAGTGGGATCGGGCCTAAATGGGCAGTCGGACATCCCTCGGGGGGTCCCAGATTGGAGAGGGTACAGGCTGGGCTGAAGGACACCTCCCCCTCCGTGCATGAATTTCGTGCACGGGGCCTCTAGTAAAATAATAAAAGATAAAAAACTTTAATGACTTAGAAAAGTATTAATTTAAAATAATTTTAATTATCAAATAAGAGTAAATAAAATTTGCTTCTACAAATTTAGAACCTGGTATATTTAGAACTTTGGATAGTAAACAGTTAATCTTTTACTTGAACATAAGACAGTTGCTATGGTATTTTTTTCAATTAATAAACTTTTTTAGAACTTTTAGATTTACAGAATGGTAGGATGTTGTTACATAAGAAATGTTATCAGAAAATGTATAAATGTAGCAAATATTAACAATCTAATTATAGTATTGGTTCATTTCACTGTTTCACAAAGTGTGAAGTCTTGATTTGGAACACTGTAGGAAAATTTTGGTTTAAATGAGCAATGCTTTCATTCTTAATAATTAAAATTTTTTTCTGGGACAATTCAAAGTTTGCTCGCCTCCTTTAAATTTCGCAAAAGATAAGTCACAATATGACAAGAAAAAATATAATAAAAGTTTTTAGTGAGTCTGTGTATATTTTATACCAGCTGAATGGAATTCCTTCAAAATATTTGTTTGTTGTTACATAGGATATCTCTCCACATTAAGGACCAAGTTGACTGAACTTATTTTCTGCTGACGCTGGCTTAATTTATAGCAGAGATTTGTTACTCAGCAGCACACTAACCAGCTACCATCATTGCCTTACCCTTTCTACTACTCCTGATCATTCTTCCTCCCTCTCATTTACTGGTTCGAAATTATTCCGCCTCTTGAATGTCGGTGTTCTACAATGTTTCATCCTCAACACCGTTCTGTGTTGTTCTTTGGATTCAATCACCTTGTATATGCTGACAGTTCTTACCTTGTCCTTCAACCAGTAGTTCTTTAGCATTTGCTGTGCGTGGAGTCGGAAATGCCTGTGATAAAGGGGAGGAGAAATAAGAAAACGGCACTTAGGAGCACGTGCAATTTAAGGGATACTTAAGAATTTTATGAGAGCCAAGGAGTCATAAAATGCTTCCAAAGTTAGCTGAATCTAGGAACGGATGGTTAGTTGTTTCCTAAGAAAGCAGGATAAGATTTGCCAGAAAGGTACCAAGGCATTTTAGGCAAAAGGAATATTTTGAAAAAAGTGTGATACCTTTTACAGAATTGCAGGTGTTTGGTGTGGAAGAGAAGGAAATGTAGTTTGTGGATGTAGCAGGATATGAATCTGGAAAAGTGGCCATGCTAAGAACTTTAGATTAATTCTGAAAGCACTTTAATTATATAGGAAACTGGGGTCTGAGAGATGTGGGAAGAGGTGAAAGTGTGTATGGGTGGGTGGGTTGGCGGGTGTAATCAAGACTTGATCCAGGGAGACCAGTTAGGTTTTTGTAAGAGTAAACTGATTGGAGCCTAAATCACAGCAGGGCCATTGGAGACAGAAGCATGCATTTGAATTATCTCAAGGAGGTATCTGCTGGACCTGTTGATGGACTAGATTTAGTGCTAGAGAGAACTGGAGGAAGATATCCCTGCTTGAGTAACAATAGATGGTGAGACTGTTTACTGAAATTAGTAAATAACTTCTCTTCCTTCCTTCTGGCACTTAGGACTTATTCTTGCCTTTGCTTCTTCTGTTTACTATGCAAACCTAGTCTTTTTGTTGTTGTTTTTAATCCTCACCTGAGGATATTTTTCCCCCATTGATTTTTTTAGAGAGTGGAGAGGGTGGGCAGAGACATCTAAGTGAGAGACATAGTGATTGGTTGCCTCCCAAAAGCACCCCCAACTGGAGCTGAGAATTTAAAAATATATATATATATATTTATTGTTGAAAGTATTTGTCCCCTCTTTTTTCCCATTGACCCCTTCCAGCCCGCTTCTGCCCCGCCCCAGGCATTCACCACCCTACTGTCTGTGTATAACCCATATGCATACAAGATCTTTGGTTGATTACCTCCCACCCACCCTCTCTCCCCCGCCTTCCCTCCAAGATTCTCAACTCTGTTGCATGTTTCTATGTCTCTGGATCCACTCCGTTCATCAGTTTATTTTTTTAATTAGATTCCACATATGAGTGAGATCATGTGATACTTGTCTTTCTCTGACTGACTTATTTCACTTAGCATGATATGGAGCTTAGGATTGAACCTGAGACTCTTTGGTGCATAGGCCAATGCTCTGACCACATAGACACACTGGCCAGGGCCAAACCTATTCTTCTTCTTCTTCTTTTTTTTTTTTTTTTTTTTGGTCTTTATTTTATTATTATTTTTGAAATAAATCTTTATTGCTCAGATTATTACAGTTGTTGCTCTTTTTGCCCACTATAGCTCCCCTCCACCCGGTTCCCACCCCACCCTCTGCCCTTACCTCCCCCCCACAAACCTATTCTCTAGGTCTTGCCATTTCTTCTCATTCTACAATGCTTGTGACTAGGTCTTTTCCACCTGTATGCTAAATCCTAAACCTGTACTTTCAGTTCAGATTTTCAGTGAACTCTAGAACTGTCTATTCAATTGCATTCTACACATGATTATCCTACAGCATGGTTTTCTGAGTTTGAGACCTCTTGAGAGGCTGCTTGAAACTTTCATGAGATCCACAATGTCAAAATTATTTTCATAATAGGAAGACTGTTCTGTTCACTCTTATCCCCTCATTAGTATGTAGAGTTTTCTAGAGACTACGTAATATGGATATCACAATAAATTGGAAAGAAATGTGGGAATCCACCTGGTTTCAGTTAAGCCAGGTATTAAAATAATGTAAAACAATGCAAGTTTCTCACTAACTTTTTGTTTTGGAAAATAGCTACTTAAAAAATGTATTTATTTTAATATGTAAAGGGTTTATTTTTAAATGCATTATTAAATATTTTTAAATTTCTGATATGGTAAATATCTATAGATGCAACCCACATAAAAGATCTTTTAAAAGTGTAAAGAGCTCTTGAGACCAAAAAGTTTGAGAATTGCTATCCTACAATATCAGCAAACCTAACATTTAAAAACTGAACTCATTCTCTTTCACATACTTCCCAAACTTAATTTTTTTATTTATTATTGATTTCAGAGAGGAGAGGGAGAGAAACATCAGTGATGAGAGAGAATCACCAACTAGCTGCCTCCTGCACGCCCCCCCCACCCCCCACGGGAACCAAGCCCTCAACCCAGGCATGTGCCCTTGACCTAAATCGAACCTCAGACCCCCAGTCCACAGGGTGCTTTATCCACTGAGCCAAACCAGCCAGGGCCCAAACTTAACTTTTGTGTTCTATTTCATATCTTGGTCATGATACCACTGTTTGCCCAGATTCCAGACCAGCAACTTGGGGGATCATCCTTATTCCTCCTCCTTTTCTTAACCTAGATGGCAATAGTAATCACTGACTTTTAGTGAGTTCTAACCATGTGCTGGTACCATTCTTAGTGGTTTGTACCTATTATCTTTTTAAACCCTCACAACAACCCTGCACTTTGTAGGTATTAATACTTACTCCCATTTTTACAGGCGAGGAAGCAGAGATACAGAGTGGTTTAAGTACCTTGCCCATATAAATAGCTAAGTACTTTTATATATCAAATCTTAGTCTAAAAACAGTGGTTTAGTCATATCATGGTCATGCAGCTAGTAAGTTGCAGAGCCAAAATTTGAATCCAGCCAGTCTTTTGAACCAGTACTTTCTGTTTTATTGGCATAGATTCAATAAATTAAAAAATATCTGTCTTCTACTTTTTGCAATTTGTTGATGTTTTCTTTAGAGAGAGAGAGAGAGAGAGAGAGAGAGAGAGTGCTTTTTATGACTGTTTCTTGGGTACTTTGTACATAGTACTTTCTTGTCTTTCTAGAATCTCTGAATTTGAAATTGTGACTTTTTGTATTCCAAGTACTGTTTCTATCTGTGTGTCCCCCCCCCCCCCCGCCCCGCCCCCCATTGTTTGGGAGTACTACAATTTTGTCTGACTTACGGTAACTTTGTTAAGTTTATGTTCCATCTTATGCTATTTCTTAAAGGATGCTAGTAAGAAAAAGGAATGCATGGTTATATTGATCATTGAAACCATCTGATACTGATTTGTGATTTTATAAATTTCTTCTATGCTTATTAATCTGTGTATTTTTCCTCCCTCTTCTGAGATCAGTGTTAAATGCTTCCCGTCTCCAGCTTTTCAAATCATTTATAGAGTTGAGCTTAAAGAAATATTTTAATTTTAGAAAATCTTTTCTTTTTTTCTATTTTAAATTTTTAAAAATCGGGTTAACTGGTAGTTTATTCTTCCATAGAACCATGCCTTGGATTTATTGGTTCACTTTTAAAGTCATCGATTTCTATTTTATCTTTACTAATTCCCTCTTTCTGCTTCCTTGGATTTGTTTTTAATTTGAGTTGGATGCATTATATTCTTTCTTGTTTGCTGAAAATAATTAAGGCTATGAATTTTTCTTTGAGCACTGGTTTAGTTGTATCTTAAAATTTATTATGTATGTTGTTTTCGCTGTTATTTTCTTGATAACCCTGCAGTTTTGGTACTTATTACTTAACTCAAAATTTATTTAAGGCAATTTTATTTGCTAGTTTTATTGTTTCTACTGTGATTGCATTGTAATTCAGAAATATCTGTCTTCTACTTTTTGCAGTTTTTTGATGTTTTCTTTAGAGAGTGTGTGTGTGTACTTTTTATTACTGTTTCTTGGGTACTTTCAAAAAGGTGTTATATTATCTGTTTTCAGAGTACATTATTTTGCTTTTATTCAGTTTTTCTCAATCTGGCTCCATTTGGTTTTACATATTTTGAGACTAAGTTTTGATATATAAAAGTACTTAGCTATTTATATCTTTTTAATTGGTTTTTTAATAAATACAGAATATCTCAGCCTTTATAATGCTTTTCTCCTTGGATGTAAAAAATCTGATATTACTGCTGCTTTCTTTAAATTTTGTTAGCATTTCTTGGTAGTATCTGTTTCTACATCTCCATCCCCATCCCCCAACCCCCAATTTCCCTGCATTGTCTTGTTTCAGGAGCAATTTTTTTAACCCTTTGCACTCGCTTGCTTTTTTCTCAATTCCTTTATTCTAATGCTAACCGTGTTGAGTCACACTGGACACCCGAGTGCAAAAGGTTAAAAAAACATATTTGTATTGATTTCAGAGAGGAACGAAGAGGGAGAGAGAGATAGAAACATCAATGATAAGAGAGAATCGTTGATTGGCTGCCTTCTGCGCACCCCTATTGGAGATCAAGCCTGCAACCCAGGCATGTGCCCTTGACTTGAATCAAACCTGGGAACCTTCAGTCCACAGGCTGATGCTCTATCCACTGAGCAAAACCGTTAGGGCTCAGGAGCAGTTTTTACAAAGTATATTCCTTAAGTTTGATTTTTATTTTCTTAACTCCGTTTAAGAGCTTTAATTAACAAGTGAATTTAACACATGCACGTTTATTAATGACAATATTGGGATAGTTCTTTTTATTGCATTTTCTATATCTGTTGAATGGATCAAGTTTTCTTCTTTCATTTTTTTCTTCTTCCAATGGTTTGGATATTTACTGATATGATTATCCTAAGTTTTAACTACACATGCAAAATAGCCAATATTTTAAATAAATTTTATAGTATTTATTTATAGTTATTACCCAGCAACTTTGCCCTCCACTCCACCTACATACACTGTTAGTTTCTCCTCTGCTCTTTACTACTGCATCTCATATTTACGCTTGAGATTTAACTTAAGGTTATTTAGTTTCATTTTGTAATTAATAATTACATTGTCTTAGATGTTTTTGGTTGTTTTTTTCTGCATTATTTTTTGTCTTAATGTTTTTACTTATTTCTAGTCCCAGAACTGAGTACCTGTCTCAGCTTTAGTTTCCTTGTGGCACTTGACTGATAAGAACAGCAGTTGTTTGAAATAGCAGTGGAATTGCTGGGTGGCATGTAAATCCTGCTTTCTAATTCCCAGTCACTTTTGAGGTAGTGTTAGGGTTCTCATACATGTCTTCATGTGGGTCATTCATTCAAGTGTTTTATATAGGTTATATTCTGATTCTTTGACTGCATTAAAGAACATTTTCCTGTTGCTCTCACACAATTATCATCTTGTTTGGGTATTAAATTGCTGTCACCATCATTTCCTCTTTTTTTTTTTTTTTTTTTTTTTTTTATTAAGGTATTATATGTGTACATATCTTACCATTGCCCCCCCCACCCCACTCCCATATATGCCCTCACCCCCCACATCATTTCCTCTTAATAAAGTAGCAGGCAAGCCTGTTTTTTTAGCAGAGTGTAGCTATACCACTTAAAGGTATATTCAAGTGCCAAATATCACTTTGAGGCCCAGGACTAAGTGTGTAAAAGCTGAGTTAAAGTGTCTTTTTTCCTTATAATTTTATAATTACATACACTTTTTTGTTGTTTCAGAGGTACTTTAGAATATCCAATGCCCTATATTTTTCATGACAAAGGAATATACATTATTGCTACATTCTGGGAGCATAAAATTGTCTGGGAGACAAAAATTTCATACATAAAGAAATTATGAAATTTGGGCCAAGTACATTAGACCTAGAATGTACTTGGCCCAAATGATTATTAATAAGAAGCTTTTCAGTTGCCCTAAAAAAAAAAAAAAAAAAATGGAAAGGAGCCTGGCTGGTGTGGCTCAGTGGTTGAGCGTTGACCTATGAACCAGGAGGTCATGGTTCGATTACCTGTTGGGGCACATGTCCCGGTTGCAGGCTCGATCCCCAGTATGGGGCATGCAGGAAGCAGCTGATTAATGATTCTCTCTTATCATTGATGCTTCTGTCTCTAGCTCCCTCTTCCTTACTCTCTGAAGTCAATAAATATATTTTTAAATAAGAGGCCAAAATCATATGTTAAAAAGTATTAGTATTGCCCTGGCTGGTTTAGCTCAGTGGTTAGAATGTCAGCCCACAGACCAAAGTGTTGTGTGTTCGATTCCCGGTCAAGGGCACGTACCTCGCTTATGGTTTTGATACCCAACCCCAGTTGGGCACATATGGGAGGCAACCAATTGATATGTCTCTCTCACATTGATGTTTCTCACTCTTTTTCTCCCCCAATCCTCCTTCCACCCTTCCACTCTGTTTGAAAATCAGTGGAAAAATATCCTCGGGTGAGGAATAAAAAAAAAATAAGTAATTGCCCAGCCAGTGTTGCTCAGTGGTTGAGCATCTACCCAGGAACCAAGAGATCGCCTGTTTAATTCCCAGTCAGGGTAACTGCCCAGCTTGTGGGCTTGATCGCTGGTAGGGGATGTGCAGGAGGCAGCCAATCAGTGATGTTCCTCTCTCATTGATGTTTCTATCCTTATATCCCTCTCCCTTCCTCTCTAAAAATCAATAAAAACATATTTTTAAAAAACTGTTAGTGATATAATCTAAATCCATCAGTTTTTTTCAGAGAAAGGAAACACTAGTGGGGCTAGATTGTTAAATGAGAGGAGGCTGTAGAACTGAGGGTGTGTAAGTGGAAATTTGATGACTATTGGAAACAACACAGGTGACCAACACTTTATCACAGCATCATACGCACTGTAGGCATTTGAATAAACACTTGTTTTATTTGGGCCACAGTAATAGCTTCTGTTTACTGAGTGTTTACATTATGCTGGATACTAGAACAAGATTGTACTGTATACACAAGGAAAAAGACAGGGATAACCCAGCTAGTGAGTTGTGGCTGTTTTAATTTCAGGCCTGGAGGTTTTAACCCTTGAACAGTTTTCTGTGAGTGTCCTCACAACTCATGTGGAGACATTTCACTTTATTTATGTGACAATGGCATTTGTAAAGATGAATCAGAATCTCACAGAAACATTAAGCTGATACAGAAGTTGAAGGTGGTATTGTGCCACTGTTTATATAGCCTTGTGTTTGGTACCCTGTGAACAATCCACATATGTAACCTAAGGACAGTCCTGCACAGTTTTATCCCCGAGCCATGGGCTCAGTTAGCTTCCTGCACCTCGCCCAAAGGCACAGAGCTTAGGGAAGGCAACCTGGGCTGGAAACCTGGTCAGTCTCGCACCAGAAGTTCATGTACCGTGCTGTCTCTCTGTAGTTCTAGAGATTGGGCATACCTTAACTGGCTTAAGGCATGTCTGTCCATTTGTTTACTTATTTAGTCTCTTCTAGGAATTCAAAAATTCACTATTTGTAGTTTCTGGTTGTTCATATAGTAGACAAATAGCTATTTCTGAGATTTATTTCTCCAATTTTGATTAGTCTCATAGATTTCATGCTGTTATCTTTGTATTTATTTCCCTGTTCTCAGTTTGATTCAGACTTTACATTTTAACACAAAAACATTAACTTCGCCTTTTTGTAAGGAAACAGATTATTTCCTTCCTTCCTTTTTTCCTTCCTTTTGTTTTCAAGCCCCTTCTGAGGATATTTTTTCCCATTGATTTCTTTTTTAAGAGATAGAGTGGAGGGGAGGGAAGGAGAGAGAGAGGAACATCTATGTGAGAACGACACATCGATTGGTTGCCTCCTGCACGTGTCCTGGCCAGGGAACCAAACCTGCAACTCAGGTGTATGCCCTTGACTGGGGATTGAACCCACAACCCTTCAGTGATCAGGCTGATGTTCTAATCATCTAGCCACACCGGCCAGGGCGACAGATTGTTTTCTACTCTTGTTTTTGTGTTGTGTTGTCTTTCAAAGATGAAAATAGAGGCCAAATACATTAAACATGAAGCAGATTAAGAACAGTTACCAGGGAATCGAGGATTCTTTTAAGGTTACCAAAACTTATCAGTGCTTGTTCTCCAATCAGAGAATGGACTAGGGGTGGTAAGCACAAGCTGTCATGTACCCAGGAATGGAGGTGGTCTCCATGACCTCGCTGGATAGGGAGTTAGCAGAAGGCAACATGACTGCTGGTAGTGATCTCTCCTAGGACAACGAGCCCGTGAATGAGGATGTCCCCACACATTTAAAGTTTTATTCCTTTAGGATTGTTTTTCTTAGTGCCTTTTTACTTAGATGGCTAACTATGGAGGTACACTTTACTGGCTAATCTTTTCCACCCCTTTTCTTTTGTCGGGATCAGTGCCAGAACAGATAAAGCCCAGTGTAAGCCAGCCTCAGCCTGCCAACTCTAATAACGGCACTTCCACAGCAACCAGCACTAATAATAATGCCAAACGAGCCACAGCCAACAGTCAGCAGCAGCCGCAGCCGCCACAGCAGCAGCCACAGCAGCCACAGCCACAGCAGCCGCAGCCACCACAGGCCTTGCCTCGGTATCCTCGTGAAGTACCACCACGATTCCGCCACCAGGAACATAAGCAGCTTCTAAAGAGGGGTCAGCATTTTCCTGTCATAGCAGCAAACCTGGGATCTGCTGTTAAAGTGTTAAGCAGCCAGTCAGAAAGCAGTGCTTTAACAAACCAACAGCCACAAAATAACGGAGAGGTGCAGAACAGCAAAAACCAGTCAGGTGAGAGAAGGTGTTTCTTACGAGACTTCAGCTGTCATCACTAGCGGTGTAGCAGGGTTATGAATTCATGGCTTTGGGGTAATGTATTTGTATTCATTAGTATCTGGGTAGCAAAATAACGATCTGTACAGGGAGTTATGAATAGGAGTCTTGAAATGTTGCCTGCAAGGTCACTGTCCATCCTACTTTAAAAATCTTTTTAATCATTCTCCCTCCAGGTTCTACGTATTTTAATAAGCAGCTTAGAGTTAAAATTGATCATGCGACTATAACTAAAATTGAACACTTCCCTCAAGTTATATTCTAAGCAGTTAGACATATTATTGCATTTAATCCTCAGCAACACTGTAAGGTGTAAGCTCTTCTTCTCTCCACTTTTCATTGGAGGAAACTGAGGCACCAAGCCATGAAATAACTTGCCTAGATCACTCAGTTACCATGTGCCATTGAAAGGCTACCACTCATGAAAATCATATTCACACAGCACATGCCTTCAGTTGTTGCCTCAGAGTGGCTTTTCTCAGCTCACTAATGATGGTGAGGCAGAAAGTACATCTAGTGTGTGGTTACAATTTTCTCAAAGCCCAGTGTATCACAACATGTTGTTCTGATAGGTTCTGAGGGTTGGTTGCTTTGTCCATTCTCTTTTCAAAATATTTTGAAGCTTTTATCACAGGCCAGATAGAGAATTGAGAATCAGCGTTCCCACACATGGCAGCACTAGCATACTGGCAATGAATCTAAGTCTCTGGAGCCAAATGGACCTGGTTTTCGTATCCTAGCTCCACCTACATGCTCCATGTGTGTGAGTCTCACCCGAGCAGCCCTCTCTACTGTCCCAGGCAGATGTCACTGTCTCTACGCTCTGTCTATGGAGCAGGAGCTGCTCTACATATTACGGTATTTCACAGCTAATAAGTAGCAGAGTCTCGACTCGGCAATGTCTGTCTGACTCCATAGCTGTGCTCATAACAACCATGCTGTGCTTTGGCAACATACTGGCTGTGATGGGTAAGGAGGAAGAGGACAGAAATGCAGTTTTTGTAGTGTAGGTAATTAGAACAGCATGTTATTGGAAAGGATAAAAACTTGAATTATCATCCTGAGTTAATACTCCCTCCCCTCCAGACAGTTATTACCATGTGAGCTTGGCTAGATCACTCAGCTCACCTGAGTCCCTTTCCTACTCTGTTAGTGTAGGCAGTAATATCCAACCTGTGAGATTGCTCTGAGGATTGAATTATGAGACATGCTAAAGCAAATAGCTTTGGCACTGGATGAATTCTCTCCCCCAAAAGTTGTACAGAGGACCTCCACTTTTCAGAAGAAGAGTCTGCTTTAGACACAGTCCTAATGCTAAACAATTGATAAGTTGATTTCAAGTTCATCTGGGAAGTCAGATTGGAAGCAGATATATTGAGCCATCAGCATAAGAAATGCAGTTAAAACCTTAAGAGAGGTTATTATACAATACTTGAGTACCTACTGCAAGCTAAGCAATAGTGGTATGGTAATTAAACAGGGAAGTGGGTAAGAAATTGAGAAAATGATGTATGTTGAATATGCTTTTTCAGTTTGGGAAATGAAAGAACAAAGCTGTTTTTGAAATGTAAACAACTGGAGTGTAGGAGTCTTGCTTCTCAAAAAGGGATATGGTTCAAAAAATCCAAAAGTGTTACAGATGTACGTTCAGATGACAAGAAGGCCTAAGATGTGGGCATAGGAAGATGTCTTCAAAAGAGTCTGAGAAGGAAAAGTATCCCACCTGTTCCAAAAGGGCTTGACAAGCGCAAACAGCGTTCATACGGAGGGTGGGTGGAAGTGAGGAGAGTGCAGCTGCCTGACTGCAGTCTGAGTTAGTCCCGGCAACTAGAGTGCAGATGTTGAGGAAAAGCATTCTGCAGGAGAACCAGATTTGTGCTTTTGTCTCTGTAAACATTTGTGAATTCCCACCTACCAGCAGATTTCACACATTTACATTAAAATTTCTTTGTGGTGCTACTAGGAATGGTTGTAGAAACTTTAGCCACAGAATAGACCCCTGGGTATCTGTGAATCAGGGAAGACTTCTTAGACAGTTAACTTTGTCCCAGCTCCTGAAAGGTTAATATAACAATAGTGACCAACCCTTAATTTAGCCTGGTGGTTGTGAGGAACAGTGTTGTGGACAGCATCACAGCACAAGCAGTGGCCCAGAAACAGGCATTCTGTGTTGTGAACTATATGCAGTTCAGAATTGTAGGGGCCGATCTGTTTTCATTTTTATTTATTTGTATTTACATTTGGCTTTTTGTTTCCTGAATAGAGATAGTTAATGGAGTAGAGTTGACATTTAAATAACTACATTCAGTATATACATAAAAATGTATTTACAGTCTTTGTGCAATGCTGGATGTGTCTCCCTTTTCCTCATATAATGCATTTCTCATTTATTCAGTGCAGTCTGGGAGTAGGGATAGTACCTACATGAGATTGGGTACTTTATAAATCAGAGGTTGCAAACTAAAATGCCTTCATGAGCTGGCAGGTAAGTGATGTAAAAGGTGAAAGGGAGTGATGGGACCAGGGGTAAATGTACTGATTTTTGTACCCTGCCTGAAATATGTTTACATTCTCATGTCATGTTTTTTAGAATCCTGTGCTGGTCAAACCAAACAACTCTGTAAGCTGAGCTTAAACACTTAGTGACGTTTTAGTTGGTGCTCTGAGACCTTTTGCAGTTGATTCCTTAGAGCTGTGAGGCATCAGGCCCTGCTACTGCCCAAATGACACTGGAATTTGCAGAGGACCAATGCTTAACAGGGCTGGCTGCAGTATTGTTCTTGTGGCCCAAAGGGTTCCCAACCCACATTTTATTGTCGAGCTTACATGATAAATACAGAGATATGAACAAATAGAACAGTGAACCCCTATATGCTGTCCACCCAAATCTATTAGTTGTTACTACCTACCTATGCACACCCTCCCCCATCATATAGACATACATGTGCACATGTGTGCTCAAACATTCATTTCTCTTCATCTTAAGTACTTCCATAGGTAATTTCCTAAGAATAAGGACAGCCGTAGTATTATGATCACCCCTAAGCAAAAGAGGGACACTCACATTTCTACTGGTTGTCCCAAGAATGTCTTTCTGTTTCTTCACAGTATGGTATCACTTATCCTATATAATAAAGAGGTAATATGCAAATTAACCCTCACTCCCTCACAAGATGGCTGCCTACAACCAGGCCGGCAGGAGGGTTAGTGAGGGACGACCAAACAACTGAACAAGCAGGCTGCATGGGGCAACTAGGCTGACAGGGGGGTTAGTGAGGGATGACCAAATGACTGAACAGCAGGCTGCATGGGGCGACAGGCTGGCAGCGGGGAGCAGTTGGGGGCGACCAGGCCAGCAGGGGAGGCAGTTGGGGGTGACCAGGCTGGCAAGAGTTGGGGGAAGTTAGGGGCGACCAGGCAGGCAGGCAGGCAGGTGAGCAATTAGGAGCCAGCGGACCAGGATTGTGAGAGGGATGTCCGACTGCTGGTTTATGCCCAATCCCTGAGATCGGGCATAAACTGGCAGTCAGACATCCCCCAAGGTGTCCAGGATTGGAGATGGTGCAGGCTGGGCTGAGGGGACACCTCCTCTCCCCCCGTGCATGAATTTCGTGCACCGGGCCTCTAGTATAAAATATAAAGCATACAAAACAACATAATGTATTGCTTAGTGATGAATTAAAATACAGCATTTTGAGAAGTTACCACTTGGTTATGCAATGGGAAAGGAAGGAGATATACTAGTAATCAGAAGGGTTACACAGGGATTTCATACTAAAGTGAGTAGTATATTTCTTAAGGTGAGCAGCATGCAGGTGTTTTTATATTACTCTTTGTACCCTTTCTTGCTTTAGAACTTTTTTTTAAAGGAGCTCAGGGACATTGATCTATAATGGTGAAACACCAAGACTTGGGGGAAATATTAATGAAAAAATGTTAACATTAAAATTTCCAGTGATGTTTAAAGATTAAAATACTGTCCATCCACCTGTACTCTTCACTGTCTTTTCTTTTTGTTTTATGTTTTTATTGACTTCCGAGGGAGGAAGGGAGAGGGAGTTAGAAACATCAATGATGAGAGCGAATCATCAATTGGCTGCCTCCTACACCTCCCTCCCTCCCCTACTGGGGATCAAGCATGCAACCCAGGCATGTGCCCCAGCTGGGAATCGAACCATGACCTCCTGGTTCATAGGCCAATGCTCAACCATTGATCCACACCGGCCAGGCTTGCTATCTTTTCAGTGAATGTGGTACATATCCTTGCTGTCCTGTAACTTCCATTTCTCGCTCAACTTGTACCTTCCCCTTGGTCTATGAACATACTCAAGTCTCTTTCACCCTTTAAAATAAATTCCTTTAAACTCCCATTCTCTTGAGACTATCATATAGAATTTCTTTCCTCCACTTTGTCTTGGAGTTCTTGAAGTAGTAGCCTATACTTACAATCTACTTCAGTCCTTTGTAATCTGACTCTACTCACTTGATTAATAACATAGCTCTTTCCAAGGTCACTCACTGATCTGTGAATGTCAAGTACAGACTTGATTTTACTTTTAAATGTGATAAAAAACAGACTTTTTATTTTTATCTTAATAGGTATCTACATGTTTTATTGTTCACTTTCTTCTTAAAGCCCTTTCATTTTTTCATTTTTCATTGACCAGTTTTCAGGTTTTATTCCTTCCCATAGCTTTGTTTCAGATCACTCCCATTTTTAGGTTCACGTGTTCCAGTCTGGATGTTTTCAGCTGATTTGGGGCTCATCATGCTCAGCATGTCCAAAATTGAACTCATTATCTTACCACATGCCAGTTTCTCCTCTGATTCCATTACTCAAAAGTTTGGCATTCCCATTCATCCAGTCACCCATCTAGAAATCTTAAAATCATGCTTGACTCTCCTCTTCCTTCTTAAGGTCATGGGTTTACCATGCCCTGCTGATTTTAACTCCACAATGTCTCTGAGCTTTTCTCTCTTGCCTGCACTGCTGCCACCATTGGCCTGGCCGAGGCACTCGCCCTCTGATCTAGAGCCCAGCCCCAGAATGCCCTTTGGCTGTCCCCCACCTCCCCTACCCCAGTTCTCAACCCGGAATCCAGTCATGATTCACGTGTTGAATTTAGTTGTGGTATCACCATTGTCTTTAATCTAGAACAGAGGTTGGCTTGTAGCCTGTTGGTCTCCACTCCCAGTTCTTTGCATGTTGTCTGACTGTTTCAAGCTACAGTGAGAGTATTCATTGGCAGAGTAGTTGTCACAGGGAACACCTGGCTGGCAAAACCTAAAATATTTACTGATTGGACTTTTACAGAAGAAGTTTGCCAAACCCTGGACTACAGGCTAGAATGACTGAAAGAAACATTTTGTATTTTCTCATGTAAGTGATACTTGAAATTATACATCTAAGATTCTCATATTTCCAATGATACCATTTCATACTTTCTGAAAATACTGTAAAACTTCAAGTATTACTTATTTCTTAAGGTCTTTCCTTTCTGGAGAGATTGAAAGTCTTCAAGGCAGAAAGCACATATTAACCTAAATATGCTAAAAATTTAATAAGAAAAATATATGAGCTTTCCTGGCTCTAATTCCATCCTGAATTAATCATTGACTTATCCGCAGTCTTTGTTCTGCCCCACACGTGCTCTCTGGTGGTCCTGGACAGGTGCTGTGTGGTGCACTGTTGCATTTTTTCTCAGGGGTGGTGCTCGAGCTGCTCCACTCTCTAAGGTAATTGTGTGTGAGAGCAGGATGCTGGTGACATTTTGGACTTCAGCTGTTTCTCAGTGAAGTACAGTCATCCAAATCTTAGTTGCCTCAGCAGTGCAGTGTATAAAATTTTGTATTTTGCATACACTCAGCAAAACTCCACTGTGCCCTTTGCTCCACCTGCACTGTTTCTTACTATTTTCTGTAAGAGTTTTATGGTCATCATCTACTTAATCATGTTTCTGTACATGTGTTCTCCAGATCATTTATAATGATGGGTTTTAGCTTCCTTGTCTGTAAGGAACTAGATTATTTGTCTTCTTCCAAATCTGAAATAGTCTGGGAAATGTTTTAGTTGTGATTGTTGAGGATTCTTATTCTTTTACAGCTTTTTAGATTAGTATCTCTCTACACACGAGCACGCACGCACGCACACACACACACACACACACACACACACACACACACACACACACCTCTGCGTTTTGTAGCTAAGCTGCAACATTTTCCATAATTAAAAAGGTCCTTGTGATTCACCCTTGGTAAATGCAATTTTGAAAGAGTCTTTTAATTTAGTGTTTTTGGAAGTATCAAGTTCCAAGTTAAAAAATGGAATTTTATCGAATAATTACTGTTGGCATCTCTCCTTGTTTTACTAGAATACATAGCAGAAGGCGAACTTAGACCACCACCACCTCCAAACGAAGCTGGGACCAGATTCTGAGAGACATTTTCACTAACAATTCAAGATCTAGGATAGAGTTAGTTTGAAAATGTATATTTTACTGGCTTTTTTTCACTTTTGATGTATGATGACATTTTAAAAGCTTTACTTTTTTGGCAAGTAGTCAAGTCTGCCGTTTTGTAAATTTCTTTCTTTGATTTTATGTATAGAAAGTTCTCATTCGCTGATAACATCATGCTTTCCTCTTTTAACACTTAGATTTATTTGGAATATTGCCTCATTTTAAAAAACCTTTTTAAAGTATTGTACATTCCTTTTCTCCTATGGATTTAAAAAGCTAACCTTCAGCATGCTTCCAGGTCGCTCTCTGCCCAGTTGAAGTGCGGCCCTAGATGCTCTGGCAGGGCAGTGCTGTTTAAAGCAGGAGATGCTGTTCTCCTGCCCCCTTCCCACTCGGGCACTCTTCTTTTTGAGGTTTTTAAAAATTCTCATTTGTTTTATATGAATTTTTAATCACTCCTAATCAAGTTACAGACTCTTGTTAGCCATTTCTTATAATTGGATTAAACTTCAAACATTGTTGCAGCTTCCTGTTGAGAAAATTTTCATACTCATCAAGTTGCCTTCAATATGGCATGCAATAAATTCAATCACATGTTACTTGAAGGGTTTTTGTAGCTTTATTCCAGGTTGCTTTATAGTTTTTTTGGGATTGTTACAATGAGGCTCTTTTTTTCCATTATATTTTCTTGTTGATTATTCCTGGAATATAGAAAATATTATTTTTAAAATGTTAATCTTTTCTGTTTCTTTCTTACTATCTTTGCCTCATTTTGGGATCATATTTCATTGGTTAGTATTTCCAGCACAAGATTGATTAGTAGTGCTGATGACAAATATTCCATCTTTTTCCTGTTATGGGAATGTATCTGATGTTTCATTGTTAAATTTCAGGACCCTCCCTTTATTTTCAACTTGGGTAATTTTGTCTAATATTCCCAATCTTATATTCTTATTCCTGCTGTATGGGTGTGGCAACACACATACACATATACATACACCAAAGAGCAAATAATGGCAACAAAAATACTTTTGCTATAGCCAGTAAAGAGGCGATGATGGTGGCTTCATTGCTTTAGATTTGGAGAAAAGCGGATGGATTTGGGGCTTGGTAATGTTTGAATTTGCTGTGCGCAGGAAGGAATCAAGGATAAATCTTACTGAGATGAGGAAAGTGAGTAAAATAAGTGGGATTATTTTTTTCTTTGGGGAGAAGGTACCTCGAGAGAGGCGGGAGGCAGTTGCCTGTGCTCTAGGGTTGCTTCGCGGACTCAATGACAAAGTGCCCATGAAGCACATGGGCCCTAGTGCTGAGTGGTGTTGCTGGTAGTTCAGGTGCTGGCATGCTGATTTCTTTTTATCTAGTATGACGGACTGGTTTTTTGATACCCTTAATTTCCTGTGGGTACTGAAAGATATCAGTTTAAAAAAACGGTTCTTGCCTGGCCATTGCAGCTCAGTGGTTGAGCATCAACCTGGTTCATGGTTCAATTCCCAGTCAGGGCACATGCCTGGGTTGCGGGCTTAATCCCCGGTGCGGCGGGGGGGTGGGGAGGGGACTGCAGAAGGCAGCCGATCAATGATTCTCTCTCATCATTTGTTTCTATCTCTCTCTCCCCCTGTCCCTTCCTCTCTGAAATCAGTACAGATGTGTGTGTGTGTGTGTACATATATATATATATATTTTTTAATGATTCTTAAATGGAGTGAAAATCAGTCACTTATAGAACTTTAAAATAAATATATGTTGAATTATATATACATTTTTGGTGTCTCTGTAGTAGTGCTTTTTTCTGCTACTTTATCTCGTTCCATCACCTTTTGCTGCTTAACAGTAGTGCTTTGAGAGAAAATGGTGTTACTAATAGGACCTGATTTTCCTATTAGTAATATCCTAATAGTGAGTTACATTTATTTTCTAGGCCTACAACCCAGTGGTGGGTTCATTAGGTCTAGGGCATGGCTTAAGCATGTGTGTTAAAAGCACTGCAGCAAGGCTGCCATGGCTCAGTGGTTGAGCATTGACCTATGAACCAGGAGGTCAGGGTTCGATTCCTGGTCATGGCACATGCCCAGGTTGTGGGCCCAGTATAGGTTGTGCAGGAGATAGCTGATCAGTGATTCTCTCTCATCATTGATGTTTCTCTCTCTCCTCTCCTTCTCCTCTGAAATCAATAAAAATATATTTAAATAAATACATAAAAATAAAAGCACTGCATATGCTGATTACTTCTCTAAAGAGAACTGAAATGTAAGCTACCCCCTAAGGACTGTCAAAATGCGGCCATCTTCTGGGAGGAATTGCTAACTATACCAGATCCTTAAACTGAGTTATAAGCACTAGAACTGCCTGCTGTAAAGTAACTAGATGATAATAAAAAACAGTAAATGTAAGATTATTGGGTTATATGACTGATCATTAATAGTCTTCAATTGATTTTTAAAAAAATGCATTTTTATTGATTTCAGAGAGGAAGGGAAAGGGAGAGAGAAATAGAAACATCAATGTTGAGAGAGAATCATTGACCGGCTGTCTCCTGCATGCCCCCCACTGGGGACCGAGCCTGCAACCCGAGCATGTGCCCTTGGCCGGAATCGAACCCGGGACCCCTCAGTCCACAGGCCGATGCTCTATCCACTGAGCCAAACCAGCTAGGGCCAGCAATTGATTTTTAATCATAGTCATTCGGTGATCTTCAAAATATTAGTTAACTTTTCTGTTGTCTTTCGATTAGCTTATGGCTATGCAGGTAAGTTAAATTTTATGAAGAAGTGAAGAACTGAAATTGTTCTTTCTTGTGTGCATATCTCAGGTTGAATGTAAACACTAGGGAAATGGAAATATAATAGCAAAGACCTTGTAAACTTGTCTGCAATATTTCAGGTTGAATATGAACACCAATGAATGGAAATATAATGGAAAAGACTTTTTAATTCTTAAAAACTTGTTATAGTGCCCCAAATAGATACGTGAAAAAGCTATTCTAGCCTGGCCAAAGTGGATCAGTTGGTTGAGCATCGCCCTTTGTGCACCACAAAGTTGCCAGTTCGATTCCTGGTCAAGGCACTTCTAGAGTGTTTCTCTATAACATCTATGTTTCTCTCTCTCTCTTACTCTCCCTCCCCATTCCCTCTAAGTAGGTCCTCCGGTGAGGATTTGAAAATAAACAGCCCAGCCAGTGTAGTTCAGTGGTTGAGCATCAACCAATGAACCAGGAGGTCATGGTTTGATTCCCAGTCAAGGCACATGCCCAGGTTGTGGGCTTGATCCCCAGTGTGGGGCGTGCAGGAGACAGCCGATCGATGATTCCCTCTCATCATTGATGTTGCTATCTCTCTCTCCCTCTCCCTTCCTCTCTCTGAAGTCAATAAAAATATATTTAAAAATAAATAAACAGTTGTTCTAAGAAAGAAAGGCTAGGGTAAGATTCCTAATATACAGGAGTGGCAAAAGTAGGTTTTACAGTTGTGAGTATGTGACACAGAGTTTATTCTTGTAGTAGTTATTATTGTATTTGTATTGCAACTGTAATTGTACTTTTGTCCATCCCTGTATTTCTAATACATTTCCTTAAGTTTGGCCTGTTCACTTGCCCTTACCCATCTGCATCTCAGACCCTTTTCCCATGTCGGGTCTCTAAGCCTGGGTTGCTTCATACACACTAATACATTACTACCACCACATCCTTCCTCACTTGAAATTCTTCTACTTGCTGATAAGTTAGGAATTAATTCATTCAGCAAATATTTATTGAGTAGCTCTTATGTTCCAGATACTGCTCTAGGCTGTTAGGACAACATTGGTGAGCAAAGTGCAGACCTCCCTGCCTGTGTGGAACTGATTGGTGGATGTGGAAAGTGGCTGGGATGTAACCATTGCCCTTGTAACTGTACTGCCAAGTTTTTGTGTGTTTTTTTTTTTTAAGAAATTAGTTCAACGTCTTTTTTTTTAATTAATTAATTAATTTTTAATCCTCACCCAAGGATATTTTTCCATTGATTTTTTTAGAGTGGAAGAGAAGAGGGAAAGAGAGAGAAACATTGATGTGAGAGAAACACATTGATTGGTTGCCTCCTGCACACACCCGGGCCAGGGAGGAGCCTGCAACCAAGGTACGTGCCCTTGATCGGAATCGAACCCAGGATCCTTTGGTCCACAGGCCAACACTTTATCTACTGAGCCAAACCAGCTAGGGCTGTACTGCCAGATATTAATATCTTGTTGATGTTGAGTAGCCACATACATTTATCATATAGTCATCAATTGTTCAAACACTTCATAAACTTTTGTACTTTTATTTTAGATACTAACCACAACGCTTCCGGATCTCATTATGAAAATTCACAGCGGGGACCTGTGTCTTCTTCGAGCAACTCCAGCACAGACTCTAAGGATGCTGTTGTAAACAACTCCTCTGAGAAAGAAGCATGGCCCTTGGTCCCTGGCAGTGATCCAGAGTTGGCTTCAGAATGTATGGATGCTGATTCTGCCTCCAGTTCTGAATCAGAAAGAAACATCACTATCATGGCTTCAGGGAGCACAGGTGGTGAGAAAGATGTCCTTCGAAACAGCACTGGACTTGGTTCCCAAAACAAGTTTGTGGTTGGCGGCAGCAGCAATAGTTTGGGTCGTGGAAGTAGTACTGGGCCCTGGGGCTTCTCCCATGGAGCCGTAATAAGCACATGTCAGGTTTCTGTGGATGCTCCTGAAGGCAAGTCAGAAGGTAGCAACAATAGAGTGAATGCTTGGGGCACTGTAAGCTCTTCATCAAATGGAGGGGTAAATCCAAGCACTTTGACTTCAGCTAGCAACCATGGTGCCTGGCCAGTATTAGAGAACAACGGACTTGCCCTAAAAGGGCCTGTAGGGAGTAGTAGCCCTGGCATCAGTATTCAGTGCAGTAGTACCATAGGCCAGATGCCTAACAATCAGAGTATTAACTCTAAAGTGGGTGGTTCTTCTACCCATGGTACCTGGGGAAGCCTTCAGGAAACTTGTGAATCCGAAGTAAGTGGTACACAGAAGATTTCATTCAGTGGTCAACCTCAGAATATCACCACTGAAATGACTGGACCAAATAACACTACTAACTTTATGACCTCTAGTTTACCAAACTCCGGTTCAGTACAGAATAATGAGCTGCCCAGTAACTCGGGGGCCTGGCGTGTGAGCACAATGAATCCTCCTCAGATACAGGTTCCATCGGTTATGAATGGCACTTCCCTTCCTCACCTTAGCAACGGAGAGTCAAAAAGTGCAGGCTCTTACGGTACTACCTGGGGTGCCTATGGCTCTAACTACTCTGGAGACAAATGTGCAAGCCCCGACAGCCAAGCTGATGGTGACACTGTGAACACAACTCTGATACAGCCTGGCGTGAATGGGCCTGTGGGCACGAACTTTCCAGGCAACACAAATAAAGGAGGAGGCCTGTGGGAGTCTGGGGCCACAAATTCCCAGGGTGCATCCTGGGGAAGTGGAAATGGTGCAAATTTGGGAGGAAGTCGAAGAGGATGGGGAACTCCTGCACAAAACACTGGCACTAATGTACCCAGCGTGGAGTGGAGCAAACTGCCTGGCAATCAGCATTCCAGTGACAGTGCAAACGGCAATGGTAAGAAGTTTACAAATGGATGGAATTCTACTGAGGAAGAGGATCAGGGTTCTGCCACATCTCACACAAATGAGCAAAACAGCATGTGGGCCAAAACAGGAGGTACAGTGGACAGTGAAGGTAGTACAGAGAGCACTGGACGCCTCGAAGAAAAAGTAACTGGGGAGACTCAGAGTAGAGACAGAAGAAGAATTGATCAGCACACATTACTCCAAAGCATTGTTAACAGAACTGATTTAGATCCACGTGTCCTATCCAACTCTGGTTGGGGACAGACTCCTATTAAGCAGAATACTGCCTGGGATACTGAGACATCACCTAGAGGGGAAAGAAAGACTGACAATGGGACAGAGGCTTGGGGGAGCTCTGCAACACAGACTTTTAACTCAGGGGCGTGTATAGACAAGACTAGCCCTAACAGTAATGATACCTCATCTATATCGGGGTGGGGAGATCCCAAGCCTACTCTGAGGTGGGGAGATTCCAAAGGCTCAAACTGCCAGGGGGGATGGGAAGATGATTCTGCTGCTACAGGAATGGTCAAGAGCAATCAGTGGGGGCATTGCAAAGAAGAGAAGCCCATGTGGAATGATTCACAAAAAAACAAACAGGGCTGGGGTGATGGACAAAAGTCAAACCAAGGGTGGTCTGTTTCTGCCGGTGATAACTGGGGAGACACATCAAGGAGTAACCATTGGGGTGAAGCTAATAAGAAATCTAGCTCAGGAGGTAGTGACAGTGACAGGTCTGTTTCTGGTTGGAATGAACTTGGTAAAACTAGTTCTTTTACTTGGGGAAATAATATAAATCCAAATAATTCATCAGGATGGGATGAATCTTCTAAACCTAACTCTTCCCAGGGGTGGGGAGATCCTCCAAAGTCTAGTCAGTCACTGGGTTGGGGAGATTCAGCAAAGCCAGTCAGCTCTCCAGACTGGAACAAGCAACCAGACATGGTTGGGTCTTGGGGAGTCCCTCCGGCTCCAGGCAAACCCTCTGGTACAGGCTGGCTGGGAGGACCTATTCCAGCCCCAGCAAAAGAAGAAGAACCCACAGGCTGGGAGGAACCATCCCCGGAGTCCATACGGCGCAAAATGGACATTGATGACGGAACCTCAGCTTGGGGAGATCCCAGCAAATACAATTATAAGAATGTGAACATGTGGAACAAAAATGTCCCAAATGGCAGCAGCCGCTCAGACCAGCAAGCACAGGTGCACCAGCTGCTGCCGTCTGCAAGTGCCATCTCAACCCCAGAGGCAGGCGGTGGCTCCGGTGAGTTGTTACTTTGTGGCGTCTGATGGTCTTACAGACACTTCACAGGACTGTGGGCCTTGTTTGAGCTTACTTTATAAGATGTGTTTAACAGTATTTGCTGTGCACACGGAGGCCTGCTTTACTCTAATCCAGAAGCTTATAGGGAAGAAAAGTATAGGTAAGGTGTTCACCATCAGGGAGCAGCTATGCCTTCGGCAGATTGGGTGTGAGTCCTGCATACTCTGTTCTCTTAGGAATGCTGCAGAAGGCGGAATTGGAAAGGTGGTGTCAGGTGGGGATGCTGTACACTTTTCTCAGTTCTTCTGAGTCAAGCTGCACTTTTTCTTCTATTATTGGACCAAAATATCCTCAGAAATAAAGCAAGTGTTAATGACCATGCTCTTAAATACTAGCTACTATATTTGGCCTTAGCAGGGATTTATCTAAGTAGGCATGAAATCCAAATCTATTAGATGCCTTGTGTATGAGTGTGTGTGCCTGGAACATTTGACAGTACCTTTCGAGTATATTCCCACTTTCCCTCATAAGGAACTGATATCTGTCTCTGCAAATGATCTTGACAGTGACATTTTCATTAGGTGTCATTGGAATGTATTGTCTTAGTTATTAATTGGATGTGGCAATAGGAGTGTTTTCATGAATTAACCTTTCAATGCCCAATTTTTATCCTGAGTATAGTTCATTGAATTAATTTAACTAGTTTAATTCTTAGAAGAAACAGCTGGTTATCTAAGGGGAAGGGTGTTTTTTGTTTTGTTTTTTTAAATATGTTTATGGCTTTCCCTTTCTTTGCTTTGGACAACTTAATAATACTTCAAAATTTTTAAGAAGCATTGTCCAGCACATAGAAACGTAGGGTGCGTTTTTCCCGAATGATGTTGATGAAAGGTTACGTGTATGGTAAACATTCTATACACTCACTATTACCCAGCATGATCACCTGCTCTAATTAACTAGGTGTAGTTCAGACAGACTTGACTTTTCAGGAATTAAATTTAACTTTTTTAAAGGAGATGACTTGCCATGAATAAGGTTACTAAAAAGAATCTACTCTATACCCAGAGGGCACTTATTGCAGTTAAATTACAATGATGGGAAATGACTTGTCTTTACGTAATATAGATGCCATCTATTTTGCTCATCACAGCATCACTATATAATACAAAAATGTGAAGTTCTTCATCTTTTGTTCCCTAAGTATTCTTTATTGCCTCTGATTCCACTGTACTTCCCTACCATGTGCTGATGACTTCTTTTCCCACACTTTCTAAAGGCTGGGGTGAGCCCTGGGGGGAGCCTTCTACTCCAGCCACAACTGTGGATAATGGTACTTCAGCGTGGGGTAAACCCATAGACAGTGGTCCCAGCTGGGGGGAACCCATTGCTGTGGCATCCAACACTTCCACGTGGGGCTCCAGCTCTGTTGGTCCACAAGCGTTGAGCAAATCTGGTAAGTTACTGATAATCCCTGGTAGCTCTTACAGCAGTGGTGATCTCATTGAATGTGATTAATCGGATCATGTCGGTCATTGTTAAGGTAGCAGTGTACCCTCATACTAGATGCCTCTCACTGTTTGGCTCTTTGAATTTGTAACATAGTTCACTCTTTTGTCTTTCTGAATTTTTCTCTTTTCTCAGTTTCCTTAGAACTGCAACTATTAATGATTTGCATATACTTCACCAAGTCCAAATTATATTTTACCAGATTAGGTTATCTGGAAACAGTCAAGCAGCTATCAGGCTATCCAGCATGAGAGATGGACTATAATAGTCACGGGGACACATATACCAATTGTCTGGCACAGGTTCCAGATGATTCCCTGGACATTATACAAAAAATGAGCAAATTTCAGGAAGGACCCGGTATTCAGATGAGCATTGTCATTGTCCCGTAGATTGTGTACAGGACACACCGTAGAAATTCCAAAAGCCGAGTGTATAGACGGATGCTTTCTGCATGTGACTTGGAATCCTTTTGGCCACTCGCCCTGAAAATATATATGAAAATGAACTCTTCTGCGTTTCATCTATCTTCTTTGTTCTGTGTGTTGCCATGCAGATTAAGTGTGTGCAAACAAGAATGCCGCTATTGTCCTGTGTTTAGGAGCCCTTAGATTTGTAAAAGCATGGAAGATTTTTTTTTTTTTAGAACTTTTAATAAAAAATTCTTGCTTAATGAAACTTTTAACTCAGTATTGCTATGCAAATTTGGGAAGGTAAATAAAAGTGGGCTTTTTAATTCCCACACCCTCCCCCCTTACTGTATGCTCAATCCTCCAGAAAAAGTTGTTTTATTAAAGTACATTTCTCTTTGTATCACAAATCCACAACCAGGACCAAAATCTATGCAAGATGGCTGGTGTGATGATATGCCATTGCCTGGAAATCGCCCCACTGGCTGGGAAGAGGAAGAGGACGTGGAGATTGGCATGTGGAATAGTAGTTCATCTCAAGAGCTTAACTCGTCTTTAAATTGGCCACCATATACAAAGAAAATGTCATCGAAGGTAAACATTTCGGGCAAACCCTTGCAACTTTAAATTCCAAAGGTAGTTTACCCACAGAAAGTGAACGTCCTGCCCATTTATGGCAATCAGTATAGTCCAGGCAGTCCCCAACTTAGGCACAGCGTCCTGTATGGGCAGCCACCTAGGAAAATAAGACCACAGGAACTTCCTTTCTCCCCACTGCTACAGCTTGGGATTTCTCTCCTCCTCCCCTCCCACCAGTGCTGCCTGGGACAACCCTTCACCCTAAGGTGTTGCCTGCAGTGGTGAGAAGGAAGAGAAGGGCAAATCTCCATGTTGACTCTTGCCATCGCACTGCCAGTTCATCTCCCATTCCACCTGCTCACCTGGAGTCCTGACTTCCCCTGTACCCAGAATCATCCTCCTCCACCCATTACCTTTGCCCCTTTCCCATCCCAAAAGGTTCTGTGACAAAAATCCCTAGGAATGAGCCGAGCTCAGTTTTGCTTTTATATGTGGGCAAATCTTATTCCCAGACCTGGCTGTACATCAAAATCATGTGGGATTTGTCAAAAGTACAGCTTCCTGTATCCCAGGCCTACTGTACTTTGGAAATTGAGCCATGTTGCGTGTCCTAGACAAACTTCCCAATGTTTATGCTGCAGAGCCAGGCTTGAGAAGCACAGGTGTAGAGCTCCAATTCTTAAGAGGTGGTGTTGGATGCTGGTGTCTGATTCTCCTGGAGACCATTTTCAAAACACGTGCCCACTCCCCCAGGTGATTCTGATACATCCTCCCCACCCTGCTTGAAACTGTTCTTTTTTAAGAGACCCTAGCAGTCAAGTATATTGTAGTACAACTACCTGACTGCCAGGGTCCCTCTCTTTTAATCCTGGGATTCTAAGTCTAGGACCTGCCATTTTCATTAAAAAACTTTTTTATTTGGCTGAATTTGCCCATTGCCTCACCATATAGCTTATAAAGTGCTTTCCCATATTTTACGTAAATCATTTGATCCTTTTAACCTTCTGAGATAGAATATTGATGAATTTGAGACTAGAAAAAGTGGTGACTTGCCCAAAGTTGCATAGCTAGTAAGTGACAGAGCAAGGACTTAAGTTTATGTCTTCCAGCTCCAAACCCCGTGTTCTTCCCACTGGACCATGCTGTTTTGTGACTTTGTCTTTCCTTACAGGGTCTGAGTGGCAAAAAAAGGAGAAGGGAAAGGGTGTGTAGCCTTTTTACTCTTTCTCCTTTGTCTCTACTAGTAAAAATCTTTTAGAAAACAACTGCAAACATTTATTTAGCCTCTGCTGTGTGCCAGGTACTGTGCTTGGTGCTGGGGGTTCAAAATACTAATCTGCCGAGCTGCACCTTCAAGGAGCTCAGAGTCTAGTGCGTTCATTAGGAGCTCTCTAAGCTCTCTTCAAGTGTCAGCTTGAAATTGGAACATGCCTGCGGCGGGGAGCGGGAGGGTGTTTTAAGGAAAATAGTAGCCTGACATGACCAAAATGTAGATTTTATTTTTAGGAGATCTGGCTATGTAGTTAGACTAAGGGCAGATAGTAAAGGGTTTTCACTACCATGCCCAAGAATTTGAACTTCAGTTTGTATAAGTATGGAGCCAATGAAATTGAATAGAAGGTAGCATCGGTTTGATTTTTTAAATTAATTTCTTTAAAGAACTTTAACCAGTGACAGGATGAAAGGTAAATTGGAAGAGGAAAGACCAGCATTAGGGATCTGAGTTGGGAAGCAAGAATGGGTACATAGTGGAAGGGACTGATTTGAGAGACGTTTGGATAGGACAGAAGGCCTTGGCAACCAGTTAGTCTTGGGGTGGGAGTAAAAGAGGAAAAGGAATCAAGACACTTCAGAACCTCACAAAGGGTTAGGTGCTTGCTTCAGAGACCTGCCTTTAGGGGGAAATTAAGCCGTGTTCTGTTCCACAGTCAGAAGGAACAGGTAGTAGCATTGGGGAAGGGAAATTAAGTAGCAGACTGGGAATGGTCCTGTGAGCTTTACGTAAGGGGGAGACGTTGGTCCCTGTGGCTTCCAGTCTCCCTGTCCACCACCCTGCTAACCATGGACCATTCTTTCTCTCAACTCACTTTCCAAAGCAGGTTCTGTGTGACCCATATCCCAACCAGCCTCAGAAAGCCAACACCAAGTAGGAGGAACCCCAGGTTTAACTGCTGCTGGGGATGGTGTGTTCTTGGCAACACAAATTGAAATGCTGAAATGCTTTACATATGGAAACGTGTTTTTTCAAGTATGGGGCACACAGCATAATGAGGTTATGGGGTAAACTGGTGAGAACCTGATTTGGTTTGGTGTGAGAACTCTATAAATCCAAACTATAATTTAGCCTTCTCAACACAGTCTGTTTGAAAATTAGAAACTGAGCAGTTCTCTGTTATTCCGAGGCCCTTTTTGTGGGTCGTGAAGGCCCTTTGCTTCTGCTTTTTCCTTCTGACTGCTTGCCTTCAGGGAGTTCTCTGTACATTACAGCTATACCAGAGGACTGGAGCAAAGGAAGTTGAAAATCAAACAAGTTGATTTAAAATTTTTAACAACTCTGTTAAGAGTTGATTGGAAGAGAAATTGGCTAAAAATGAGAGTTGAGAATTGTCTTAGTTTATTAATCCACCGCTATTCCCAGATAAATAGAAATGGCCATGGCATCTTTCTACTCTTTTATTTTACAAAGGGAATGATGAAGGGTGGAAACAAACAAGAAGAAGCATGGATAAATCCATTTGTTAAACAGTTTTCAAATATCAGTTTTTCGGTAAGTGTGTTCTGTTTTCTTAACAAATTCTTTATCTTTGAGTTCTCATGAATAAGCTTGAGGTTAGAGTAAAATTGGTCACAGAGCCTTTATTTTTATAGTTTGAGCTAATAAACTGTAGTCACTTACCTTATTTAAGAGGGATTTTTTTATTAGGCAGTGAAAAATGTTTTATGATGCACTTGAATTTCACAAATAATGAAATACCAAGTAAAGTTCTTTACTTTTTATTATTTTCATTGATAAATTAAGGTCTGCTAACATGCTGCTTTTTCTTAACTTCAGAGAGACTCACCAGAAGAAAATGTGCAGAGCAATAAGATGGACCTTCCTGGAGGTAAGGAAAAATGAAATTAGTTTGAGTTTATATTCATCCTGATGGACAGACATGTCTGTGGCATGGTCCTACTAAAAGTGCACTGGCCTCGGCCACGAGTGGACGCTGGGCTCCTGGTGCAGAGTCGATGTGCGTATATATATACATATATATATGTATGTGTATGTATGTATACGTGTATGTATATGTATATATGTGTGTGTATATATAATTTATGTTTTTTCATCCTCATCTGAGGATATATCCATTGATTTTAGAGAGAGAGAGAGGAAGAGAGGGGTGGGAAGAGAGAAATACCTATGAGAGAGAAACATGGATCAGTTGCTTTCATTATCCACCCCACCAATGGGATCGAACATTCAACCTTTTTGGTGTACAGGATGGTGCTCCATCCAACTGAGCCACCCGGGCAAGGTGTGTCGATGTGCCTTTAAAGTGTAAATCACTGCGAAACTAAGGTAGTGATAACATCAGTCTGAAGTATGGGATTAAAAAATTTTAAGCAGAAGAATGACATGATTTGGATTCATGTTTTAGAAAAATAATCTTGGCTGTAGATTGAAGATATCTTAGACCATAAAACATTGGTGGCAGAGGACAGAAAGATACTAAACAGCAAAATCATTAGGTGTTTGTTGCAATAAAGAGGGAAGAGTTTCTAAGCTCCAAACCAAGACAGTAGGTGTGAAGAATCTAATTCAGTGAAGATGTGGGATTTAGAATCAATGAAAGTTGAACCAGTTTGCTGTGGAGGGTGAGGGTATGGGTTTGGTAAAAGGTGATCCCCAGTGTTCTTGCCTGGGCAGTTCAGCAATGGTTGCATTAAGTCTGAGTCTAGGCAGGATAGGGAAACTACATGATAACTTGAACAGGGAAAGTTTAATATAAATATAAATTAGTATTGTAATAATGATGGTTTGGCCAATAAGAGGTAAAGAGAAAGAATGTTGTGAGTATTCTACAGAATATATAAAGAGCAGATAAAAGGAGAAGTTACTAACCTTGGGCCTAAGATAGCCTGCCCCACCCGCCTCACCCCAGGGCTGGGACCAAGACTCTTGGACATGCCCTAGCTGGTTTGGCTCAGTGGATAGAGTTTCGGCCTGCGGACTGAATGGTCCCAGGTTCGATTCCAGTCAAGCGCACATGCCCAGGTTGCAGGCTCAATCCCCAGTAGGGGGCATCCAGGAAGTCTCCGATCAATGATTCTCATCATTGATGTTTCTCTCTCTCTCCCTCTCTCTCTCTCTCTCTCTCTCTCTCTCTCTCTCTCTCTCTGTCTCTCTCTCTGTCTCTCTGTCTCTCCCTCTCTCCCTCCCTCCCTCCCTCCCTCCCTCCCTCCCCCCCCTCCTTCCCTTCTTCCTTCCCTCCCCCTTCCTCTGTGAAATCAATAAAAATATATTTTTTTAAAAAAGGCTCTTAGACATGGCCTTAGCTCAATGCATGGCAGAGAAGTCACTGAGGTGTCACCCCTGTGGGACTATTGGAAGCCCACCTTTTAGAGGAATTGTCTCTCTGGAGGCGCTCTGCTGTAAAACTGCCTGGGGCTGCTCACAGGAGCTGCTAGCCAGTGGTGAGCAGGCATGGCCGGAGCCGGAGCCAGGCCCACCCACTGCCTGTGCTGCAGTGGGGAGCCCTGGGACCAGGAAGCAGCCTTTCCTCCGACAGTGTCTCCCTGCACCTCTGCTGAGAGCTTCAGTGTCTGGCAAAGGAAATAATGTGGAAACCAACTGCATTTCTAAAATGTGTCCACTCTAGGAATATTTTTGTTTTGTTAAAAGCTTTTCTTTTCCACTTGCCTGGAATGAAAGGTAGAAAGTTTTGTGGTGGTGGCAGTAACAGATACCTCAAAGGACAGCAGTTGCAAAAAAATCGATGGGTGAGATTGGAGGACAGAGAAAATAATGGAGAATGAGAGCCAGGGAGATAGACAAAGAGATTTTCAAATCTGTATGACTGGTCCGGTGAAGGAAGATCTGGGGAAATGTGCTTGGTGTCATCTGTGAGAGGTTATGCTTATGAGCAGGCAGTTAAAGATGTGGGACTACGTGCAGGCATGAAATCAAAGTGAACGTTTGTATTTGAGGAGCACATGAATGGGAGTGGCTGTCGACACGTAGGGAGCAAAATAGTAAGGGAAGCGCATTTGTAGAGAGAGAATACTGAGTTTCTCTGCTTTGACTGAGTCGGCCTTGGAATATCCTAGCATTAAAGAAGCACAAGGAAGTGGGCCCAGCTGTGGAGAGAGGGGTGAAACCAGGATGGGCATTTAGTAAGGACGTGAAGGCAGACAGCAGTGTCCACGTTTAAAAGATTTGTTGAAGTTTGGTAGCTGGGGACTGACTTTCAAGCAAAGGTGATTTTGCAGGATGGGGTTTCCATGAGAGGAGATCCTGTTTGTTGCAAAGAAATCAAAATGAGGAGATTAATGGGCAGAGCAAGACCTGTTTGGCCTCCAGCCTCCACATCTGCTGGCAGGAGTGAATAGGAGCTGTGGGCACTAGCTTGGAAGGCACAAAGCACATAGAAGAGTGCCTGGCAGTTTGTCATGCTGCTGTTTTCTTGTTGTTACTGGAAACTGTTTATTACGAAATTAGCCAGACTAGCGATGACCAAAGATGTCTTAGCCTTCTGTTTTCAAGTTAACTGGTTCAGTAAAATAAGTGTTTGCCAAGCCCAGCTTGGCTTGTGAGGAACACAGGGTTTCCTAAAGGCAAGTGCATTTCCCATGTTCTTGTCCAGGCAGAAGACAGGTCATTTTGGGAAGGGAGGATTTTGCTTTCCACTGCAAATTTGTCTGAAACCAAGTAGATTGTCTTCCTACTGGATAACGTCATTTCCTGCATTTGTTAGGAATGTTACAAGACAAACGAATGGAGATAGATAAACATAGCCTAAATATTGGTGATTACAATCGAACGGTCGGGAAAGGCCCTGGTTCTCGGCCTCAGATGCCCAAAGAGTCTTCCATGGAGCGCAGCCCTTATTTTGATAAGGTGAGCTGTTTCTTGTTTTACCCCTGGGGCTAATAAACCACGACACTGAATAGCATAATTTTCTCATTAACCGTTTAGAACATTTCATGTAATATAAAGTGTTATGATCCAGTGCCAAATCCTCTTACTGGATTTGTAGTTCATTGTCTTTTCTATGTCTCAATTTATCATAGGGATTGCATTTGTATTTTCTTCTTAACCCCATAAAATGTGTTTGGTTCTTTTTATGTGCTCTAGAATTAACACTAATCTGATCTCTTCTGTTTTCTGCCTGTTTCCTGTTGATGCTGGAATGTCATGTGACTTCTCTTCTGTTCCTGCAATGATTTCTCCCTTCCACTTGTTTGCTTGGCTGGTGTTGCGCATCTTTCTGTCTGTCCAATCAGGATGGCATTGTAGCAGATGAATCCCAAAACTTGCAGTTTATGTCCAGTCAGAGCATGAAGCTTCCCCCTTCAAATAGTGCACTACCTAACCAGGCCCTCGGCTCCATAGCAGGGCTGGGTATGCAAAACTTGAATTCTGTTAGACAGGTAAGTCCATGTGTGTATTAGGCTCTGTGTTGAATGATTTGTAGAAGCAATAAGCTCTCTCTTACGTGTAGTTACTGTACTTAAGTCAGTAGTATGATGTGGTAATGAGCTGTTGGTCCTGAAGAGCACTGGCTGTTTGTTTTTGTAGAATGGCAATCCCAGTATGTTTGGTGTTGGAAACACAGCAGCACAACCCCGGGGCCTGCAGCAGCCTCCAGCACAACCTCTCAGTTCATCTCAGCCTAATCTCCGTGCTCAAGTGCCTCCTCCATTACTCTCCCCTCAGGTTAATAAATTTCTATGGTATTCCCTTCTACTTACCTGGAAAAGAACCTTGAATAATTTTATAATTGAACTAGAGACCCAATGCACGAAATTCGTGCAAGAGTAGGCCTTCCTTCCCCCAGTTTGCCGACACCAGCTACCCTCTGGCCGCCGGTCTTACCTCCGGCTGCCGGCACCCGGGACCTGGGCTTCCCTCACAGAGGGAGGCCCCGCCCACCTGCCACAGCCCACTGGTGTGTGGCCTAGGCCTCCCTCTTTGGGGCGATCGTGGAGCCCCCCAATTGATTGCTCTGCTGGCCGGTGGCCTGGTCCGGCCTCTCTCTACGGGGTGATCATGGGGTGATGGCCAGGCCCCCGACCAATCACATTGCACCCGCCTTTGCTGGCTTGGCACCAGTGGGTATCATAGTGTGGTCCTGAATGGTTGTTCTGCTGTTCAGCTGTTTGGTCGATTTGCATATTACGCTTTTATTATATAGGATTAGGTTAATGGTTGGTCATGATACATTTTTTTAAATATGTATATTTTATTGATTTTGGAGAGAGAGAGAGAAACATCGGTCAGCTGCCTCCTGCATGCCCCACACTGGGAATTGAGCTGCAACCTGGGCATGTGCCCTGACTAGAAATCAAACCTTTACCTGTTCATGGGTCAATACTCAACCACTGAGCCACTTCGGCTGGGCAGTTATAATACTTTTTATTGACATCTTTGAAATGCAGCTTATTCAAAGGATGTAGGGAGGGTGAAGAAAATGAGTCAAAGGTAATTTAAAATTTACCATTATATTTCGTAAAACTTCTGAAGGGGGACAATAGCAAAGTACATTTACTGATTTAAAATTCATCTCTCATTTTTTTACTTAATTCATGGAAGTATATGTGAATAGCAAGTTAATAAAGTAGAGAAAACAGTTAGAAGGTACATGACATGCTCCCCAAAACAATAGTCTATAAATTTAATTGCTATGTTGATAATTTAAAATACATTGTACCTGTAGCTAGTTTGCGTTATTTTACCCCATTATTAACTTACCATTGTGATCCTCAGGTTCCAGTTTCATTGCTGAAGTATGCACCAAACAACGGTGGCCTGAATCCGCTCTTTGGCCCTCAACAGGTAGCCATGCTGAACCAGCTCTCCCAACTCAACCAGCTTTCTCAGATCTCCCAGTTACAGGTGCGTGGAGTGCTGGCCTGTCATACGGTGTGCATTCAGTGTGTCCACTGTAGGCTAGACTGCAGGAGGTAGTGCAGTGGGCATACCAGCAGCCATGATTCTCGTGGAGCTTCCAGTGTGTCCGTGAAGAAGATGGTGAGCCCAGTGGGCATGATGCTATGAGAGCAAGCCCAGCCAAGTCGGGAGTGCGGTGGGGGTAGAATGATGAGGAAGAACTTTTCTGATGAAATAGAAGTTTAGATTGAACAGATCTGCTGGAGGCCAGAGTCCAGGAAGAGATTGTGTTCGATTAGGCAGAACATGTTGGTGCTGAGCAGATGAAGCCGTGCCTCTGCAGGTACACCTGCCACGGTCACTGAAGCTTGATCTGCGGTGGCGTGGCACTGACATCTCTGCAATCTTCCCCGCAGCGGTTTTTAGCACAGCAGCAAAGGACGCAGAGTCAGAGAAGCGTGCCTTCTGGGAACCGGCAGCAGCAAGACCAGCAGGTAGGTCCAAGTCTTCCCCTCGCTGTGCTGACCTGCCCCTCGTATCACTTCCATTGTAACGAGACTCATAATGCTTTCCTGAAAACATAATGCAGTTGGTTGTTTACTAAGTCCTCTGCTCAGAGTTATACCAGCTGGTACAGGGTGACTGTGCACCTTCCGAGGAGAGGGAAGTGGATGAAAAAATGAAGGGGAATATGTGGGTATCTGGAAAGTCTTCTCCACAGTTTTTCCCAATTGTTTTGTCGTTTTAAGGGTCGACCTCTTAGTGTGCAGCAGCAGATGATGCAACAGTCTCGCCAACTTGATCCAAACCTGTTGGTGAAGCAGCAGACGCCACCATCTCAGCAGCAGTCACTCCATCAGCCAGCCATGAAATCTTTCCTTGAAAATGTCCTGCCCCACACTACACCTGAGCTGCAAAAAGGGCCATCTCCAGTAAATGCTTTCAGCAACTTCCCTATAGGTGGGTTTCTCCTTGGCCACACGATCAGCTGGTGCATGGAAATCCCCAACCTGGCAGGGCTGTCCCCTCGTGAAGACAACACTGGTCCTTTAGCTGTTCCCTTTTGTAGGTGTAGCCTGTCTTCATGTTTCAGGGAATATGCTTCGTGCTGTCTATTCAAGAAAACCACACTGCTTCAAAAACATCACGTTCATAATCGAATGGGTTAGAATAAAGATAATATTTCTCTTAAGACCCTCAGGTATTTTAATTGTAGGATATTAAGAGAAGTGGGATAGGCCAGTGAGACACTGAGCAGCTGCTTTGGCAAAACAGCTGAGAACAGTAGCATTGTCATTTTCAGAAGCTAGAAATTTGACTATTGTCTAGATATTTATGCATGACTAGAGTCCTGGTGCACGAAATTTGTGCTGGGGCAGGCGGGCGCGTTCCCCCTCAGCCCAGCCTGCACCCTCTCCAATCTGGGACCACTGGCTCCTAACTGCTTGCCTGCCTGCCTGATCACCCCTAACTGCCCTCCCTGCCAGCCTGGTTGCCCCCAACTGCACCCCCCGCAGGCCTGGTCACCCCTAACTACCCCCCCTGCCGGCCTGGTTGCCCCTCACTGCCCCCCTCTGCCGGCCTCGTCACCCCTCACTGCCCGCCCCCTGCCGGCCTGGTCACCCCCAACTGCCACCCCTGCCGGCCTGGTCACCTCACGCAGCGTGCTGTTCAGTCGTTTGGTCACCCCTCACTGCCCCCCCTTCCAGCCTGGTCACCCCACACAGCCTGCTGTTCAGTTGTTTGGTGGTCCCTCACTAACTCCCCTGCTGGCCTGGTCGCCCCACGCGGCCTGCTGCTCAGTCGTTTGGTTGTCCCTCACTAACCCCCCCTGCCGGCCCTGGTCGCCCCACGCGGCCTGTTCGGTCGTCCATTCGGTGGTTTCGGTTGCGATGGCCACTTAGGCTTTTATATGTATAGGTGACTGGGATAAATGTAGGAAATGGGGGTTGCCTTTGTCACATTTCCTGTAGCTTTCCCTTCCCTTTCTCACTCTGTCTGCAGACTTGTACTCCCTCTGGAAATGTCAGGCTTGTACACGTTCCCCTGCCTTAGGTCCCTTTTCTCCTTATGCCTTCGATTCTGTTTTGACCCTTGTTTGATCCCATCCTATTCATTTTTACTTTTATGTCTCTTCCCTGACAGTGGTTTCTTGTAATGCAGCTTTATTGGTTGCTCACCCTGCTGGTCCAGCTGTGTTGAAGATGGTTTGTTTCCTTGCACCTTCTGGGCTGTGGGCCAGGGTGGGGCCTGCTCCTGCTGCTCCTTCACTCTGGCTGAGCTGATGCAGGATTGGCTCTCCCTGGTATTGCCATGGGCTCTCAGCTGAGGCCTACATTGCACTTTGAGTCCTGGGGACTGTTCGCTGTCTCTTTCCATTCCCAGATGTGGTTTCCTTGTCAGTTACCACTGCAAGTGGTGACCAGGTGACCCCAGAAACAATAGTATATGTGGTAGTAGTAAAAGAATACCCCCAGACATTGAAAGGTTTTGGTCTCTCCAGCAAAGGGAAGTGATGCACTGTTTGGTTGCATACTCGTCATATATACTGGGCCATTGAGGAGATAACTGTACAGTGGAATCTCGTTTCTCAAACATCGCCCATCTTGAACAATTTGCTTCTCAATCTGACAGCCCTTTCATGCTGATGCCTATATGATCAGTCACACATCATCTCAGGATATTGTGCTGTGAATATTTTTGTGTTTTGTTGCTTTTGTTAAATTTCCATTTTTTTTACTGTACATTTTCCTTTTTGTTCAATTTTCATTTACATTTCATGTCCTTTTTGTTTTTAAAGTGTTTATAGATTAAACAGTACAATAGACATGTACAGTACATGAGAAAGGTTAAAATGGGGGGCTATTTGGGGACCTGGAATGGATAAATTCAATTTACGTTATTTCTAATGGGAAAAATATGATTCGGTTTTCCAGCAGCCTTCTGGAACAAAATAAGTTCGAGAAACAAGGTTCCACTGTATATGGATTTCCTGTCCAGGCAGGCTTCACAGCAAGAATACTTTTTCCTGATTAAAAAAGTCTGCTTAGCCTATGCAAACATCAGGATAGTTCTCTAAATCAGTTGTGAAAAACTAGAGCCTGTTGCCCAGATTTGGCCAGCTGCCTAATTTTGTAAATAAAGTTTTATTGGAACACAGCCCTGCTCTTTCATTAATGCATTTTCTGTAGCTTTTGTGCTGTAACAACAGTAGTATAGAAACAGACCTTGTGGCCCCAGAGCCTAAGATATTTACTCTCTGAACCATTAAAGAATTTGCCTCACTTGGGTTTAATTGATGGGTCCAGAGAATAGCAACTGTAATTGCTCTTTTCAAAAATAGATATGATATTAGAGAATTCATGTTAAAGTTCTTAAGTCTGGCTGACCTAATATCCTGCAAACTGTCATGAGACCAAAGTATTTAAAACCATTTGTTTTTAAAACTTTAGGATAACCAGCTGGATGTGTGTTAAAGATCTGACTTCATTTTTAATAAGCATCTCAGTGATTCTGATGTTGACTGTCCCCAGATCACATTTTAAGAAACATTGGAGGAATAGGTCCGTTTTTGACCACAGTACTAAAGATGGACATTTCCATCCTTTTTCCATGAGACTAATCCTGAGATATCATTGTTAGAGTTGTAGTAAATTGCACCTTAGGGGGTCTGGCCCTGAGGTGCAATTGTTAGAGCAGGACAGTTCTTTTGTTTGTTTTTTATTTAAATACTAGAGACCCGGTGCACAAAATACGTGCACAGGGAGGGTCCCTAGGCCTGTCCAGCGATAGGTTGATCGGGGCCTTCCAGCTGCCAGCCAGGGCCTTCCTTTGCTCCACGCCACCCCCTGCTAGTCCACACACATCATGAGTGATCGAACTCCTAGTCAAACTTCCCCTCAGGGACACTTTGCATATGAGCCTTTTATATATTTAAATATATTTTTATTGATTTCAGAGAGGAAGGGAGTGAGATAGAAATGTCAATGATGAGAATCACTGATTGACCCCTCCTGCATATCCCACGCTGGGGATTGACCTCTCAACCCAGGCATGTGCCCTGGCAGTCTTCTTTGACTGGTCAGCGAGTTGAAAATTATTCAGTTTGCAAGCAAAAGATAGCAGCTGAAAGAGATTATATATAATATTTTATGCATGGTACTCTTGGAAAGTACCGTATTTTCCGGTGTATAAGATAACTGGGCGTATAAGACGACCCCCAACTTTTCCAGTTAAAATATAGAGTTTGGGATATACCCGCCCTATAAGATGATACCCGGTGTATAAGACGATCCCTGACTTTTGAGAAGATTTACCTGGGTTAAAAAGTCGTCTTATATGCCGGAAAATACGGTAGCTAAAGAGAGATATCTTATTAGAGATAAGCTTATAAACTTCAATATTTGGCCTCCTTAAATGTTTTTCTCTTATTCTACTAAGGAATCCTATATAATAATTCTATATAATAAAAGGGTAATATGCAAATCCAAACGGTGGAATGACCGATCGCTATGTCATGCACTGACCACCAGGGGGCAGATGCTCAACGCAGGAGCTGCCCCCTGGAGATCAGTGCACTCCCACAGGGGGCGCACCGCTCAGTCAGAAGTTGGGCTCATGGCTGGCAAATGCAGCGGCAGTGGTGGGAGCCTCTCCCGCCTCCGCAGCAGCGCTAAGGATGTCCGACTGCGGTTTAGGACATCCCCCAAGGGCTCCCGGACTGCTAAAGGGCACAGGCCGGGCTGAGGGACCTCCCCTCCTCCTGATTGTACAATTGTCATGCACCAGGCCTCTAGTTTAAAAATAATCAAAATTATGTGGAGAAATACTTGCCCACAGATAATGCAGTTTTATAGTAGTAACAGTTTTATGGTTTGAAAACGTATTACTGAGTATCAGAATAACTACTTAGGAGTTCTGCGTTGCGCTCTCTGGTAACCTCACTGTGGCTCTTTCTCCCCACACTGTGTCTGCATGACATTGGCCAGGGACAGAGTGTCAGTTCCACCTGCCCGGCCTTTGTCTGTAATTATTTGGCTGTGTCACACTTGCAGGATTATCTTTATTAAGGAATTCAGACAAGATTGAAAACATTACTACTTAGTTTTTCTAGGAAGTGGAAGTTATACAGGAAGAGGAACATGCTATATATTACAAATTTTTTAATTGTTATTTTATTTTTAAGGCTTGAACTCAAACTTGAATGTAAATATGGATATGAACAGTATTAAAGAGCCACAGTCAAGACTAAGGAAGTGGACTACAGTGGACAGCATTTCTGTGAACACATCGTTGGATCAAAACTCCAGCAAACATGGTATAAAATGCATTCTTATCTTAAAAAACAACAACTCTGGAATATTAACTTTAGGCCTTTATTTTAAATACGTATTTATAAAAGCCAAGTTCTCTTAGAACCTTTCCTCATTTTTAAAAGTGTTTTATTAATAAATCTTAGTTGAAACAAAAAAAGCAAAATTAATCTTTATTATGTTGTTATAAAAAATAGAAATCAGATTATACATTTTTTTAAAAAAATTATTTCCTTTTTGATGGTCTTTTAGTTTTTTGCAATTGATTTTATTGTTCTAATGTTCTATTTGTTAACATTTACACAACTTAATGTGATGTAGGGTATTAAACACTTCTACCATAATTTGATTTCTAGCATTTTCTTATATACTGACACATTTTCTTTATATATTTTGTTATCTGTAAATCACATAGATTCAGTATTCTTTTCACCAGTTAATTACAGTTTTTAAATATCATTTTCATCTTATTTAATATCCATTCATCTAGCCACTGTAAATAGACTACCTTCTGCTTTCCCAGGACTGTTCCTGGGATGCATAGGTACATATGTACTTACACAGCTGAGCATGTAAGCAAGTGAAAAAGTCAGAACCAAATGGAGGATTGAACAGGGAGTGACAGCGATGGGGTCATTCCACCAATTCCCTTCCCTTCTTTTCTGGCTTCCTCTTCTAGCTACTTCTATATTTTTGGGGGGGAGGAGAGAGAGGGAGAGAGAGAGTGAGAGAGATACATTGATTGGTCACCTCCCGCACGAGCCCCCACAGGGGTGGGGGTGGGGAGTGAACCCGCAACGCTTTGGTGCGTGGGCCAGCGCTCTAACCACTGAACACACCAGCCAGGGCTCATGTGCTACATACATTCTTTATTGTTCTCTCTCTTATTCAGTTGGTAAACTTGCAGGCTTCACCCATGATGAGTCTCTTTAAAGCCATATGGCTCGTGCGGGAGGTGACCAATCAATGTATCTCTCTCACTCTCTCTCTCCCTCTCTCTCCTCCCCCCCAAAAATATAGAAGTAGCTAGAAGAGGAAGCCAGAAAAGAAGGGAAGGGAATTGGTGGAATGACCGCATCAGGTCAGGGGCAGGTCATGCCCTGGCGAGTGGCATGAGGGCCTGGCGAGGTCCTGCCCTGCCACTCTCAGTGACTGGCATAGGAATTTTGGAGGCTGTGACTTGCCTCCAGGGGAACCTGTGTTTCACCAGAAGCTCCAGCTAGAGCAGCTCAAGTCCATGAACCAGAGCTTCTCCCACCCACGGAAATTCAAGGCTGGTGGCCAGGTCATGGCTCTCCTTTCTCACCCTTGCCCTCCCATTGCAATAAATTGTGCCTCCTTGCATCAAGTTATTGAAGCTGGAAACTTAGAGACATTCGCTTTTTAGTCAATGTTCATTGAGATAATTTACAGATAATACATTTTTTTAGGTGTACGATTCAGTGGCTTTCAGTATATTCTCAGAGTTATGAATCCATCACCACACTCAATTTTTGAACATTTTCTTGCCCCAGAAGAGCCCCTCAGGTATCACTCTTCCTGCCTCTACTTGTCCATCTCTCCTAGCCATAAGCAAAAGCTCATCCTTCTGTGCTCAGGACACTTGTCTATAATGCACATTTGATGTAAGTGGTAGCAGGTACTACCTGGTCTTTGTGAGTAGCATTTTGGCTTAGCACAGTGCTTTCAAGGCTCATTCATGTTGCAGCATGCCGAAGTGCTTCATTGCTTCTTCCTTCATTCAGCAGTCGACCGCTGTTTGGGTCCGGGAGATTTTCTTGAGTTCTTCTTTGCTCCCACCTCCACATCCAGTCCACCTGTGACGAGTGCCCCTTCCACTTCCCAAATGCATGGTGCACGCACCCATGTGTTCCGCTGTCTCCCGACGTCAGCCCGCTTCCGTGCACACCTGCCTTCCGGAGTCCTGAAACATAACCCCAGTCTCACTTCTCTTAAAACGCTTCAAGGTGAGGTCCTCCTTGCTGTGTCTGACAGAGTCCTGCATGAGCATGCTGCCCCTGGTGCCTTCCAGGACCGCTGGTCTACAGCGGTGAGGCCTGGGGCAGCTGGAGCAAGCACAAGACCCCTGCCACCTTCGATTCCAGACGTTTAGAACAGCAGGCTCAGGCATCCCTCCCTTCGAGATCAGGACCCCATCCTTCATGTTGCTCACAAAATGGTCTTTCAGTTCTCAGACTGCTGCTCCATTCCTCTCCTCAGGTCCTTACAGGCTGCACCTGCACCTAGAATCCCACCCCAACCTTTTGCATGAGGGCTTGGCCCCTCCTTGCCTTATGCTCTGTCCTTCCATCGCTGTTCACTTGGTCACCTCTTTGTGAGAATCCACTGTCATTAAGGGCGAGGACTCCATTCATCTCACTCAGTCTTCTGTGTCCAGCATTGAACACAGCGCCTGGCCTGTCCTCATGAGAAAACGCTGGTTGCCACTGTGTAAAGCATTCCTCATTCTGAAATGAGCTCGGGGATGTGCATGGAGGATAGATCTCAACACAGACGGTCGTTGCTAAATGTTAGCTGTGTTTTGATGTGCTTTCACACTTGTGGTAACAGATACCTTTACCAATGCTATGTAGTCCCCAGGGGTGGAGTATAGGGGAGAAATGTAAATGTCCTGGTGGAAAAGATCGTCATTGTCTCCTTACCTACACATTTCTTGGGTTCCCACTCTTTGTCATTCAGGATGTTTTTTTGGGGGGTGTTGATAGAAATGAATATTTTTTTAAAATTTAAATTATTGTTGTAAGTATTACATATGTCTCCTTTTCCCCCCATTGACCTCTCCCCAGCCGCTCCCAACTCCCAGCACATGCCCTTACCCCCCCTAATGTCTGTGTCCATTGGTTATGCTCAAATGCATGCATGCAAGTCCTTTGGTTGATCTCTTACTCCCTTCCCCTGTCTTCCTTCTGAGGTTGGATGGTCTGTTCGATGCTTCTATGACTCTGGCTCTACTTTTGTTCATCAGTTTATGTTGTTCATTATATTCCACAAATGAGTGAGATCATGTGATATTTTCTTTCTCTAATGGCTTGATTTCACTTAGCATAATGCTCTCCAGTTCCATCCATGCTGTTGCAAATGGTAAGAGTTCCTTCTTTTTTACAGCAGCATAGTATTCCACTGTGTAGATGTACTACGGCAGTGGTCGGCAAACTCATTAGTCAACAGAGCCAAATATCAACAGTACAACGATTGAAATTTCTTTTGAGAGCCAAATTTTTTAAACTTAAACTTCTTCTAACGCCACTTCTTCAAAATAGACTCGCCCAGGCCATGGTATTTTGTGGAAGAGCCACACTCAAGGGGCCAAAGAGCCGCATGTGGCTCGTGAGCCGCAGTTTGCCAACCACGGTACTACGGTTTTGTAATCCACTCATCTGCTGATGAGCATTAGGCTGTTTCCAAATCCTAGCTATTGTAAATTGTGCTGCTATGAACATAGGGGTGCACATGTCCTTTCTGATGGGTGTTTCTGTTTTCTTGGGATATATTCCTAGGAGTGGGATTACTGGGTCAAATGGGAGTTCCATTTTTAATTTTTTTAGGAAACTCCATACTGTTTTCCACAGTGGCTGCACCAGTCTGCATTCCCACCAGCGGTGCAGGAGGATTTCTTTTTCTCCACATCCTTGCCAACACTTGTCGTTTGTTGATCTGTTGATGATATTAGGATGCTCTTGACTGCAGCTCTTTCTCCCCCCACCCCCCAGTACCTCTCATTCACCCCCAGCAGGAATCCCACAAAGGGTGCACTGTGCTTGTTCTTAGTTTAGGCCTCAGTATGAGTGTCTTCATGACTTGGCAATAATTTTGTACTCTTATCCTGGTCACTCATGCCCTTCTTGGAATGACATGAGCCGTGACAGTATCAGCTCTCAGCCGTGCACCTTCACCCACCACAAAGCACAGGACGGACCTTGGTCATGTATTTTGCTCCCATCTCATGGTCATGTTTCTCCTTTAGGTGCTATTTCAAGCGGTTTCAGGCTGGAAGAGTCTCCGTTTGTTCCTTATGACTTCATGAACAGCAGTACTTCGCCAGCCAGCCCTCCAGGCTCAGTGGGAGATGGCTGGCCCCGTGCCAAATCGCCCACTGGCTCCAGCAGTGTTAACTGGCCACCAGGTAAGATGGCCGCAGCTCCCGTCTGACTTGGTCATGATTTAGCCCAGTTCTGGCTGTTGGACTGAGTGCTCAGGGTACAAATGAATGCCGAGGGACAGTGAAGTCGGGCATCAAGTCTGCCCTGTGGCCAGTGTCTTATGCTCCAAGCAGTGAGAGTGGGACTGTCCCACCACTGGCACTCATGCTGCGTCTTCACCTGTGCCAGGGAACCGCCTGGGCAGCATCTCAGTTGTGCGTGAAGTAGGCAGAAATGCTCCTGTGGCCTGCACCGCCTGCTCAGTTGCTGTGGCTTTGTGCCTGGTAATAGAGCACTGTGGGATGTTACTGTTTGAGGTATACAGTCCAGAGCATTGGTTCCTGTTGTGAAAACCTGCACGTTATTCATAAATAACAGCCTGTGTTCATCTCGTTTTGTTAACGAATCAAAATACTTGTGATTTACATAGGTTTTAGGAGTAAATATTTTACATTATTTAGTAATGGTGATTAAGCCTGAACTAATTTAAAGTTTTCATTTCCAGAATTTCGCCCTGGTGAACCATGGAAAGGTTATCCAAACATTGACCCAGAAACTGACCCTTACGTCACTCCTGGCAGTGTCATCAACAATCTTTCAATTAACACTGTGCGGGAAGTTGACCACCTCAGGGACAGGAACAGTGGTATGTAGGCGGGTACACTTCCATTTCTGGACAGCATGGTTTAAGCATGGCTCAGAGTAGGTGTGAGGCCTCCGCAGCAAGGTCACCAGCACATCTCAGCCCCTGACGCCCAGGAAACCGGGCAGTGGGAGCAGAAGGGTCCCATTCCATAGGCCACTCTTCAGCACTTTTTAAGTGAGGAGGATTTATTCTCACTTGATATGGTAAACACACATGTGCAGTTAACGAAGGACCAGCAACTATTTGCTTTCCAGTCATTGTATTAGCAGCTGCAGGTTGTTGCCTCTTTTATCTTGTTATGGTTATTAAGAAATGGGTGTTTTTTTGTAAAAGGTGTATCTTTGTTATTATTTATTTATACAATCTGGATATTAAAGGACTGTCATCTGGAAAAGCAATTTGACTTTCTCTGTCTTTCAGAGAGTGGAAATAATACCAATTTTAAGGATCCCTATAGTCCAGGTGCACTTTTTAATGGGTTATCAAATAAAATCATCCTATACCTACACGTGGTTATATTTACTGTATTCGTGGGTGCACTGGAAGGAAGGAGAATTAAATGAGAATATTTCCCGTTCTTGTAACATTTATCCTTCCATCTACCCCTTTAAACCATTTTTAATAAAAAAAATATGTGCCAGTCTGCATCTTATATTAGATGTGTCATTGGTGAGCAGGTGTGTTTGCCATATCACAGTGGTGAGGAGTCGTCCTTCTAGCACAGTTGGGCAGACAGCTCTGCAGAAGTAGGTAGAGCCACTACCTTCCCAGGGGAAGGAATAGGGACAGCCACACGGCATCCTCCTGTCGTGGTGGCTCATGGGAGACGTGCTCGCAGAGATGGCGGCTTCTTATCTGTGGGAGATTCTGAAAGTCAGGGGAGGATTAGTTTTGATATTAAGAGAAACCACTGAAGGTTTTGAGTGGAAGAGTCAACCTTTATTTAAGGTGGGTGAACAGGTGGACTGGAGTGGGAGACCCAGCAGGAGCTGTTAGCAGGGGTCCTCAAACTTTTTAAACAGGGGGCCAGTTCACTGTCCCTCAGACCATTGGAGGGCCGGACTATAGTTTAAAAAAAACTATGAACAAATTCTTATGCACATGGCACTTATCTTATTTTGAAGTAAAAAAACAAAACGCAAAAACACCCGCATGTGGCCCGCAGGCCGTAGTTTGAGGACGCCTGTGTTAGAGCAATCAGATAATGGTCAGTTGGAGCTAAACTAGAGAAAACGGGCATGGGCTAGGTTTCGGAGACTGAATCTGGGGCATGGTGGAGGAGGAGAAAGGCCTGGCCAGGCCGAGCTGTCCAGGGAGACAGCTCTCAGCAAGCTGTTTTGAGGGCGAGAAAGAAGGGGCAGTCTTGGGTAGCGTCTGTGAGCCTGAGCATGCCTGTCCTTTCTCGAGATGGCAGTGAAGTTGCCGTTTTGCTGGGCACTTTTGCTTATTCTAAGACACCATGTCACTTACTCTGGGGATGACTAATTGGGCTCTTCCCCCACATAGGGTCATCCTCATCCTTGAACACCACGCTGCCTTCAACTAGTGCCTGGTCATCCATTCGTGCCTCCAACTACAACGTTCCCCTCAGCAGTACAGCACAAAGCACTTCAGGTGGGCGGGGCTGGGTCGTGGGGTGGGCCCTCTCCCCTATCTGCTGAGATCACCTGCTCTCGGCACACTCCGCTCTCCGGTGGAGCAGTGCTGTCTCTTCACCGCACACCCGCTTCCGTGAGGCTGCAGCCAGGAAATTAGCTTTCTCTCACTCTTTTTTTTTTTTTTTTATATATTTTTATTGATTTCAGAGAGGATGGGAGAGGGAGAGATAGAAACATCAATGATGAGAGAGAATCATTGATCGGCTGCCTGCGGGTTCTGGGGTTTGGAGGTGAAGGAGCACTTTCTTGGCTTGTTTTCTTTGGCAGTTTGGTTTGATTTAGGGGTTTTTAATAGAGTCTCACTTTGTTTGATTTGGTTTCAGCGGGAGAGGGGATGTTATTACTTAAATTTGATCTTTTCTAAAAGCATTATCTCCCCCCTCCCACTTTTTGTTCCCTTTGAGTAGCCAGAAATAGTGATTCCAAATTGACGTGGTCTCCGGGGTCAGTCACAAACACCTCTCTGGCCCATGAGCTGTGGAAGGTCCCTTTGCCACCTAAAAACATCACTGCTCCATCCCGCCCACCTCCGGGGCTCACTGGTCAGAAGCCTCCCTTGTCTACGTGGGATAATTCTCCTCTTCGTGTAGGTGGAGGATGGGGAAATTCTGACGCCAGGTATACCCCAGGTAAGATGAGGTGCCGAGCACTGGCCAGCACGCGGGCTGGTGTGACGGAGGCAGTGACCTCTGTGAAGGGGGCTAGAACAACGTGCTCCCGCTGCGCGCTCTGCTCGGTCTCCGCGTCGCCGGTTCACCTAAGAACAGTTGGCAGACGGTGGTGAGTGCGTGGAAAGGGGCTCCTTTCTTTGAGAAGTTCCTCGTCTGCTCCTCTTAGAATGTGCGGTAACGTCTCACTCCTGGCCGGCCTCCAGAGCTCACCGCAGGTGGCACATAGGGCAGAAGCCGCCACGGCCGGCCCGGGAAAGACTGGCCTTGATGTAGGGGCTCATAAAATGTATTCCGGGGTTTTTTTGTTTGTTTTCTTTATATATTCTTTTTTTTTTTTTTTTTTTTTTTTTTTTTTAGAGAGAGAGGGAGGAAGGGAGAGGGATAGAAACACTGATCGGCTGCCTCCTGCACAACCCCCACTAGGGATCGAGCCCACAACCCAGACAGGTGCCCCGGCTGGGAATCGAACTGTGACCTCCTGGTTCATAGGTCAATGCTCAACCACTGAGTCACACCAGCCGGGCTAAACAGGCATTTGAGAGCGACGGTCTGCTGCTAGTCAGAGCCAGCAGGCGTAAAGCCGACTGTCTTAGGAAAGGGGCAGAGGGCTCTCCTCCTGCTCCTCCTGCACATGCCCAGCTCCCCAGCACACAGCCCCAGGTTGGACTCAGAGCTGTCTGCCGGGTCTTATTCATTATCCCCTGCCCCCGGACTGTACCAAACTCGGTCATCTCCAGGCTGAAAATGGTAATAGCTCAATGATTTCTGATCTTTAGACAGGTGATAGGCTGAAATAAAACTTAGAGGGTTTCCTTTGGGGGAAGTTTTGATTACATGAAAATACTTGAGTCTTTTAAACTACTAAATGCAAATTAACGTAATGGGTGTTGTGTGTACGTTGTTCTTTCTGGCCACAGCCACCTGGGGGCCAGCTACTCTAAGTGGCTGCGAGCCCGCCCTAAGGAGGCTTGGTGGAGTTGAGTGGGATCAGGAAGCCAAGCAAAGCAGAGGGAGCAGCATAAGGCTCAGCCCTGGGGACGCACTAGGGTTCCCTGTAGGACTTAGAAGAAGGCTCAAGAGCCGGGTGCAGGGAGAAGTGGGTGGAGCTACCTCCCGAGGGGTACCGAGTGGCTGTGGGGCACCCAGAGCAGTTGTAAACTGGGCTGACTTGATCACATGTTCAAGGTCTGCTGCTGGGAGAGAGCAGAGAGCAGGTGGCATGCTCCCGTGGTGACCCAGACAGAAACGAGGCTGTCTGCTCAATTACCAGCTTGAGTGTCCCTCAGAGCTCCACCCTGGGGGACACTCGTGCCAGTTCATCAGAGGACACTGGAGAGGCCTCCCCCAAGTGGTAGTCTTTTGAGATAGCTTTAGCTTCATAACTGAAAATATCCCAAAGGGAGGCCTGCCTTTGTACCTCACTAGCCAGGAGCCCCGTGACCACCACGTAACGTGATGAGACCAGGATGTGCTTGTCCTAAGTTACCGCTCCAGCCACAGTCTCAGGAACTGACTTGTCCTCTTTCTTCCTTGTTCAGGGTCCAGCTGGGGTGAGAGCAGCTCAGGGAGAATAACAAATTGGCTTGTTCTAAAAAACCTTACACCTCAGGTAAGAGCACGGGCACTGGTGGGTGCAGATGCATGAGGTGGCCTGGGAGAGAAGGTCTCCAGGCTTTTTAAGTGGGGGATAGGGCTGCCGGGCCTGAGTGGGAGTCAGGGCTAGCAGAGGAGATGGCTTTAGGTCCCAGGCGGGCTACAGTCTGGTGCAGCCCTTCTGCCTTGGGAAATGTGCCAGTTCCCTGGTCTTAGCCCAAGACGGGCAGTGATGTGGGCTAGGATCAGGGCTGGGTAGTGCCCCAGGCCAGCAGATGAGCTTGATGCACTTGGAGAGCCCTGGTCTGCCCTGTTCAGTGAGGCCATTTTCTTAATCCCTGGGCCACCCCCTTGGAGGCTGATGTTCGAGCCCACCCTCCTTCCACAGGGAGCAGTGCCTTGATGGGTCCTGCCTCAGGGCCGGGGAGAGAAGACTTAAAGCCACAGCAGGGCAATGGCTAACTCAGGAATTGGGGACATGGGAAATGTCCCGGGGTCCAGAGGCCACGGAGGTATGGCTCTGGGACCAGTGGAGGTGAGGAGGGGGCACCGTACTCCATCACAGCAGTGAGTCCCAGGGAAAGTGGCACCAGGAGTGAAACATCCCAGGCGAGAGGGAGGACGAGAGTCGCACCCGGGACAGCTTCCCTGGTGTCCTCGCGCCGCGCAGCTAACTGGCACTCGCACTGTCTCCTAGATCGACGGCTCGACTCTGCGCACCCTGTGCATGCAGCATGGCCCCCTGATAACATTCCACCTGAACCTCCCGCACGGAAACGCTTTGGTCCGCTACAGCTCCAAGGAAGAGGTGGTGAAGGCACAGAAGTCTCTGCACATGTAAGTTGGCTGCTCTGTGCGCCCCCCGGGAGCCCTCCCGCCTGGAGAGCTTGGTGTGAGAGCACCCTCCCGCAGCACCCTGGTCTGGTGGCCCCAGAAAATCCCGGCACTGCTGCCCTGTGGGGGATGGTTTTGCAGGCACGTGCTCATGGAGGGAGGCGGGAGGGTTCGCTGATACCTGGTGTGTCCTGGACACTCTGGTGCCACCCTCACTTGAGTCCGTGGGCGCCTCCGGTCGCTGGGTCCTCACGTGCGCTTCTCCCTCCCCAGGTGTGTGCTGGGGAACACTACTATTCTCGCTGAGTTTGCCAGTGAAGAGGAGATCAGTCGTTTCTTTGCACAAAGTCAGTCTCTGACCCCTTCCCCTGGCTGGCAGTCCCTTGGGTCCAGCCAGAACCGGCTGGGCTCCCTCGACTGTTCCCACCCGTTCTCCAGCCGGACTGATCTTAGTCACTGGAATGGTGCTGGGCTGGCGGGGACTAACTGTGGAGACCTCCATGGCACTTCCCTCTGGGGGACCCCCCACTATTCCACAAGCCTGTGGGGCCCTCCAAGCAGCAGTGACCCCCGAGGAATGAGCAGCCCATCCCCCATCAATGCTTTTCTTTCTGTTGACCACCTCGGTGGGGGTGGAGAGTCCATGTGACAGGTAGAGGTAGACTCGTGACCGCGACCTCAGATGCAAAGGAAGGGGCACTAAGTTGAGCTCGCCGCCTGCAGCGGGGCGCCTGTGGGAACAGCTCTTCTGCACATTTTCCACTTTGTTTTCCCCGAAACATATCAGTTGAATACTTGAATCATGCAGGCCAATACTATAATGTGAAGGTGTCTCGTTACACTCCCTCTGGCGCCACACGTGCTGACCGCGGAGTGCGCTCACCTGTGCGAGTTCATCATGTTTAGCCTTCGGGTTCTTCTGTTTTTTTTGTTTTCGTTTTTTTTTTCCTATTCCCACACCCCCACCCTTATTTTTTCCCCAAAACCATTGTTTGGGCTGATAACGTATGAGCTTTTACCTTTGCACTGAATGATGTTCTCTCCGTCTAATCGGCAATATGGGGGGGCAGCTGTTCCGTGTGATGTTTACTCAAGGATGTCCTTAAGGTGTGCGCTCTCTACTATGCCTTGATGTCCGCTACCTTACTGTGTGTCGTGGAGTTGGAGATCACGTTATGATGCTGACTTAGGACGATAAATGAAAGTGTTGCACCCGTTTCTTCATGTTCTAAAACTAAAGAATTTCGCTCTGCAGTTTGAAAAACTGTGGCCACAGCTGTGACTTGCAGCCCACCTGCACCAGGGGGCCCTGCACTTTGAATGGGCTTTCCATTTTCTTTTGAAGGCTCTCACGTTGACCTTCTTGTTTACAGATTTTTTTGTTTGTTTTTTGAGAAAAAAAAAATGTTTACTCTTCCATCATTAAAAAAAAAATTTAAAAGACAAAAAAAAAGGAGGATTTAAAAGATGCTTTCTATCTCTGGGAAAAGGAGCAGCATTTGGCCATGTTCTTGTTTTCTATTCCTGTCCTAAATCAAAGAGCATGGTTCTCAGGAAAACCGGGTCCCCAGTCAAACAAAAACAAAACCTTGTAGTTTCTTATAGGAAAAAAGGAAACCCCCAAGTTTTAGCACTGATACTATGTATTGCTCTGTTAAAGAATTTTCTCTGCCAAAAAAAAAGAAAAAACAAAAAAACGCTTCAAGCTGGAGTTTGACGTTCTGCTTCAGATGCTGTCTTTTTATTAGTGTGATGATGGTTTGCTAATGATCAGTAGGGAATCATTTTTGTAATTCCATCAAGTGGCTCTGTTCCTGCTGTCGTGACTGTGTTATGTCTAATGTTGTACCTTAAAGCCGAAATCAGTAACTATGCATCCTGTAAGCACGGTTTGGGGCTTACAGAGTCGTTCATTGTAGAAAGGAAATTTTAAATGTTGTTGCAAACTAACGAGTTACACCATTTTTACAGTTTCTTTCTCTCCTCCCCCCTTTTTTGCCCACAAATGGTATTATAATGCTTGCTTAGTCGAAGGAGAGACTAAACAAGGGTAAAAATTTTAACACAGAGAATTTGCCATCATTTCATTGCCTTGATTCTAACTGTTTGTGTCCTATGATGCAAAAGAAGTCAGTGGCTTTTAACTGTTTACAAATAGAATGTGATTGTAAAATGTACAGTTTGGTTGTGTTTAATTATGAAATTTCTTCAGATATAATAAACCATGACTTTTTGGCTGCTCAACATCAATTGTCTCTTCTTTGTGAATTTATTTGTACGCTCTTTTTTATAATGAAAGTTTTCAAGTTGCTATGTATGAGGGTTCTCATAGAGCAACCGATTAAAAATATAAGCAAATATTGGAACATTTTAACTGAACTGATCCACAATCTCACCCTGAAATAATGTGAGAACAATGGGAGACGGTAGCTGGCTCCCGCCTGCCCTCCGCGCCTGTGGGACCTGTTCTCAGCGCTCCTGTGACTCATCTTCCCTGCCATCCGTGCCCATCGCAGGCCTCAGCAGACACGCGGAGCAGGAGGCTCACTGCCCGGCAGTGTCTAGTGTTAAGCTCAGACCTCTGTTACCGAGCAGGAGCCGCCGGACTGGCCCCTCCCGCTCCAGCGGGCTCCGGCGGCCTGTGCTCGCAGCGCCGGCTTCACTGTGGCCACTTGCCAGGTGTAAGCCGTGTTCCGTGCATTCGATGTGTATTGACTTCCACACTGGTTTTTCCAAAAACCAAAGGTAGCTTTGAAAAACCACGTCTGGAAATGTTTGGGACGTCACGCTAATTGACCTTTGGCGCTTTGAGTAGTATATAATTGACTTCATAACTGCGTTAATTGTATTGTTCAAGTGTTTGGGAGTTTTTTGCGCTTGTTATGTGGAAATAAAGTGTTTGATTAAAAAATGAGCCAGTGGTTGGTTTTTGCTTGGTCCTTCAATAACACAGCTCTGCTCCCCGAAGCCCGCCTTCATCTCTCCCGCCTGCCCGCCTTCATCCCGTGGGAGTCTGACGTCCCGGGTCCTGGTGCAGGTCGCTGGCCGCCCGCAGGAGCAGAGCTACCTGTCCACATCTGCGCCGGAGCACGGCCAGTCATTCCGAGGGCGCTCAGGGTGCTCCCGCCGCCCGAGGTGAGGTGCTCCCGCTGCCGCCCGGGTTGCTGGGCTCTGACACTGCCTCACCCTCGCAGACGTTCCCACTGCTCCCGTCCGCAAGGTGCCTCCGCCCCTCGCTGCTCCCATTGCTACACGTGTCTTGCTGTCCCAGCAGGACCTCCAGGTCCTATGCCAGGTAACAAGGAGGCTCCTGCTCAGACGCATGGTAGTTGCTAAATGTGGGAAGGAAATAAACTGTTACCTATTGGCACTTGTGGACCAAAGACGGTGGGTGAGCCAGGGAAGGCGGAGGTGAGGTTCTTGACAGCAGGACAGGTTTCGATCCAGACAGGAGTACAGACTGCAGTTGCATCGAGCAACTTGGCTGTAGGTCCAGCTGTATGTTCCACCATTGGCACGTGACTTCCCCTCTTCTCCAAAGTTTAGATCTTCCCCTGTGGATCCTTCGTTTTCAGATGAGGGCGGCGGGGTCGCTGAATGAGGGCCAGACTGCAACCTGAATGGACCTGAGAGCCCCTGAGACCAGGCGCTGGCCCGGGGACCTCCTCCCAGCAGGCACTGGGAAAGCGGGAGGGGAGGGACAGTAATGGCGCTAGGCTTACACACCAGGGGCTCCTACGTGGTTCCCGCCTCACAAGTGGGTGCCCCAGCCGCCCCGGGACTGGGAACCACCATAGGGCAGTGTTTCTCAATTGTGTGGCCCCCCAAAGCTCGGGACTGAGGGTGAACCTCCCTCGGGATCTGGGCCAGAACTTGAAGCTTTGCGTTTGAGATTAAAGCTGAATATGTTGCATTCTGCTCTCTCACATCTGTATTCATCCAAAACTAATGTTTGAGCTAGCCAGTTAAACTCACCTTCAGAAAGTGGGGCCACACAGGGCGAGCTGTGCGCAAACTCACGTCCCAAGGAGCAGAGAACTCGAGTGGCCTCTGCTCGCGTCCTATCCTGGCCGGCGGCCCGCTGGTAGGGAGAGCCCCGACCTGCCGAGAAAGCAGGACTCGGCTTTGGGCAGCTGTGTCCACAGTCCATCCCCGAGAGGGCCGACTTCAAGTGGTGACAGAACCTAACAGCCCAGGGCCTGACGCCAACTCACAGGCCCCGCGACAGCATCCCCGAACCCCCTGGCTTTTCATTGAGTTCATGGTTTTCAGAGTCAGCTTAGTTTATTGACCAAGTTGAGGGTGTACAGAAAATCAGTGCTGTTCGCCATACACTAAAGGGAACTACTGTGTGTAACAGAAACAAGACCAAACTGCGTTCGATTCCTGGTAGAGATGGCTGTCAAAGTTGGAGGGGAGGGGAGGGGAGACGGTGGGGGAGGGGGAGGTGCCAGACACCTAGCTGCTGCAGGGAAAAGCCGGCTTTGCTTGTGACTCAGTGTCCCTTCTTAAGCTGAAAAGCCTGTCAGGTCCCCCCACTCCTGGGGCCAGGACCCACACTTTAGAAATTGCTCCTCCAGAGACTCGAGGTGCATGCAGGGGTTGGGGGTCACCTCCGAAATGGGTCCTGCTGTGAGGCCCGGCTCAGCATCCCACGGAAGCACCCTCTGGCCTCAGCTCCTGTCTCCACAGAGCAGCACTGGTGACCACTGCCCCCCACGACCACCCGAGCAGCTGGGGGAACCAGGCGCCCTGTGAGGAGGGGCATCTGAGCAGGCCCCCGGAGAGGAGCGCGGCCTGGAGACCACAGGCCCAGGTGTCTGACCGAAAGCCAGGGGCCAGTGAGGGGGCAGCATGAGGGAGGCGGGGACAGTGCTGCCTGCCAGGGTCGCCTGGGGACTTCAGGGAAGTACCTGAGCTCCAGCCACCACAGAGGCCCGCCGGGCCGCCAGCACATTGTAAACCCGAAATTGTTCACGCTCAGGTTATAGCTCTGCCATCTGGCCTGAGGCTTTCCAGCCGGGAAAGAGCCAAGTCTTACCCAGGTGCTGCCCTTCCTCACTCTGCCACCAAGCCCCACCCTCCCTCCAAGTCTCTCCTCTACGGCCGTCCTTCAGGACGGCTCTCCACCAGAGGCACCTGGCCCCCGTCCCAGGGGACAGTTGGCAGTGTCTGGGGCTGTTCTTGGCTGTTACAACGTGGGGGGAGGAGGGGGCTGCTCCTGGAACCTCGCATGTGGAGGCAGGGAAGCTGCCAGCGGCCCAGGTGCACAGGCAGCCTCAGCTCCGCGGCCCCAGTGCCGGCAGCCTGTGCCAGGCGAGGCCCGAGGCCCATTCACAGCCTCCCTCACGCCGAGGGTCCGAGCACACCCTCCTGCAGAGCGAGGCTGCATGTCGCCCAGCCTCCAGCCCCTCAGGGCCCCGCCTGTGCTCAGCGCAGACCCCACCCTCCTTGAGTCCTGTGGCCCGTGAGGCCTGTGTGACCACCCCCACTGACCTCTGACCTCATCTGGATGGCACAGCTTGGTGGCAGCTGTCTGCCAGAGACGCCCGCAGCATCCAGCATCCCCGTCTACGGTTCTAAAACCCAAGCAGCTCGGAGGCCAGAGGCTGTGGCCAGTTTCTGCAAACCCAGCTGAGGTCCTTCCCGGTCTGCCTCCCGGTGCGAAGAGCCCGCCGCACCGCTGGGGTGGGGGTGGACAGTGGTCCCGTCCCCATGGGGTGCTGGGTAAGACGCAGGGAGAACAGGGAGGGTGGCTTCTTCATTGCCACCACCGCGACAGAGGCATTAGAGACGGGCCCGAGAGTGGGAGAAGGGTGGGGCGCAGAGGCAGCGCCGCGTCCCGGGTGGCCACTGTGGCCAGCGCGTGTGTAAGGGCCGGTGCCCGTGTGGGACGCTCACAGGCACAGTCACGGGGCCACAGCAGGAGGCTCGGACTAGAGTGCCCAACACCAAGCAACAAATCAGACCAGTACACAGGCCGTCAGAAGTTCACGACTGACCCAAAGCTAAGGTGACCAGACGTCCCGCTTTTGGCGGGACAGTCCCGATTTTTAACAATTTGTCCCTTGTCCCACGGCGTTTTAAAAAAGTCCCGATTTTTGGAAAGAATGCACGACAAGCTAGGGAACGGCGGAGAACAGGAAGGGAATATACGGTTTTCGGCGGCCATGTGGCTATTTAGCCAGGATATGAGTTTTATATTATTTTTGTTAATTTTATAATGTTAAACTTTAATAATAACAAATAATTGTTGAGAACTGATTATCGAGAACTGCTTATCAAAGTTCGCATTGTTGATCAGTTGTTAGAATTCGACCACCATTGTTTGGACTTAATGAACAATGGCATTTTTTGGGATTGGCAACGACGAAAACATTTTGTAACTGTCTCTCAGACGATACACATCGTACTGCGTGCTAGTAAGCTAGTTAAACAAGTGATGTCATTACAAATCAGCTATTCAGATAATTTAGGTAAGTAATTTATTTATTTATTTCATAAATACATAAACTTTCTTGAATTTAGCAGACAGTACTCGTATTATTTATATTTTATAGTGGCGGCAAAAAGTCTAGCGCTGGCTTTGAAAGTGACACATGAATTTGCGTTACGGCAAATTCAGAGGAAAAATAATACAAGTTAGTATTGTTATTATTTAGAAAGAAATATAGGATTAAAATAATTTTTAAAATATAGTTACTTTATAACAAATTAATTTAATTTATAAACTAACAATAAAATATGTTCATGTAATTATGTGCCTACTTACTGTTTTTAAGCAATATGTATATAATAATTTATAATATAATTTTAAATTATTTTTTTTAGATTTTTAACATAATGAGTAAGAAAAGAGGATGCAAATTCAACGATGATCTAAGAAGTGAATTTCCTTTTATTAAAAAAACCAAAAGCGATTACAATATAGACCAAATTTTTAATCAAGAACCTCGCCCTCCCCCCCCCCACCGGGCCGAAACCGGTTTGGCTCAGTGGATAGAGCGTCGGCCGCGGACTCAAGGGTCCCAGGTTCGATTCCGGTCAAGGGCATGTACCTTGGTTGCAGGCACATCCGCAGTAGGGGGTGTGCAAGAGGCAGCTGGTCGATGTTTCTCTCTCATCGATGTTTCTAACTCTCTATCCCTCTCCCTTCCTCTCTGTAAAAAATCAATAAAATATATTAACCGCCCCCCCCCCCCCCCCCCGCCCGGTCAATGGTGTCCCGCTTTACCAATGTTAAAATCTGGTCACTTTACCCAAAGCCCCAGGGCCGGCGGCAAGAGCCACTTGGTCCGAGCCCCCCGTGATTCAGACCGTGGCCTTAGAAAGGGCAGGAGCCCAAACCAGCAGAGCCCGGCCCCTGCTGCTGGGAGTGTAAATGGTACAGCCACGCCGGAAGCCAGTTAAAGAGTTAACTATGCCCTGACCACGTGACAAGCCATTTCCCGCCTAAGTATTTACTCACGAGAAAGGACTTTATTGCAGTCACCCCAAACCATCAGCAGATCAATGGATAAACAGATTGTGGTATATCCGCACAATGGAGCTATTGATAAGCATAACAGTATGGATGAATCTCAAAATAATTATGCTGAGCAAAAAATAAAAAGCCAGACAAAAAGGAGTGCATACCACATAATGCCATTTATATAAAATTCTGGAATATGTGAATTAATCTGCAGTGAAAGAGCGAGTGGAATAGGGGTTGTCTAGGGACGGGGCGGTGGGGGGGGGCGCGCGGAGCTCGGCAACTTTGGGAAGTGGTGGTTGTCACTGCGGCAGTGGTTTCTGAGGTCACGCATATGTCACAACTCACCCAGGGGCATTTTTAATATGCATGTTTGTTTGTCTTTATAAATGCCATCACAGTGGTCATTATACCTATTGTAATGGTCTCTTCTTTGTTTTTGTTTTAAATATGTTTTTATTGATCTCAGAGAGGAATGGAGAAGGAGAGATAGAAACCTCAATGATGAGAGAGAATAATTGATGGGCTGCCTCCTGCACGCCCCCTATTGCGGATCGAGCCCACAACCTGGGCATGTGCCCTTGACCAGAATCAAACCCGGGACCTTTCAGTCCGCAGACCGACGCTCTATCCACTGAGCCAAACCAGCTAGGGCTGCTTGGTTTTTTTGTGCATCAATCATTCCATATAGACTTTTTTCAAAACAACAAAAAAACTCCCGTTGCTCAGTCTTGCACTAAATGTTGAAGTATTCTTGGAAACAGCCCTTCGTTGCATCAATTCTGCAAGTTTGGAGGGAAGTGGCCTCCAAACTCTGGGTGAGAGTGGAACCCTCATTTGCTGTGGGTTGAACTAGCCCTTGATGGGTTTGGGGTTGCAAATTCCTTTAGAACCACTGCTAGTAAGTGGAGAAAGAAGCCACCAGGGGGCGCATAGTGAGTTCCTTTTCCTGGAAGAAGCTTTGAGAAATCCAGTCATCTAATAGGGAGGGTAGCAGGCATTGTAATTAAATCTTAAGAAACAAAATAGAAAATAGCCAAACAAATCAAGTCAAAACCTTTAGTAGTCCTGGCCCACCGGCTGGGCGTCGTCCCGTGCACCAAAAGTTGCTGGTTTGATTCCTGGTCAGGGCACATGTCCGGGTTGGGGGCTCGATCCCAGGTGGGGGCCGTGCAGGAGGCAGCTGATCGATGCATTGCTCTCTCCCTTTTCCTTCCTCTCTCTCTAAAATCAATAAAAATATTGAAACAAAAAGCTTTGGTAAAGGTCCCTCTTCCAGGGGCCAGCAATCCCTGCCCAGGATCTGACCTCGGACCTCTATCCCCGGGAGTAAGTACATCGACTACCATATTCACGGCAACCTTGCTTGCCATCACAGACTGAGAACAACCGAAACCCCTCACTACTGTGTCAGAGCAGTTCTTCTCAAACTCCAGGGTGCGTGGATCAGTCTCCTGGGGTCTCGTTAGAATGCAGAGACAGGCTTCACAGGCCTGGGGGCAGCTGATGCTGCTGGGTGGGCCACTTGTTGAGAATGGGTTTCACCAGCTGGACCAGAGATGCCGCTGTGGGCTGCCCCTGAGCCAGCCGCTGTAAGGCTGCAGCGCTGGTCCCAGGCTCCTTCCATCCTTGAAATGTCTCTTTCATCTGCATGGGCCAAGAGAGCTCCCTCCCACTGTCACATCCTAGCCAGTGAGAAGAGACATTTGCAAATAGTGTGAAAAAAATCTCTATTTATAAAAGCCCAGCGACCAGAATGGCAGAACGACCAGAATGACCGGTGGCTATGACATGCACTGCAGCAGCCAACCAGCCTGATCCAGGCCCCGATTGGTCCCCCCCAACCCCCAGCCGCCCGCCCCTGGCCACCCACCCCCGATCAGCCCCCAACACCCCGATTGGGTGGCGGGCCGGCTGTCCAACCACCCATAGCCCCTCTCCCTTGCCCACCCATGCACGAATTCGTGCACCGGGCCTCTAGTAACAAATAAAAAACCAGGACATGGGAAATACAATAGTCCTGAACTTATGAAGATAAATGAAAGAAAAAAAGTGGCAAAGCTTACTTAAAGACAACGTAAACATTTTATGTCCCAAGAACGCAGCTTGGTGAGGTAGGAAGCTCCAAGATGCACACAGCCAGGACAAACTCCATTTTCGGCTGCGGTCCAACCAGACTGCGGCCAGCTCTCAGGGAAACCACAGCCTAAGATTCGATGGCAATCGTGAGGAGTGTGCCAATTAGATTAGATCGTTTAAAAGTGCAATTAGAAAGCAAGGGCTTCCAAATAAAACGACCAGGACGAAATGCCTGTTCTTAAGATGTTTATAAGGGCGACAGAGAGAAAACAGGATGTGTCCCCGTGGGGAGGGCATCTTTTTCTGCCAAGGGCCATGTGGAAGCCATTCAAAGCCCGCCTGCCTTTACCACCCTCAGCTCCTAAAACGGTGGAGCAGGGAGGCGGGGTTAAAAAGTGCAAGCCAATACAGAAGCACCTGGTCCCAGATCTAGCCATGGCTTCCATAAGATTGTCTTCTCCATAAATATTAATAAGAAATAGCTTTAACCATCTAAGCAGCTAGCCTTAACTTACTCCATCTGCCAGAATCTCAGTTTGGACCCAACTGGTTCTTTCATAAGCTGGTGAGTTTTGTGTTACTGTACCTGTCTCATGGCTAAAGGTCTCTGTGTCTCTGTGTGTGTCTATATGTGTTACAAATAGGAGATATTTTTCTACCTCTGGATGGTATTACTAAAACTAATTTAGTAAATTAAAATTAATTGGTTTGCCCAGCCAGTGTGGCTCAGTGGCTGAGCATCGACCTATGAACCAGGAGTTCACAGTTGATTTCTGGAAAGGGCACATGCCTGGGTTGTGGGTTTTGGGCTCAATCCCCAGTGTGTGTGTGGTGGGGGGAGGGAGTGTAGGAGGCAGGAGATCAATGATTCTCTCTTATCATTGATGTTTCTATCCCTCTCCCTTCCTCTCTCAAATCAATAAAAATATTTTTAAAATAAAGTAGAAGAGTCTATGTGTTTAATTACTGTTCTTGCTGAACTTATACCAACAATCAAGCCAAACTTATTGAAACTTGATTTATTTTGCAAATAAATTAGCATTAATCTGGCTACCTTTGATAAAACGAGGGTGATTTTACAGAGAAACTTCGTATTTCGGTAGTATACCTCTGCGGTATTAGCTTCTGGGGCTGTTCTCTGTCTTTTCAGTTTTGTTTCCACCTGAAGACTGGACAGATCCTGAATTCTTCCAGTCTCCCCCACTCTCTGGCTGAGTCTCCAAACTCACTTTTCCCAGGTCTTCCCGCCACTTTGACTGGAGCGCTGAGGACACTGCCCTCTCCCACAGCTGCGCTGGAGGGGGGCTGGGAGGGGACCCCAACGGCACGGCTCAGATGTGAGGCGTCTGTGCAGGAGGGGGGAGGGCCCCGAGACCCTTGGCTGCAGACCAGCAGCATCTCAGACTGTCCCTGCGCTCGGGCTTCTGAAGGTGCTGCGAGCCAGACATTCGAAAGCGAGCAGCCCAGCTCCCAGGAGGTACCACTCAGGGGGCCCCCAGGCGGGACTGGGGCCTAAACAAGTCTGTCCACCACGCGCCGCCTCGGCCTGTGCGTGATTTTGAGCTGAAGGCAGTGGAGGCGCTGTGGGCTGGTGAGACCGTCTTGTCGGTCTCACAGAATCTACATGTGGGCCTTGCCCACAGCGAGTCACCGCAGAGGTAACGTCGACCGCCTGTTTGTCTCCAGGGCCGGGCACACGGCAGCCCGGCCTCTGCCTCCCATCGCCTGCAGTGCCCTCCTCCCTCCGGGGCCCAGGCCGGCCGCCCCCCCGCCCCCGATCCCGCCCGGCATGCCTCCGTCCCTCCTGTCTCTGAAGCTGTGGGCTCCCGTGCCTGTGTGCCTAATGGACTCGGCTATTCCCTCCGTTAACCTGACTCGTGTAGATCTCACATAGACCAGCCCGGAGGCCATGAAGGGGGGGCTCCTCCCCCGCAGTGACACGCACACGGGACGGGGCCTCTTTGGGTCGGGCGTGGAGGAGGCACAGCCTGGAGCTCCCCCCCGCCCCGTCCCCGGTGCAGGAGAGGCAGAGGCTGCTCAGACCACATCCCTCGGGCCCTGCGCAGGGCCGGCCAGCGTCACTCCGGACACAGCCCCCCTCTGGGCACCCTGACGGACGGACGGACGGACGGGGAGGCGGAGGCACAGAGCGGTGAGGGAACGTGCAAAGCTACCACGTCAGTCCCGCCAGGAGTTAGCTGGTCCCTGAAGGCCGCCGGCCCTGCGCTGGCCCGGGTGCAGCGACATCGGCCCGGCCTGGGCCAGGCCTCCTCCCGGAACCCAGGCTGGCTCCCCACTGTGCTCCCGGACAGCCCTCCGGGGGGCTCACCCTCCGGGCGCCCGCCGCTGCCACGGGACCCTGAGAGGGTGTAGGATTCGTTGACGGGGAGTCCTTGTTCCCGGCTGAGTCCTCTGCACTGAGCAGGGTCCCCCAGGAAGTCCGGTGCCTTCCCACAGACACCCTGCACGAGGGGGTCCGGGGCCGCTCCCCAGAGCACACCTGCCACCACGGCCCAACGCAGACGCGCCCCGCGTGCCGGGTGCAGCCCGGGCGCCACAGAGCAGCTTGGCCTCACGGCCACGCGGGTTCCACCAGAGGCCTCCCCGGGCGAGACCCTGACGGGAGGAAACAGCGAACAGTGTTCCTCGTTCGTTCTGGATCCGGAGCCCACCGCGTGTGAAGGAAGGTTCTCATGGAAACCACCCGTTGGCCGAAGACCCGGTGGGGAGTGACATCCTCTGGCGAGTTTGCCAACGTCCCTGGCGGCCGGTTCTCGGCTTCTGCCTCAGCTCTGCCTCAGCTCTGGCCCGCAGCCCCTGTGACCCTCCGGGCCACGCAGTCCACGCAGCCCCTGTGACCCCCCGTGTGACCCCCGCCACGCAGTCCCCCGTGCCACGCAGCCCCTGTGACCCTGTGACCCCCATACCACACCCCCGTGGCCCCTGTGACCCCCGTGCCACGCCGCCCGCAGACCCTGTGACCCCCATACCACACAGCCCCTGTGACCCCCGTGCCACGCAGCCCCTGTGACCCCCATACCACACAGCCCCTGTGACCCCCGTGCCACGCAGCCCCTGTGACCCCCGTGCCACGCAGCCCCTGTGACCCCCGTGCCACACAGCCCCTGTGACATTCCCCACGCAGCCCGTGCCACGCCACCCAGCCCCCGCACACAGCCCCTGTGACCCCCGTGCCACACAGCCCCTGTGACCCTCCGTGCCACGCAGCCCACGCAGCACCTGTGACCTCCTGTGCCACGCAGCCCCTGTGACCCTCCATACCACGCAGCCCCTGTGACCCTCCGTGCCACGCAGCCCGTGACCCTCTGTGCCACGCAGCCTCTGGAAAACGGCACTGGACACTCATGAAAGAAATAAATAATAAAAATGCCATCTCAGGATTAGGAAGAACGATGTCTCATTGAGTCTCCCTGATGAAACAGCTCGGCACCATTGTCCCGATGTCCCCTCTTTCAGATGAGAACATCTGGATTCAGAGCACGGGGTCATGCACGGGCACGACAGCTGGCAGGGGGGCCCACAGCTGGGAGGGGGGCCCAGAGCTGGGAGGGGGGCCCACAGCTGGCAGGGGGGCCCACAGCTGGGAGGGGGGCCCACAGCTGGGAGGGGGACCCAGAGTTGGGAGCCGACAGGCGGAATGAGGACGGGTCCCCTCCTAGTTCCCCCATCTGCCTGAGGCCCCTTTGGGGAGGAGGCCGCCTGGGTTTGTGAGCGCCGCTACTCTGGGAGCAGGAAAGAAAGAAATCCCAAAAGGTGGTGGAGTAGTGTTTTCCCGCTGAAGCCGACACGTACAGAAAAGAATGAGTCTCGAGCCCCAGTGGTGACCAGACGCGCAGCAGGCGCCGTGGGGCGTGGCTCACCCCAGAGGCCGCGCAGGCAGGGGCGTCCCTGCAGGCTCCCTGGTCCCTTCATCCCTGCGAAGCGGGCGCTGCGGGGCCGTGCCCAGGGCTGCTGGCCCAGGCCTCCCAGTCCCGAAGTCACAGAGCGTCAGGCAGCACTCGGACGCTCGCCCCGCTCGCTGCCGCGGGAAAGCTGGCCTGTGCCGGGGTTGGGCTAGCTCTCCAGACGTCGTCGCTGTAAACTTCTGAAGTCCGTGGGGAACTCAGCAGAACCACCGTGCACAGCGGCCCCCGCCAGAGCGCACCCCGCCCCCGCCAGAGCGCACCCCCCACCCGCGCCAGAGCGCACCGCCCCCGCCAGAGCGCACAGCCCCCGCCAGAGCGCACCCCCCCCGCCAGAGCGCACCCCCCCGCCAGAGCGCACCGCCCCCGCCAGAGCGCACCGCCCCCGCCAGAGCGCACCCCGCCCCCGCCAGAGCGCACCCCCCACCCGTGCCAGAGCGCACCCCCCCACCCGCCCAGAGCGCACCGCTCCAACCAGAGCGCACAGCCCCCGCCCAGAGCGCACCCCCGCCAGAGCGCCCCCCGCCAGAGCGCACCCCCGCCGCCAGAGCGCACCGCCCCCCCCCGCCAGAGCGCACCTCCCGCCCGCCCCCAGAGCGCACCGCCCCCGCCAGAGCGCACCTCCCCCCCCGCCAGAGCGCACCCCCCTCCGCCAGAGCGCGCAGCCCCCCCCAGCCAGCGCACACCTCCCCCCCACCAGAGAGCGCGCAGCCCCCGCCAGAGCGCACAGCCCCCCCCCCAGAGCCCCACCCCCCCGCCACAGCGCAGCGCACCGCACCCCCCCCCCCCCAGAGCGCACAGCCCCCGCCAGAGCGCACCTCCCCCCCCCGCCAGAGCGCACAGCCCCCCGCCAGAGCGCACAGCCCCCCCCCCAGAGCGCACAGCCCCCGCCAGAGCGCACAGCCCCCCGCCAGAGCGCACAGCCCCCCCCAGAGCGCACAGCCCCCCGCCAGAGCGCACAGCCCCCGCCAGAGCGCACCTCCCCCCCCCCGCCAGAGCGCACCTCCCCCCCCCCCCGCCAGAGCGCACAGCCCCCGCCAGAGCGCACAGCCCCCCGCCCAGAGCGCACAGCCCCCGCCAGAGCGCACCTCCCCCCCCCCCCCCCAGAGCGCACAGCCCCCGCCAGAGCGCACAGCGGCCCCCGCCAGAGCGCACCTCCCCCCGCCAGAGCGCGCAGGGCTCCAGCGCTCAGAGCAGCGCTGTGCTCGTGAGACCCCGGTTTATCAGGGAAGGATGTGGCGCGGGAACAGCGGATAGAGAGATGCGGAGCAAGACTTGGGGAAGGGGCGGGGCTTCATGCCCTCCCTGGGGGTCCCAGTCCCCAGCCCCAGGTTCACCAATCTGGAAGCCCTCAGAAGCCATCTTTCTTGGGTTTTACGGAGGCTTCACTGGTCATGATGGACCACTAGTAAATCACTGGCCTTGGGCAACGGAGTCAGCCTCCAGCCCCCTCCCCTCCTGTCGTTGGAGGCGGGACTGCAACCCCGGAATCGCGTGGTCCGCTCTGCGGGCACCAGCCCCATCGCAGGGGAGTCCACCATCACCTCAGCCTAACACAGCTTGCCGGCCCCCTGCCTGAAGCAGCACCTCTCCTGTGGCCCCGTGTGCGGCTCCGGAAACAGGCCCTTGTCCGGACCCCGTCAGGCATTCCGGAGTCTTCCTGAACCCGGAACTCGCCAGCGTCCCAGGACCCTGCCCACCTGCCCCTACAGAATCGTTTGGCACCTGTGAGGTGGCGTGGGGGTAGCCTGTGCGGAGTGCCCGTAAGTTTCCCTTAAAAACCCTTCTGTTCGCCAGGCCGGAGTGGCGGTTTCTTCTTGGGCGTCTGCTTCTTGGGCGTCTCCCTGCCCTCTGCTCGGGGAGAGATGGGGAGCGAAAGCTGCGGGGACACCTGAGCGCCATCTTTCAGGAACTTGCTTCATTCCTCTTGAGAAACACCTGAGAGTGGAACTGCTGGGCCACTGGGTCGGTATGTGTTAATTTTAAGAGAAACTTCCAAAAAGGCCCCCCGAGATCGCACCATCGTTTCCTCCTGTTCTTTGCAGCAGCAAGCGGGGACGAGGGCCGGACGATCCAGAAGCTTCGGAGGTAACAAGCCGGTGCCAATGGCCGTATCTGGTCCTCAGGTTATTAACCATGAGGCGCTGCACGCATTGCTGGACTTCCCATTTTTCTAGAACGAGCACAATCTCTGGCCCTGTTGGCCCCGTGCTCCCCCGTTTGGAGCTGAGTAGTGGCTGTCCCCTTCAGCTGGGACACGTGCCCCCCGTTTGGAGCTGAGTAGTGGCTGTCCCCTTCAGCTGGGACACGTGCCCCCCGTTTGGAGCTGAGTAGTGGCTGTCCCCTTCAGCTGGGACACGTGCCCCCCGTTTGGAGCTGAGTAGTGGCTGTCCCCTTCAGCTGGGACACGTGCCCCCCGTTTGGAGCTGAGTAGTGGCTGTCCCCTTCAGCTGGGACACGTGTTCCCAGTCGGCCACAGCCCTGCTGCCTGCCTCACTCACCGGCTGGCCTTCTGTGTGGGCACCGGGACCCTGGGACACACCCATCGCCCCCTAGGCCCCAAGGACTCAGGACCAGAGCCAAGCTGCTGACGCATCCTGCGGCCTTCCTGGGATCGTGCCTCTGGAGGCAGATCGCAGTGTCAGGCCATCTGTCTGTCCCGCTTCTGTCCATCTGTGCGACCCATTCTCCCTCCCCGACCCGGGCAGGCCACCCCCCTGCAGGCCCCCACTCGTGCTGGTGTCAGTTTCATGGCCAGGCTTTGTGCAACCAGCCACCCTCGTCTGGTGGACACAGCTCTGGGTTCAAATCCTGGCTCTGCCGCTTACTGGCTTGGAGCCTGTGGGCGAGTTTTCTCATCGGTGAACTGGGGATAATAACAGGATCTGTCTTCGAGGGTGACTGGGGAGATGGGTGAGCCCTGGACAGAACCTGCGTGTGTGCCACCGGCCTCCTGAGCCCCTCTGTGCCAGGACTGCAGCCCAGGCCCAGGCTCAGGGCTGTGGCCATGACTCTGCTCTGGCCGTGGCTGCCTGTGCCACGTGGGCCTGCTGTGGCCACATCTTCAGATGATCCCACCACGTGGGACATCCAGACCTGTTGAAAGTCTCGTGTTTTGCAAGTGGTGTTTTCCACCTTGAATGCTCTGAGTGCCCCGCAAAAGCCTTCCTCTGTCCCCGCCTGTCCTGGAGTCGTGGGCGACACGGGCCCCGGCCGTGGCCTGGCCACCCCTGACAGCTGCTCCGGACTCCAGACGCCTGTCTTTGCACCGCCTTGGTCTGGGGAGCACAGGACTGGGGGCTGAACAAAGAAGGTCACTGTTACTGCCACAGAGGCTGGGCTGCTCTCCTGGGACTTCTCTGTCCCCTGCCTCCCCCGACAGCATCTGCCCCACCCCCAGCTGTCCCAAGCCCGCCTGTCCCCGGAAAGGAGGCGGGCCGTGGGAGAGGGGGTGAGTGAAGCTGGGTGGTGCCTGTTAGGGTCGCCGAAGGAGGAACGCACTAGGCCCAAAGTGGTAAAGAATTATAAATTTATTAGGGCACCTGGAGACAGGTGGGCCTCGCCTCCAGATGGCGCCAGCCCCCAGGGATGGGGCCAGAGGCTTTAAAGGACTCTAGGTGGGCTTTTTCAGGTGGGGGGACTCTGGGCGGGTCTGGATCCTGGGAAGGTCCGGAGGGGAGAGGTAATTGTGGTCTTAGCAAGTGGGATGTGGTCTCAGCAAGTGGGATGTGGTCAAAGCAAGTGGGATGTGGTCGAAGCAAAAGGGAATGTCGGTTGTGAGTGGTCTGAAGGTCAGTTCCCAGGGGAGGGGGTATTGATTCAATTATCTGATCAGACCCAAGAGTGCCCTTCAGGAGGCTGAGGGCAGAGCTCGGGGCCTGCCACCTTCCCGCAGGGGCTGGTCTCAGCTCCAGCTCAGGGTTGGGCTGGGCCCAGCTCTCCCTGTCCCTGGAAAGATCATTCTCACTTTCCCTAATCTCAGCTGCAGTGGAATTTGGAGTTTGACCTGCAAGAAAGTCCACCAGTTGCAGGTGGGGCAGGAGGGAGGCCGCCACTGCCCTCCCCAGCTCCGGCTGCAGGGAGAGGAGCTGGCGTCCCCTCCTCACTGTGGGCGCTGCCTCCTCCTGCCTCCGAAGCCACCAGGCCCCAGAGCAGGGGGCCCACACCCAGAGGAAGGTAAGACCCCACCAATGCTCATTTTGCAAACTGGGAGCAGCCTGGAGACAGGACCCAGAGAGGCAGGAGCCCTGCCGCTGAGAGGCACCCCGGGCTCGCAGCTCCTCTCCTCAGAGACGACTCCTCACCAGCAGGCAGATGGTGTTTGGAGGTGGGCACAGCCAGCGGCACCAGCGGTGGGCCCCACTTTTCCCACTGGCCGCGTCACTGGCCAGCCGCTGAGCCGCAGGTATGGAGGACCCAGGGAAGGGGCAGGGGATGATCTACGTAACAATAAGCCCGTGGTTCCTGCAGCGCAGCTGCTGTTGACTGCAAGCAAAAGGGGATTCCACCGGCACCTGCTGGGCACGGGTGGCGGGTCTTGGCCTGGTCCAATGGGCACAGTCACCCTTTGAGGGCACGGCCCGTGAATCACAGAGGGAGCTGAGCGCCTTTAAGAAATGGGCCCAAGGTCTCTCAGAGTGGCAGCACTGGGACTCAAGCCCCGGGACTGTGAGCTAACCATGACACCAGATTCCCAGTGGCTTTCTGCTGGATGGTTTGGGGCAGCGGTTGGGAGAGGTGTCCCGCAAAGGGGGTCCTGGGGATGTGTTCTGGGGGGCGGGGAGGTGGGTCATGATGCACCAGGGCATGTGGCCAGGCTCTGAAAACCCCATGCTGCCGTCTCACAAACGTTTACTGAGGGCTGCTGTTACAGAGCAAAATTCAGATTCAACTGAGTCCTCCTGCAGGTCTAATCAGCTTCATCCAGGGGTTCGTGGATGGGGCAGCAGCCCCTCCGGCAACCAGATGGGCACTTCGAGGGGCTGTCCAAAGCGAGCGGTTTATTTAGGAGACAGAGGGCGGGACTAAGAAGTTAACAAGTGGATTACTTCAGGCCTGGACAGTGTCCCGTCGGGGAAGGCGAATGACCTCTGTAGTGCTGACCAGGGAATTCCAGGCGGTTGGTCTAAGTTCCACTCCCTGGAGAGGCTGAGCCGGCATGCAGGCTGGCTTTGCTTGGGTTTGGAGACAGGGCTGAGCCACAGGGACTCCATTGGGCTGTTTCTCTTTCTCACTCTGCTTTGGAGGCCCAATGTGCGTCTTCCCTTACAGTGCAGGGGAGACAGGCGGTAATGAGAGTCGTGCACATGTCATGCTTGCCTCAGTGGTGATGAGGAGTCATGTTTGCTGTCAGGACAAATAACTTAAGGGCCAAACTTAGGTTGAGGTCAAGAGAAGGCTCTTTGGGGTGACATCTGAAGGGTGAGTAGGAGTTCATCAAGCCAAGAGTGTAGGGAACAGCATGTCAGGCAGAGGGAACAGAATGGCAAAGACCCTGAGGTATGAAATGCTGCTCAAGGGGTAAAAAGAAGGCCCATGTGAGAGGGGCAGGGCCTCAGCAGAGCAGGCACAGGGGTGTTCCAAGCAGGAAAGTGATCTGATCTGACCTGACGGAGGTTCCGTGTGAGGGTGGACTTGAAGCAAGAGTGGTACCAGGTAGGCACGACGGGAGGTTCCTGCTTGAGTGGTTTGGACGAAAGAGAGAAGCCAAGGTGGGGATGCCCAGCAAGGGATGGATTCGGGCGGTACCTTGGGGGTGGAATCGGGTGGGATGAAGAGTAAATGGACTGTGGGACCGGGACGGGGAAGCAGGTTGCGGGCCCAGGAAGAGGGTGGGAGGAGTGGCACTCAGTGGGACCGGAGGAGAAGCGCCAACAGGCTGGTGTCCAGATCGGACAGTTCAGTCTGCAGTGCCGGCTGCACCCCCTTAGATGCCACGCTGGCCTTTGGATAGACAGGTGTAGAGCTCACCAGGTGCTCTTGTGACTGTTGGTCTCCCCGGGATTTGTAGACGAGATCATCTCTGGAGGGACAGGAGGTGGAGCAGAAAGCTGGCCCAAGGTCACACCGAGTGGCAGGGCGCTCACACGGGGTGAGCTCCCGTTAGCGGCTGGGGACAGCTGCCACTCCCTGCCCTGCCCGTGGCACCTTCCCTAACACAGCCGGTCCTGGGCCAGCACGCGGCCCTTCCCAACGGGCCGGGACGGTGTGGCCTCCGCTCCGACCGAAAGTCCCCAGGATCGTCCTCCCTTCCTTTGTCTGAGGACCAGTCGCCGATGAACCCAGAGCACCCGCTGCTCAGGCTGGCAGAGAGGTCCTCCAGGTCCTCCCTCTGCAGCTCCAGGCCCAGCCGCCGCTCCACCTCCCAGAATGGATCCGCCCCGGCTGGGCTGCCTCCACCACAGCCTCGCTGGGCATCCCAGACCCGAGCTGGTTACCAGCCGGGCTGCGGAGATGGCAGCCACCTCCACTGGGCACCACAGGGGATGCTGGAGGGTGAGTGGCTGCGGCTGGAGTTCCGCCGTTTCCACCCTGTACTTCTGCCAGAGCCAGCGTGCAGGCCGGGCTGGCAGCTCAGGGGGGCCGGTTTGGAACCCCACATCAGAGCTTTAGGTGGCCTTGGCCCAGGACCGTCCGTGTTTCCTGTATGTGTTCCCGGGGGGCCCTCAGACCTGACCTCTCAGGGGTGCTGTGTGCTTCAAAGGAGACACACACAGGTGGGGGCCGGGTCTTCCTGACCTCAAAGTCCATGCTCTTTTTCTAAATGGTTTTAGAAGAAGGAAGGGACAGATCAAGTACTCTGGACCTAATCATCCTATCTAATAAAGAGGGAATATGCTAACTGACTGCCATGCCCTCAAAGATGGCAGCACCCACAGCCACAAGATGGCGGTGCCCAGTCCCCTCAGCCCCACTGGGGTGGCAGGCGTGTGGCACAGCCGATCCCGCCCTCAGGTGGGTCCAGCTGCTCTGAACGCCTGCCTCCAGAGTCCCCCAGTCCCCTCAGCCCTCCAGTCCCCCAGGGCTGGCTTGAGGCACAGGCAAGCCTCGGATGGTGGCTGCCCAGCCACCCAGGGCCAGCAGAGGCTTGCGCTGCCGGCAGTAGCAGCAGCAGAGGTGTGATGGGGGCGTTGCCTTCCCCTGGTCGCCGGGTCGCCTCCTGCCCCTGAGGGCTCCCGGACTGTGAGAGGGGGCAGGCCGGGCTGAGGGACACCCCCCTCCAGTGCATGAATTTTCATGCACCGGGCCTCTAGTGTTATATAATGAGCTTTCAACAAACCTGTGACACACGTCAGATTATTAGCCCATTCATAGATGGGGAAACAGCCTCAGAGAGGTTGCTGGCCCACAATCTCGGAGCGAACACTAGTAAGAGGCAGAGGAGGGACCTGAAGGGCAGTGCCACTCGAACCTCATCACACTGTCACAACAGCCTGAAGCTGGACTTTGTGGTTTGATGGCCACTGTCCCCACTCAGTGCAGGCCGTCCGAGGCTCTCGTCTCTCTCTGCCCCAGCTTCTGTGCCTGCCTGTGAGTTTGTGATCCTCGGCAGCTGTGCCACGTCCTAGCCAAACACTGCACACTGCCTGTGTCTCTGAATGTATTGAATACACAGGCGGTTTTATGCTGTAAATCTTGTTCGTTTCTTTTACTTTCGTTATGAAATGTTTCAGAGGCACAAGTTATAAAGGATAATAAACCCCCACAGTGCATACCACACAGGAGCGAACGCTGCCCAGGCCCCGCCCCCTGCCCGCACAGCCGGCGGTGGAAAATTCCCACATCTGCGATGTGGATTATGTAACCCGCTGAGGGAAGAGGGTAAGTGGCCCGGCAGGCTCGCTTTTGTTCTTTGGCCCATCGGTGGCCCTAAGGGAGGGTGTTCTTGCAAACAAAACCATTGTTATTGAGCCTGCTTTGCAGACTCTTTCTTCCCATCCAGGGAGCGTCCCTCGGAGCGCCCCTCACAAAACATGAAGCAGGAGCCCACCCCAGTGTGCCCACCTGGGGCCGATGCGAGGGGCAACAGGCCCTGGTGTCATTTCATCGCATGGGTCTGGCCACACGTGCTGCACGGGGCCAGGTCCGCCTTGCTCACCACGTTGCCCTCCATGCCTAGCACAGAGCCTGGCACACAGCTGGTGCCTAATGAGTGTTTGTTCACTGAGTCCCCAAGGCTTAACATGGAGCCTAGCACACAGTTGGTGTCTAATGAGTGCTTATGGAAAAGACACAGAGAAAGAGAGCCAAGAACTGAAGGAGAGGAGAGAAGGAGAGAGGGGCCAGAGAGGGATAAAAGAGACAGACCTGCCAGCGTTGGATGATGCAACGAGCTTCAGCTGAAGACCCACACCTGGCACGTACTGTGGCCTCGAAGCAAGTGGCACCGCAGGCCCAAGGCCCAGCTCACTGTCAGCTCTTGGGGCCTCGTTTCCCACCTGCAGGGTGGATGTGTCATGTGCTCGCTCACCGCTGGCGAGGAGGAGATGAGAGCACATGTGTACCAGGTGTTCGATGGCAGGGCCATGGCTTTGCTGGAGAGCGGGCACTTTGCATGCTCTGCCTGGGAGCTTGTGGCCAGGGCAGCAGCACCGGGGCTCTGTGGTTTCTCTGGTCTGTGCTCCTATCCCCACATGAGGAGGCAGCCCGTCCCTCCTGGCCCCAGCAGGCCCCACCTCCTGGGACTCAGGAAGAGCCTAGAGCGCACCAGCCTGCCCAGCAATGAGTAACTTGTTTATCTGCCCCACCCCTCCCGGTGCCTGGCAGGCAGAGGCCTTCTAGAGGGGCTGGGGACTGGGAGGGCTGCCCCTCCTCACCCTCCCTCCCATTTAGACCTGCTGGCTTCTAGAACAATCTATCTCAAGCCCCAATTAAGCTGCTTCCTAAGCCCCTTGTTCTCAGTTCTCGTGGTTGGGAGCAGCAGGTTGCCAGTTTGAAAATGCAGGCTCTGAAGTCAGACAGGTCTGGATCTGAGCCTGAGCCCTGGGAGCCTCCTCCCAGCCTCAGCGAGAGAAGTTCAAAGCTACCCTTGGGGGGGTGGGGAACTCAAAGATCGCCGAGCCCCCCCTGAGGCGGCTTCTCTAAGCGAACCCAGCCGTACGCAGGCCTGGCGCTGGGTCTCCAGGGGACGCGGGCTGTCAGCGCTATGGCCTCGGCGGGTAGAGGCCAGGGCTGCTGCAAGCACCCTGCAGTGCCAGAGTGGAACACAGCTACCCCGTCCCACGGGCAATAGTAGTGAAGACCAGCAGCGACAAGGACAGGAAAACCCTGCACAGCAGCCGGCCGCTCTGTTTGCAGTTCTGATCAGAAGCAGGAAACTGCTCCCGGTTCTTCCCCTCACATTCCCTGTCCTGAGTACCCGCAGTGACCACATACCCTCCTGCCCACTTCCTGCTTCTAGTCAGACCTCCCACTGACCACGCCGCTTCCTGGTTCAAAATCCTCCGATGGACGCCCCTGGCTCAGCAGGGTGCAGTGGGCCCGTGGCTGCTCCCCCCACAGAGGCGTTTTGAAAATTTGTGGGACACCTCTTGGTTGTCACGATGGTTTGGGACACTGCTGGCATTCAGTGCACGGAGGCCAGAGAAGGCAGCCACCCCGAAACGCACAGAGCTGCCCCGGGCGGCCCTTCCTGACATCCCACCAGACGTTCGGTGGGCGAAGCCTGCTTAGAACTCTCTGAAGCTGGAGCCGACGTCTAGCTTACGCAGCGCCATACGTGGGGCACTTTCGATGTAATATCCCGGCTGTTTATTTCCCACACTGGTCAGATATTTTTCAGGGAGCTCTGCCTTACGTTAGGAGCATGGTATCTGTGGCACTTGCTTGGACTTCCCCATAATGTTTAAAATCACAAAGCACTTTCACACATTTAAACATTTGGTGGATACAAGCTCTAGTCGTGTTTGCAAACTCGCTCTGTATTCCGTGCTTCTGGAAGACAATGGCTTCTGTGTCTCCTATCTCTCTTCAGAGGCCCTTTCGCACAGTTGAAAGCATCAGACCGCCCTTTGCGTCTTCCGGGGGCATCAGAGCAGTTTCCGGTTGAAGCAGGATTATTCTATCATAAATCGTCCTTTTATTTCTCAGACAAGTTTCCCTGAGTCCTCTGACCCCTTCTGGCAAGTGATTTGAACCCAAGGCGAGTGTGAGTGTCCTGGAACCTCCAACCTACAGCCAGTCAGTCGGAAGCACAGGTGACGACTTGGACGTGTGTGTGTGTGGGGGGGGGGGTGGGAATGGGGGACAGTCTTGTAGGTCCAAATCCTTAACCTTAATCTTGTGGGTCTCAGAGTCATTTTTAAGGGCTAATACAAAATACTTGTTATAAAAATGGGTTTGAAAGGATGAGACCACTGACTTTATATTGTCCTGTAAATGACACCAAAGGGCTGTGCAACTGCCTTCATGTCTGACCAGCTTCACTGCCCCTCCCCCCCACCGTAATACTCAGGCAAGGGTCTGCTGGTTCTTTAAATGGGTCCTGCTCATCACACCTCACTGTCTGCAGGTGCTGTGATCTCAGCCCTGAAAGCTCCCCAGCCCTCACCCCCCCCCCACCCCCCCCGTCCACACAGGACCACCTACTCATCCACCAAAACCCAGGTCAGGTGCTGCATCTCCATGGAAGAGCAGGCGTCCTAGCTTCCCTCCACCTTGTGGAGAATAGTAACAGGAGCGCTACAAGGTGCTGAGCGCAGCTGAGCAAGCGCAGTGCTCACACATCACAGGCTCACGGCAACCTGGGAATTAGCGGTCTGAGAGCCAGGCAGTCATAATTTGCCCGTGACCTGCTCATTCACAAGAGCGTTAGGAAGTCAACCACTGGAGCAGCTGGTTCAGTTCAGTATTTACAAGTAAGAGGGAAAACTCAGGTTTAAACTTCCCGCGTGGTCAGTACTGGACTGTGCCGGGAGGAAGGAGGGAACGCCGGGGGCAGGGTGAGCCCGCTGCGTCCAATCGCCTCAGGGTCACGGGCCTCGCCCTCGCACCCTCCCTGTACCTATGATCAGAAATGAATAAATTGTTTTCAAAGAAATAAAAACAGCACAAGCTTATTACCTTATAGTTCTGAAAGCCATACGTTTCTAGTGGGTCTTAAAGGGCCGGACTCCTGTGCGTTCTAGGGGAGAATCCATTAATTTGCTTTTTCAGTGTCTAGCAGCCACCTGCTGCCCTTGGCTTCCGGCTCTATTATTCCACCTTTAAAGCCAGCAGCATTGGGCCAAATCCTCCTCACACTGTCCTCTCTGACTTCCTCTCCCACGTGGAAGGACCCGTGGTAGCACAGTCCCTCTCAGAGCATTAGGACATGCTCCCTATTGGAAGGAGAGCTGGTTAGCAACCTTAATTTCATCTGCAAACTTCATTGCCCTTTGTCATGTGACTTATTTTTGTTAATCTTCACCAGAGGATATTTTTCCTATTGATTTTTTTAGAGAGAGTGGAAGAGAAGGGGAGGGACATAGAAAGGGAAACATTGATGTGAGAGAGACACATTGATTGGTTGCCTCCTGCATGAGCCCGGCTCCAGGGATCGAGCCTGCCACCGAGGTACGTGTCCTAGACCGGAATCGAACCCGAGACCCTTGAGTCCTCAGGCCGATGCTCTATCCATTGAGAAAAACCGGCTAGGGCCTTTGCCATGTACCTTAACATATTCACAGGTTCTGGGGATTGGGATATAAAGACCTTTGAGGCGACATAATTCTGCCCACCACAGGGATGCCTTAAATCACCCATGAAAGTGCAGTGCGCTGCGAAACAGCTCAGAACAGTGATTCAAAACGGATCCTGGAGCAACTCGCAGCTCTACCACTGAGCTCTAGTACCTTGGGCAACTTCCCTAACTTCTCTGTGCTTCAGTTTTGCCATCTGGAAAATGGTAGAACAACAGTGCCCACTTTGCAGATTCGTAAACACTTAGAATAAGGCCTGGCATGCAGTAGGTGTTATATAGTCATTTGCTAAATCTATACAATTTTATTGGAACAAGTTTGTAGAGTCTGGCCAAGCCTCTGACACCATTGTTGGCTAGGCCTTGACCTGGCTTTCAGGTACCTGGGAATCAGAAACTGACGCAGGCATCTTGTTTTTCTGTCATTCCTGTCGTGTTTGTTAAGTGGCAGAGGTGATGAAACCATCTGTACTATTTAAATTGTTCATACTTCTTTATATTTTGCCGAGTGTGTGATTAAATTGGTGAAAATTAACTATGGATTTGATAAAACGTCACTGTAAACATTTGCTGAGTGAATGAGTGAAGGGCTGGATGAATCTACCCTCAGCTTTGTCTCCTCCCACATCCCTCCCGGTGCGTTGCTGTGCTGGGCTGTCCCAAGGAGGCAGGGAGCGGGTGAGAGAGTGGTGCTGGGCTCCAGGTCTGACGCGCTTGTGACCTCCCACAGGATGGAAAGCGTGTTCAGCACCACGGAGAGCGGCCCCGGCAGCCCTCGGCCCACACAGCCGGATCCCCTGGAGGCCTTTCCCCAGAGGAGCCTGGAGGCAGGTGACATCGCGGTGCTGGCTCTGTACTTCCTCTTCGTCCTGGCCGTGGGACTGTGGGTAAGCCAGCCAGGGGCGGCAGAGAGGGGAAGAAACTACATTCAAAACTTTACATTTTAAAAAATGCACTGGAGGTTGACTCTGGGTCGGGTGCGAAGTTAGGCACTTCACTTATGTAATCTCCTGTAATATGCACAGGTCCTAATGAAGAAGATACTGTTACCATAGATATGGAAACTGAGGCTCGGAGAATTTCAGTTTCTTATTCTGTTGGGAAGTTAGGAGAGCAGGGGTTAACATCCACATCTCCTTCACTTTGAAGCCCATGCTCTTTTTCTAAAGGAAGTTTTTCTTTAGTCACATGATTCAAAATAAAAACAACTTTAAAATGAGATACAGTGCAAAATCTCAAGACTGCCCTTCCCTCCATGGGTAACCACTGTCATTAATTCTGTAGTAAATTAGTGTAGTCTCTCATAGCTTCTTTATGCAAAATCCAAATAAATATTGTGTACATTTTCCTCCTTTAAAAATAGAAGGCAGCCCTAGCTGGTTTGGCTCAGTGGATAGAGCCTTGGCCTGCGCTCCGAAGGGTCCCGGGTTCGATTCCGGTCAAGGGCAGTACCTTGATTGCAGGCTCCTAAGGCAACCAATCGATGTGTTTCTCTCACATCGATATTTCTCTCTGTCTTTCCCTCTCTCATCCACTCTCTAAAAATCAATGGAAAATCTCCTCAGGTGAGGATTAAAAAAAAAAAGTCCATATTTGTCTCTTGTTACCTTTTCTTGTCTTGATATCTATTTTGTCTAAATACAGCCACACTCACTTTCCTCTGAATACCGTTTGCTTCGAGTACCATCTTCCACCCCTTCTCATTAAGCCTCTGTCTGCTTTTGGAGCTGAGTTGGGCCTCCTGAAGGCAGCACACAGTGGGTCTTGCTTCCTAATCCATTTAGCTACTCTGTGCCTTTTGATTGGTGAGCTCAGTCCTTTTTCTTCTGACACATCTTATCTTCACCCACCTGCACACGTTCTGTCCTTTCCCTCCCCACTTTCGGTGTTTTTGCTATCACACGTTATCCCTTTTTACGTTGTGCATTCATTACCAAATTGCAGTAGCTATAGTTATTGTTAATGCTTTCCCCTTTAACCTCTATGTTCTAATTAAGTGTTTAACACCCTACTCTGAAATAGAGTTGCAGTTTTCTGCTTCAGTCTGTCTCTCAACTTACTCAGTTTTGTCATTTTGGTTCAGGGGGAAGAGCTCCTTCCAACATTTCTTGTAATCAGATCCCTCAACTTTTATTTATCCGGGAAGCCTTTATTTCTCCTTAATCTAAAGGACAACTTTGCTTAACAAGGGTATATTATTCTCGGCTGATGGTTGCCATCTTTCAATATTTTGAATATATCATTCCACTCTTTCCTGGCCTATATGGTTTCTTCTGACAAATCTGATGGAGGTTCCTTGATAGGCTACTGAATTTCTTTCCCTGGATGCCTTGAGAATTCTTTCTTTATCAGTAACTTTTTACAGTTTTAACATAATGTGTCTTGGAGAGGTCTTTTTGAATTGAGATAAGTAGGTGTTCTGTTAGCTTCCTGTACTTGAATGTAGTTTCTTTTCTAGGTTTGGGAAGTTCTCATCAATTATTTGTTTGAATAGACTCTCTGTTCCCTTCACTCTCTCTTCCCTTCTGGGAGACCCATTATCTTATGTTGCCCTTCCTAATGAAATTAGATAGCTCTCATAGGGTTCTTTCTTTTTTTTAAAAAATGCATAGTTATCTCTTTTTCTCCACCTGAATCATTTCTAGATTTCTGTCTTCAAGCTTGCCAACTCTCTCTTCCATATGGTCTGCTCTGTTTTCAATTGTTCTAATGAATTGTTTATCTCATTTATTGAGTTCTTCAGAACTTCTGATTGTTTTTTTCTTGGAAGCTCTTTATTTCTCCTTCAATTTTAAATGTTTGCTTTGCTTGGTAGAGTAATCTTGGTTGTAGGTCCTTGCTTTTCATCACTTTGAATATTCTGTGCCAATCTCCTCTGGCCTGCAAAGTTTCTGTTGGGAAAGCAGCTGACATTTATGGGAGTTCCCTTATAGGTAACCAACTGTCTTTCTCTTGCTGCTTTTAAGATTTTCTCTTTTGGTATTTTAATTATGATGTGTCTGGGCATGGGCCTCTTTGGGTTCATCTTGTTTGGGACTCTCTGTGTTTTCTGGGCTTGTATGTCTATTTCCTTCACCAGGTTAGGGAGGGTTTCAGCCATTATTTCTTCACAAAGGTCCTTGATCCCTTGCTCTCTCTCTTCTCCTTCTGGTACCCCTATGATGTAGATGTTGTTATGCTTCATGTTGGCACAAAGGTCTCTTAAACTGTTCTTATTTTTTTATTCTTTTTTTCTTCTTGCTGCTCTGATGGGGTGTGTTTTTTCCTACCTTGTCTTCCAAATCACTGATTTGATCCTCTGCTTCATCCAGCCAACTGTTTATTCCTTCCAGTGTATTATTACTATTACTATTACTATTATTATTATTATTAATCCTCACATGAAATCTCCCCTACCCCATTGATTTTTAGAGACAGTGGAAGGGAGGGAGGGGGAAAGAAAGAGAGAACAATGGTGCAAGAGAGACACATTGACTGGTTGCCTCCCACATGCACCCCACAGGGGCTGGGGATTGAACCTACAACCCAGGCACACGCCCTTGACTTGGAATAGAACCTGCGACCCTTTGGTACCCTTTGATGCTCTATCACCAAGCCACACTGGCCAGGGCCCTTCCAGTGTATTTTTTATTTTAGATATTCTATTCTTCCTTTCTGACTGGTTCATTTTTATGGTTTCTGTGTCCTTTTTCATGCTGTTGAGCATTCTTATAACCATTGGTTTGAACTCTACATCTAATAAATTGCTTGCCTCCATTTCATTTAGCTCTTTTTCTGGAGATGTCTCCCGTTCTTTCATTTGGGGCTTGTTTCTTTGTCTCCCCATTTGGCTGCTTCTTTTGTTTGTTTCTATGTATTAGGTAGATCTGCTGTGACTCCCCATCTTGGTGGGGTGGCCTTATGTACTGCATGTCTTGTGGGATCCAGTGGTGCAGTCTCCTTGATCACCTGAGATGGGTGCTCCAGGAATGTCCCTGGTGTAGGTTATGTGGTCCTTCTGTTGTAACTGAGTCTTGATTGCTGTTGGCCCTTTCATGCATGGGACCCACCCTGTGACTGGCTGACTGTGAGGCTTAACCCTGACCTCTGGTGAGCTGCTCTGCAGATGCTGACCACACGAAGCAGAATTCACCTCTGCAGGGTCTGGTGCCTGCTGCGTCTCCCTGTGGATATGAGGCTTGTAAGGCTTATTGGAGCCTGCTCCGATGTTGTCTGAAGCTGGCCCCTGGGTGTGTTGGTTCTGGGGCTCTTTGGAGGGACTCTGGTGCAGGCCAATGTCAGACGCTGCCTGTGACTGGCCCTGGTGGAGCTACAACTGATCCACAGTTTGAGAGCTGCCTCTATGGGGCCTGGGTGTACACAGGAAGGATGAAGCTGCACACCAAGGCTGGCTTTTACCAGCACCGGCCCAAGGTCAGCAAAAGGCCCAAGGCACCTCAAGATCCACCTCTGCCTGCTGGTTGCCTGACAGGCTCAGTCTGAAGGAGCCTCTGGTGGTGCTGGAGTTGCGTGAGGTAGGTTTGCAGTGAGTTACCATGTAGGGGCAAGTGATGGTCACCAGATTGATACAGGTTCACACTCAGTGCCAGTCTGAGGCCACTCAGCTAATGTCCCCAGGTATACCAAGTCTGTTTGCCACCTGATGGGTGCTTGCATACTTTTGTGATGGGATGGGGGTCTCAGGGAGTCATCAGAGTGGGGGCCAGCAGAATTCAGGCCCAAACAGACCGAGATTTGGTTGTGTGAAGCGGGGGCTCTGCTGGGTTGGGCATGTGAGGAATAATGGCCCCTGTTCAAGAGCCACACAACTCAGTCTGTCACAGATTGTGCTGGGAGGAGACTGAGCTCAGTAAGGTGGGGCTTCCGGGAGCTGGGAGGATGGGGCTAGTGAATCTCCTTGAAGGGGAGGTGCTGGCCAGGCTTTGGGGAAGTTGGGGGGTGTGGGATCCACCCCAAAGCCATACAACTTGGTCACTGACACCTGCTACGTCTGCCCAGACCTCTACATTCTGGCCAAAGCAGCTGACTCCTCAGCAGGGCCCAAGCTCCACAGGATGCAGTGACAGGGAGACTAGAGGGTGGGGCTTTTGCATTCCCCCTGGCTGGTGTCCTATGGGAGGGAATGTTCCACCCAGGGAAGATGGTGTTCTGCAGAATGGGAGAGGGACGCAGCACAGGGATTCTGCCAGTTGTCCCTTCAGCTCTCTCCCCAGAGCCACAAACCCTAGACTCTCCTCATGTGACTCTAGTCCATTCCGCTGTCCCTTTGCTGGAGCCCAGAGTGAGTGACTGCAGATAAAATTTTGTGCATTGGCCCTTTAAGAGGGCACTTATGTCTCTAGTGGACTCTCGTCTCTCCCTGACTGGCAGGAGCCCTGCTGCTTTCACAGCCAGATGTTATGTGGGCGCCTCTTCCTGGCTCTTTGCTCAGAGAGAACCCCCTGAAGCTGAGCACCTCAGCCACCATCTCTGGTTGTGGGGCCAGCCCTTTTTTGTCTCTGCTCTTCCTACCCATCAGGATGTGGCTTTTTCTGTAAATCCTTGGTTATAAGACTCCTCTTCAGCTAGTCTTCAGATTATTCTATAATTCAGTTGTAATTCCACTTTGGTGTTGGGAGGAGGTGAGTGTAGCTTCCACCTGCTCCACTGCCATCTTAGATTCTCTGTTTGGTTCTTTTTTATAGTTTCAATCTCTTTAGTAAAGTACTCTTCCATTTATTAATTGTATCCCTGAGCTCACTGAGCTGCCTTTCTGAGTTTCTTAGTATCTTATTGAGTTTTTTCATGACTATTTCAAATTCTCTGTCATTTAGATCCTAATTTCCGTGACTTTGAGTTTGGTTTATGGACAATTGTCATTTATTTCTGTGCTACTATGTTACCTTGGTTGCTCATGCGGCTTGATGGGTTGTTCCTCTACTGACACATTTGAAAAACTGAACACTTTTTCTATTTAGGAACCATTTTGATTTTTAATAATTTGGTAGGTTGATAATTAGAGGCCTTTTTAAAAAATATATATTTTATTGATTTTTTACAGAGAGGAAGTGAGAGGGATAGAGAGCTAGAAACATCGATGAGAGAGAAACATCGATCACTGACTCCTGCACACCCCCTACTGGGGATGTGCCCGCAACCAAGGTACATGCCCTTGACCGGAATTGAACCCGGGACCTTTCAGTTCGCAAGCCGATGGTCCATCCACTGAACCAAACCGGTTTCGGCTAGAGGCCTTTTTTTGTTTGTTTGTTTTCCAGCAGAAAAACTTCCTTGCCTGTGTTACTTGTGCCTCTTGGGTCCTGGTGGAGGGGTGTCACTGTGGTCATGGGAGAGCAGGATGGTGGGTGCCCCTGCTGTGCCCAGGTCACCTGGGTCTCAGGGCACCACCGCCATGCTGTGGGGTGTGGCTGGCTGGGGAGAGCCAGGTTCACGAGCCCACTGTGCTGTTACGTGTTTCCCTATGACTACCGGCACCACCGAGCTGAACCAAGAAGCCATAGGTGTGTCAGCTCCACCACGATCATGGGAGGGAGCCAGATTTTCAGGTGCTGACACTGCTTCTGCCCCTCTTACCCTCCCCAGGCTGTGTTGTGGGGCTGCACCCTGTTTTCTCCACCTCATCAGCTGGGGCTGTGGGCTCAGCTGCAGCAGCCAGGGGAACTGCATTAGCAGGCACCATCCCTGTCCTTCTTCCCATCCTGCCTCTTTACGCATTCCAACCCACCCTCCTTCGGATGCACTGTGTGTGGCTCTCTCAGGCATGCTAGTGTGTTGAGCAGAGGAACCTTGGTTGAATTATAGATGTCCAACTAATTATAGACACAGAGGGGGAGCCTCACTCTGCCATGATGCTGACATCATTCTATAGCAGGGGTCCTCATACTTTTTAAACAGGGGGCCAGTTCACTGTCCCTCAGACCGTTGGAGGGCCGGACTATAGTTTAAAAAAAACTATGAACAAATTCCTATGCACACTGCACATATCTTATTTTGAAGTAAAAAAACAAAACGGCAAAAACACCCGCATGTGGCCCGCGGGCCGTAGTTTGAGGACGTTCTATAGAGTCTATTTTCTATAGGAAGATTATTTGCAGGGATGAAAAGACACCATATCATGCCATCTTCCATCCAGTAAGAATCCTCTCACCAACATTCACACCCAGAAGCTCGGAGAAGTTAAACAACTTACTCAATATCACACAAACTACTCAGTGGTCAAAATGTCTGTATTAAAATACCTTCAATGCTAGGAAGCTTACTTCTAAAGATGGTTTTGTGGACCAGCTAAAAACATGGGCTCCAAAATCAGGCTGAGCTAGGCTTGAATTCCTATCCCTTCTGCTCTCTGGAAATGTGTCACTAGATAACTGACTTCAATTCTGAGCCTCAGTTCCTTACCAACTCCCAACCTCACGGGAGTTAATAAGAATTAAAATGAGATAATGCTTTGAAATGCTATGCAAGTGCTAACACAGAATAAATGATACACATTAGGAGATATTATAGATAAGCCATGGGTGTAAAACTAAAATGCCTGGGGATCAGTAGGTTATTATAAATGTGTGAAGCAGGGACTAGTAGGGGCTGTATTGACCTAAAGAGTCTGTCTCCTCTAAAAGTATTCAAATTAAAATCTTCTTTATAACCACAGGTCAAACAAAATCTGTTTGATGTTAAATCTGGCCTTTTGGACTCGCACTTGAACATCTGCAGCCTAGGGATGCCTCTGTTTGTTCTTATTTCCCCTCACCCACCCTTCCTCTTTGTTTTAGTCCACAGTGAAGACCAAAAGAGACACGGTGAAAGGCTACTTCCTAGCTGGAGGGGACATGATGTGGTGGCCTGTAAGTGAAACTTGTTTCAATTAAAGTCACTTCTCAAAGAATTTTCAAGTGCTGATGTTCTGTCTGGCCTTTGCCTTTTCAGGACTCTTTAGTTGCACATTGTGTGGAAGTTACAGTATAAACTAGTTCCAACCCAAATTTGTTTAATCAAAAAAGAATTTATCAGCTCACCTAAGGAAAAAAATCTAGGGTTTCAGTTTTGGCTGAGTACAGGGGCTCAAGTGATATTATTAAGACCTGGTTTCCCCCTCTATTTATTCCCCCCACCTCTATTTATTCTTTAAATTTCTATCTATCATCTCTCCTTCTGGATGGGTGCTATTCCCAAACAGACTCGACTTCATGTCAACAAGATGGTGGATGCTGCTGCTGACCTTCCATCTGCCTAAGTTCCAGCCCAGCATGGGAAGAGCATCTGCTTCCATGGAAGTATCCCTGGAAAATATCTCATTTCTGATTATGGCTTATGCCCATCCGCTGCCAATAACTGTGGCCAGGGTAGTTTGATGTGCTCACTGGCTCAAGCCTGGGTCACACACTCAATGCCTGGGCTAGGGGATGTGGAACCTCCCCTGAGGCATATATGATGAGAAATGAGAGGGACTAAAGTCTTAAGGAGATTTGGATGGTATGTTATTTTCAAGTAGATCTAAGGACATTGCCAAACACACGTGCACACACTAACTCACATCACCCATACACATCACATATATAGACAAGCCTCTACTTAGTAGACCCGGGGAAGGTGATCAAGAATAATACTTTTATGTATGATCCTAAAATAAGGGTTAACCTTTTGAACTAAGAAGAGGGAGAATATCCCCTGTTTGCAGTAAGTTAAAAAAAAAAATGCAGAGTTTAAGATGCAGAGAGATAATAGGTGTCTGGGCCTCTGGTCAGAATAGGTGTGGAGCTCCTTGAAAACCCCATTCCTCATGGAGCTGCTGGTATTTTCCTCTTCCTGAAGTTCCCTGGGAGACCCCAGTTGCAAGAGCAGCCTTTTCCCCAAGACATTTGTCAAAAACAATCAGTGGCAACTGTTTAACATTGCAACTGTCTGAGGCAGCAGTAACTGTTGGGGCATACAATGGACTAATGAAGGCACTTAAAGGAAAAGCCGGAGAATGAGACGTTCCTGGAGTGTTTTGAGAAGCTCTGACATAGTCCTGGGGATATAGAAGGCCATGTGATAGCCAGGGCATGCACATGCTCAGAAAAGACCCGAGAAGGTCCTGAGCGCTCACCTCCGGCCCACCTTGAGTCTCTGCATGAACAGAAAGTGAAAACTAGGACAGAAATACCCAGGTTGAGTGTTGAGAGCATACCCTGACATGGACACAAAGCTTTTTGGCAAAGACTGGGAAAACTATTTGTTTTAGATATGTAAGAAAATCTCTGCCTAGTTATTAACTGACCACTAAACTAAGCGGACACATGACAAAGAATGCAGACTTTCTAGAATTCATTCCAGAAAGTCTACAAACAAATAAACAGTAGTAACAACAACAAAAATTACTAAAACAATCAACTCAGGGGAATGAGGAACAATCAAATTTCTAGAGTTGCCACGTGATGTTATGTTAAATGTCCACTTTTAACAAAAAATTCGGAGTCATGCAAAAAAAATAAAGTATGATCTACATACAGGAAGAAAAGCAGTCCATGGAAAGTTGGACTTCCTGAATAAAGACACTAATCCTTCACAAACTCTTCTTTAGTCAAAGAAGGACTGAAAAATTGGGAACACAGCCTGTGTTCATTGATTTGAAGACTTAATATTGTTAAGATGGTAATATTTCCCAAACTGCTTGAGAGATTCAACATTCCAGCTGCCTTTTGTGATTGCAGAAATTGACAAGCAGGTCCAAAAATTTAGGTGGAAATGTAAAGACCCGGAATAGCCAAAACAATCTGGAAAAAGAACAAAGTTAGAGGATTCACATCTCCTGATTTCAATACTTACTACAAAACGACAATAATCAGAAAGAAATGTGGTAGTGGTGGAAGGATAGAGCAATAGAATAGAACTGGATGAAAACCAGAAAATCCACAGGAGGCCCAGGAGCCTCTCAGACAGTTCTGTCTCCTCTCCCTCTTAACCCCCCCATTTCTACTCTATCCCCATCCTCACCTCCACCCCTCTGGCTCTTGCTCAGTGCTCACCTGATCATGTCTCTGCCATGCCCCTTCCCTCAGCAGAGTGGCAGTGATGAGCGCATACCTGAACATGCCCCCACCCCACCCCACCCGGATTACACACGCTCAGTCTAAGGGACCAGTTCCAGATTCCCAGGAGAGAGAATGTCACCGGCCCAGCCTGGATGCCCAGGCCTATCTGGTCCAATCAACCGAGACCAGGGCTGGGGTCATCAAGTCCAGTCCCGGCCACTTAGAGTTGGACCCGAGGCCGGGCTCTCTGCTTTGCTGCTTTGGAAGCAAAGCTGGGATAACACAGGCCGCCTGATCCTCACGGGAAGCACTTCCTGCGACACCTGGCATCCTCCGCCCAGGGATGCCGCGTGCTGTGCGGCAGGGCCCTCCCCTCGGAGGCACAATCCACACTGCAGGCAGCATAGGCTCGCACGCTTATTATGCTAATTTATGGTAAGTGGAAGTAAGAGTCTTGGGGAAGGAGTCTTTTCTAATTTGAAGAAAAGGTACCAGATACGCTAGGGAGAGCCCTGCCTTCTCCCTCCTCCTCTGTCCTCTCTGGGGGGGGAGAAGAGGGGGGGTTGGGGGGGAGGGGGGAGGTTCCCAGACCTTGTCTCCAGCTTATAACCTGTCCGTCTCCCCACAGGTGGGTGCGTCCTTGTTTGCCAGCAACATAGGAAGTGGACATTTCGTAGGCCTGGCAGGGTCGGGCGCTGCGGCGGGCGTTTCCGTAGCTGCTTATGAGTTCAGTGTGAGTACTTACCGCGGAGCGGGCAGCTCCCCCGGCCAACAGGTAGATCCTGGGGCAGCTGTGAGCACGCCTGCCCCTTTAAAGCCAGAGCGGGGCCTTCTGGGACACGAACAGGAAGCATCAGGCACCCCGGGCCGCGGAAGTCAGCCTGACGACGGCGGGGCCTCGGCCGGGCGGTGTGCTCGAGGGGAGGGCCGTGCGAGGAAGCGCGAGGACGCAGGCCCGGGCTCGGCGCCATTTGCGGAGGCGGTGCTCTCATGCAAGCGCCCTTCGCCCCATAGTGAGCAACCTTCAGTGCTTACTCTGCGCTGACTTACGGCGCCGGACTCCAGTCCGGCTAGAGCCCGGCTGCCCGGGTTGGCGTCCTGGCTGCATCGCGTGCCAGCTGCGTGACCTCGGGCAAGGACTTAACCGCTCAGAGCCGGGGAGCCTGGCGAGTAAAACGGGGACATCACAGTCCCTGGCACTTGGCGACGATGTGAGGATGAGGGTGATGCCCGTAAAGGGGCGGGGCGGGAGGGGCGCTGCGCACAGTCGGGGCCCGTAGATCAGCTCAGCGACTTGCTTGCGACCACCCACTGAGGTCGGCCGCTCGGCGAGAGGAGAGGGTCCCAGAGCCCGCCCGGCTCCAGCCCTCCCGACGCCTCTCCGTGGAGGGGGGGCGTACACTTGGGTGAGGGGGGACGACGTGAGGTTTAGGGGACACTGTGCTGGCAAACGTTGCTGTCTCCGTTTGTCCCTGCGTCATCCCCTCTCCCATTTAAACATGGAAATATGACGTCCAGGGCGGGTGAGCCTCTCAGCCAGTAAGACGGACAGACGCGGAGGCCGAGCAGACCAGGTCACGGGAGGGGGCGCAGGAACCCCGGGGCGCCTGGCGGCCCAGCCGACTCCGTGTCCTCCGCAGGGCATATTTTCCGTGCTGACGCTGGCCTGGATCTTCCTCCCCATCTACATTGCAGGTCAGGTGAGTCAGGGGGCACCGCGGGCACAAAATGAGGAGCCCTTTGGGAAGGGACCAGCCTGCACTCCCTCCCTCCCCCAGCACCCGCCCCTCCTGCCCAGCGCCCCTCCTGCCCAGCGCCCCTCCTGCCCAGCGCCCCTCCTGCCCGGCGCCCCCTCCCGCCCGCCCCCTCCTCCCCAGCGCCCCTCTTCCCCAGCGCCCCTCCTGCCCAGCGCCCCTCTTCCCCAGCGCCCCTCCTGCCCAGCGCCCCTCCTCCCCAGCGCCCCTCTTCCCCAGCGCCCCTCCTGCCCAGCGCCCCTCCTGCCCAGCGCCCCTCTTCCCCGGCGCCCCTCTTCCCCGGCGCCCCTCCTGCCCGGCGCCCCTCCCGCCCGGCGCCCCTCCTCCCCGGCGCCCCTCCTGCCCGGCGCCCCTCCTGCCCAGCGCCCCTCTTCCCCGGCGCCCCTCCTGCCCGGCGCCCCTCCTGCCCAGGGCCCCTCTTGCCCAGGGCCCCTCCTCCCCGGCGCCCCTCCTGCCCAGCGCCCCTCCTCCCCGGCGCCCCTCCTGCCCGGCGCCCCTCCTGCCCAGCGCCCCTCCTGCCCAGCGCCCCTCCTCCCCGGCGCCCCTCCCTCTGCACATGGACATCCACTGGACAGTGCCTAAGTGGTCCCAGCTTGGAGAGGGATGATGCACCGGTGAGACAGCTAGGAGCCTGGTCCTCAGAGCGGTCTCTGAAGTGTTCACCGCATAGCACGTTACTCCTTTAAACTTAAGAAAAATCCAGTCCAGTGTTTTTTCTTTCTTTGCATGCAAAACTACAATAGTTGAGTAATTTCTGACTGATATGAAGTACTATACTTTTTGTTACCAAATAATGCTGCTTTAGGATTTTGAAAAAGCAGATTTGGACATTATTTCTGATCTTATTGACACCTTTCTGTCACTTTCACTGTTTCTGTCTTAGATGTTTAACACACACGGCAAGATCATACAATATCATAGAGTTGTCCATAAAGCAATAATTGATTTTCACCTTCTATTATGAAAAGTTTTTAAATACACAAAGTAGAAAGAGCAGCTTAACGATGAGACAAATTGTTTGAAAATGTGCCGGAAGTGGTGTGATCCGTGGAAAGGCGGTGATGTGGGCATACATGGTCCCAGTTGGAGACAATAGGAGTCTGAATAAGGAAGGCCTTCGGTGGCTGGGCCCCTGTGACTAGCTCCTGCTCAGCCAATGTGTCTGGGGTGTGATACACCAGGCAGAGTGTGCGGGGCGCTGGGCCAAAGCACCAGTAAGCATTTATTGAGCACCTGCCATGGAAAGGCCTCAAGGATGGTAGAGAGGCAGGTTAGTTCACAGGCAGGTGGCCAGGCGTCCTCAGCCGATGGTTGCCGTGTTCTGTGGCAAGTAGACGATCGTGCCATCTGCCGGGAGTGAGGAAGGAACTCTGTGGCTGGAGGGTGAGAGGCCAGTGCCCGTTAGTCACCCCCCTGGTTAGATGAGCTGCAGCTGGAGGAGGGGCTGCAGACACCATCATCGCTCTGTCCTTTTCCACCCCCAAGACCTTGTCCCTCGTGGAAGAACAGCTGTCGGCTTGAGGTCCCAGAGGCTAAATGTGACATTTTCTCAACCCTAAGTCTGGGGGTACAGAAGGGATGAGGAGATGGGACAGGCATGCCAAACCCCAAGAACAGTGCTGCCCCCCAAATGGTGCTCAGCAACATGGCTCAGCCCCTGGGGTGTCGCACGTGGCAAGGACACCTGGCTCGGGCCTCCCACCCAGGCGTGCGGAGCCTCCCTCGGCCAGTGCCTCTGGGCGAAGGGGTCCTCTGACCCCCGTCCTCTCTGGAGTCCATGTGGTTTGCTGTTAGAACCCCCAGGTGTTCATGGGGATCTGGCTAAAGGTCACAGTAGAGCAACTTCCCCCGAGGTCAGCACATGGGCACAGGGAGTCAGGAGCAGACCTGAGGTGTGCCCGTGGCCAACGACACTGAACCCCATGGCGAGTGATTTCCTTTCCTGGTCGGCCAGCTGTTGGGTGAACCCGGGGGACAACTCACGCTGATGCTGGCAGGCCTTCACCCCGTCCAGTGCTTTGCCGACACTCTTTTCTTTTTTCTTAACGAAAGAATGAGCCGGCTCTGAGCCCAGAGTCTTTGCTGTGCAACAGCAAGTTGCCAGAAAAGAAGAGAAACCAAACAAATTGTTTTAGTACGCATGCGTTTATTTTTGCTGGCTCCAGTACATTTTGAATCGATTTTCCATTTACAGTGCTGATTTGAAATTTCCTTTGTAGATCAATTTATTTAAATAAAAACGTGAGTTGATTGAAATGGAAACATCTATACTAATAAAAGGGTAATATGCTAATTAGACTGGGTCGACCAGCCATCTTTCAGACGTCCAATTTCCTTCCAAACAAAGCCATAGTGGTAGGGGCCAAGGCAGAGGCAGTTAGGGGTGATCAGGTGGGCAGGGGTGGACAGTTTGGGGTGAGATCAGGTGAGCAGAGGAGGGCAGTTGGAGGCCAGGCCAGCAGGGGAGGGCAGTTAGGGGCGATCAGGCAGGCAAGCAGAGGCAGTTAGGGGCAATCAGGCAGGCAGGCAGAGAGGTTAGGGGTGATCAGGCAGGCAGGGGGGCAAGGTAGGAGCGATAAGGCTGGCAGGGGGGCAAGGTAGGGGTGATCAGGCAGGCAGGCAGGTGAGTGGTTATGAGCCAGTCATCCCGGATTGTGAGAGGGATGTCTGACTGCCGGGATTGGGTCTAAACTGGCAGTCAGACATCCCCCGAGGGGTCCCAGATTGGAGAGGGTGCAGGCCGGGCTGAGGAACCCCCCCTCTGTGCATGAATTTTGTGCACCGGGCCTCTAATTATTAATGATAGTGGAGATGGCAAAAATTTGGATGGGGTACACAAATGCCTCACATTTGGGAAATATGATAGTTGGCTACATACTCTTGCACAGAACCCCAATTCCTCCACTCACCTCTTTGCTCCCATTTTCTCCTCCCTTCTGAGTCCCCCACTGCAGTTCCCAAGACCATGTGTGTGCAGCGTTGGGGCACGGGTGGTGGGGGGAGGAGAAGGACTGGTGCCCTGAGGCCATGGCCAGATGGGGTGAAAGCTGGGCTCTGGCCTCAGGTCACCACGATGCCAGAATACCTCAGGAAACGCTTCGGCGGCAACAGGATCCCCACCCTCCTGGCTGTGCTCTACCTGTTTATCTACATCTTCACCAAGATTTCGGTAAGGTGGGGACCTGGTGGGGAGATTGGCGATGGCACCTGCTGGGTGTCTCCGCCCATGAACTTTCTCCTTCCCTTGGGCAAGCTTCAGGGCACCTAGAGGACATTGGGCGGGGTAGGTGAGCACGGGCAGAGGGTGTCAGGAGAAAAGGTGGGGGAAGGATCTCCCCAGCTCCTGCCAAAGCTTCCTTGGCAGCGCCTTGGGGCGGGGCCGGTCACTGACTGCACGGGACTTCGATCTTCTCCTGAGATAAGATCTTCTCCTGAGATAAGCAGTGATCAGCAGGTGCTGATGGCCTTGGGCCTGCCCGCCCCGCCCGTGGATGAGCAGAGCTCCTGGAAAGTGGCCAAGAGCAGGGCCAGCCTGGCTCACGCTGACTCGTCCAGCTGGAGCCGGGGACAGCTTGTCCTGTGTGAGGGTGAGAGGGGCTGAGGAGTTCCATTCCATCCCAACAGTAACTGGCTCCACGCAGGGGAAGTCTCCACAAGGGAAGTTATGTCGGAGGAGGAGTTTGGAGAGGAGGGGAATTGGCATTCCAGAAAGATAAATTAGAAACGCCAAAGCTGGGAGGCATGGATGAACGTGACTTGTTCCCGACGACCCAGAGGACTGGGAATAGGAGGCAAGTGAAGGAAATGAAGCCAGGCAGCAGGCAAATCGACGGGCATGGCATGAAACTAACTTATTCAAGACCCTTGTGGGCCTGGAGCCACTGAAGGGCTTTACTGAGGGAAGGACAAGGTGACCACGCCCGCATGTGATTAGGCGCACTGTGAGGACGGGGTATACGAAGACCAAGGGCGGAAACAGGACCACTGAGGAGGTTGTTGTATTAGCCCAGGGAAGGGGTCTCAAATGTAATTGCCCACAAGGCTCCAGTCTGAGACCCCCAAAACTGGAAGGAGATGGGTGAAGAAACAACAATGTATGATTCCTCTGTGTTTGCCTGAATCTAGGCTGGGGGAACCTCTGCTACACACATCTGTCCATCCATCCATCCACTCACCCACCCATCCACCCACACATCCATACTCCCACATGTCCATCCACCCACACATCCACCCAAGCACCCATCTACCTACCCATCCATCCATTCACTTTATGTTTCTACAGGTGGACATGTATGCAGGCGCCATCTTTATTCAGCAGTCTTTGAAACTGGATCTGTACCTGGCCATAGTTGGGCTGTTGGCCATCACAGCTCTATACACGATTGCAGGTATGACGGAATAAGGGGTGATGCTGGGATGGGTGGTGGGCAGGGACTGTGCCACCCCATCTTTTCCCAGCCCATCTTCTGGTGTTCTACTGTGTTCAGACCATTTATCCATTAAACTCCACTTCACCTCAGATAACATGATTTCTCTTGGCTGTTGTCCTAAGGAAGGAGTTTTCCTGATAAAAGGATTGTAAAATGCAGCACAGCTGCATCAAGCATTTTCCATTCACTCAAGACCCGTTTATTGAGGACCTACAGGTGCTGAGCCTGTGTCTTCACACGCACTGAACAAGGCTGGGCCACAGACGGCTTTATGCTGGAGCCCGAGGCGGGGCAGCCTCATCTTTGCCCCTTAGACTTCCTTCCTAGACCTACTGGACTCTGATTGGCACAGAGGAGAGTAGTATCTGGTTTTGAATCCTCACCTTCTCTGCCTCTTATTGGTGTAATCGATTTATTTAGTTGTATATACTAGTATACATCACCTCCCGAAGGCCAGACATCGTGCTGGGAGGAGGGTGAAGCAGCGAACAGATAGACAAAGTCTTTGCCCCAAAGGAACTTACATGCTAGTGGGGAAGGGAGACGTGAACAAGGACACCAGTACACAATGTCAGGTGTATTGTCCTAACGAACAAGCGCCAAGCAGGCAAGTCAGCGGGTGAGCTGGGAGCGGGGGAGGGTTTCTTCCTGGAATGTTGAGCTGAGGCGACAGTTGAACCAGACTTAAGTGAGGAAGGAAGGAGCCATGAGGAGCAGGGGAAGCGCTCCAGGCGGAGGGAAGGACAGGCGCACGGTTCTGACAGGAGAGCAGTTTGCCTGTTTGAGGGACAGCAAGGGCGATAGAGGTGGCTGAGGCTGAGCAAGCACAAGTTCCAGGTTGTGCCCACAGGCAAGGCAGTGGCACGGAGGGCTGGGCCCGCAGTCTAGAAGGACACAAAAGGAGCCCATGAGGGCTGTGTGCTGTGGAGCACGGCCGGGGCCCCAGCAGAGAAGCCACCAACTCAACAACGCAAAGGCCTCTGCTGCCGGGAGAGCTCAGCTGAGGGTTCAGCAGAGAGGAGCGTGTGCCTGAGCCCAGGGGAGGGGCAGGGCGGCCACGGGCACAATTCATCTTCCTGTCTCCTTGTGTGGGGGTCTGTCTCCCCATTAGACTGTCAGCGGGTGAGGCCCGGCAACCTGCTGTTTTGTTTGCCTCTGTATCCCGCTGTGTAGAACTAGGTGGGGACTCACAAGATGTCAGCGATGATCGCATAAAATACTAAGCCCAGTGCCTGGCACATGATAAATGCCCCTAAACCTTGGCATCGAAATGATGGTGGGCTTCAGTGTTCTCACCACACTCTCCAGCCAGTGAGTGACATGGCAGGGCAGCAGGGCACTGGGGCCAGGAGCCAGGCAGGTCTCTCCCACTCGGGGCAGGGCCTGTTAGCAAGGAAGGAGAGTCCCAGGAGAACACCACACCCACGGCATGGGTTTTTATTGCCCAGTGACCTTGCCCACTAGTACGTGTTTATGCCAGACAAGGGAAGGAGGGCGGAGGGAGTGATAAGGAAGAGACTGGAAAGACTCTCCTGCCCAGGGCTATTACAAGCATTTTTTTGGTGGCAAAACCCAGAATCCTCTGAGACCAACCACCATGTCCCTGGTCGGGAAGCCTGTTAGGGCTCTGAAGACCTCGCATTCTTTTTCTCATGTTCAAAGCAAAGGTATTCAGAGCATGGACTGTGGCCCAAGCACCACTTCCCGTGTCACTTGGAAATTACTGTGTACAGACACTGGCAAACTTAGGGGCTTAAAACAATGGTGATTGTTGCCCACAATGCGTTTCATGGACTGTCTGCGGGTAGGGTTCTGCTGGCCCGCCTGGGCAGTTGAACTGCAGTTAGGTGGCACCTGAACAGCCGGCTGGAGCCGGAGGGCCTCACTCCCAGGGCTGGAGGTCTGCGGGGGCGGTCAGCTGGGCGCTCCCTCCACATGGACCATCCCCCACTGGGCCAGGCGGGGCTTCTTAAAGAAGCGTGGTGGCCCTGGCCAGCGTGGCTCCGTGGGTCCCAGGTTCAATTCTCGGCCCAGTCCAGTCGGGTGCGTTTGGGAGGCAACTGGTCCATGTGTCTCTCTCACATAAATGTTTTTCTCTCTCGCTCTCTCCCCCTCCCTCCCTTCCACTCTCCCTAAAAAAAAAAAAAAAAAAAAAAAAAAAAATCAATGGGGAAATATTCTCCGGTGAGGATTAAAAGAAGGAAGCATATTGTCAGGGCAACAGAAGAGCAAGCACAGGAGCCCAAGGTCCCCGGAGGCCTCGGCTTGGAGCTGCACAATGTCATTGGTCAGAGCAAGCCACGCTTGGGAGGCAGAGAAATCAAGCCCACCTCAACCTGAACGGGCAACAAGGTGGAGCTGCAAAACGGGAAGGTGCAGGGCGGGTTGTGGCCGTCTTTGCAGATGTTAACACGGAGCGATCGCCGCCACTGGATCGTGACCCGTCAGGTTCCCTCTGTGACAGAGTGACTCCTCTCCGCCAGTGTGCCTGGCCCTCAACTCAGTCCTCGCCCTCCCTCCCCAGGTGGCCTGGCTGCTGTGATCTACACGGATGCTCTGCAGACTGTGATCATGCTCGTAGGAGCATTCACCCTGATGGGCTACAGTAAGTGGGGTCCCCAGCCACTTGGGTGGAGGCCAGCACTCTCTCAGCAGGGACATCTGCCCTCACCACTGGGATCAGCACACCCAGCTGTCAGAGGTCCTGCTTGAGGCAGGTGACTTAGCAGAAAGAGAACTGTGCTTATCATGAACACTTGCTGGTTTTATTTAAGTAAAAATTAATAGCTTGCCTCTATTAATGTGGATGAGTGATTAAATAAATAAATAAATGGGGGTATTTTTTCATCATTTCACTCTTAGCCTGTCTATGTCTTTATATTCTAAGCAGGTTCCTTGTAGACATCATATACCAGTAGTTGCTTTTTAAATCTAACCCGACAATCTCCACCTTGTGTGTCTTCAGGTTAATTCCATTCATGTCATTATTGATAGGGTTGCATTAAAATCTACTGCTTGCCTGTTGTTTACTTGTTCCATTTGTCCTCCAGCTCCATTTTTCTTCTTTTTAATCCTCACCCAAGGATATTATTTTAGTTTGCTTGGTTCCATTTCTTTCATTTGTGACATGTTTCTTTTGGCTGCTTCCCTGTGGTTGTTTCTACATATTAGGTAGAGCTGCTATGACTCCTGGAATTGGTAGAGTGGACTTGTGTGCTAGGTGTCCTATAGGCCCAGTGGCTCAGTGTCCCCAGTCACCTGAGCTGGGTACTCTAGGTGCACCCCTGTGTGGGCTGTGTGCACAGTCTTGTAGTTGAGCCTTGATTGCTGTTGGTGTCACTGGGAGGAATGGACCTCCAGGCCAATTGGCTGTGAGGACCAGCTGTGTCTACAATGGAAGGGCTGCTGTGCAGGAGACACCCTTATGGGGCAGGGCTTGCTTCAGTGGGGTTTTGGTGCTCACTGAGTCTGCCCCTTGAGTGTGTCGCTTGTGGATGTGTAGGGTTGTTATCTGCCTTGGTCTGAAGCTGTCCACTGGGTGCACTGGCTCTGGGGCCTCCAGGGAGGTGCAAAGTCAGCCACTGTGTGGGGCCACCTGGCAGGAGCTACTGAAGTACACATGTTTATTGTCAATTATTGACAACACCCACCACCACCACTACAAAATAACTTTTCAGGGAAATAAAACTTGACAATTTATCAGCACAGTAATTCTTCCCTAGTAGTCATTCCCAAGTGGTAGCACCAACTTCCTGTCTTCCATACAAAAAAAAACAAAAAAAAGCCTTCCAATATGTAATCTGGTGAGAGCCACATTATTTTGAGGTAACCCCGAATCCTTCCAATTAATGAAAAGAAGCAGATTCCACATGACAGTACTGGGTTCTCTTTTAGAGCCGCTCACGCTTATGCAGACACGGTGCCCTTGTGGGTAGTGTCTTGATGAGCCAGCCCAAGCCGTGAGGTTGGCGCCACGTGGCCCCACTAGCAGATGAGGAAACTAGCCTCAGAGAGGGAGTCACTAGCTCCAGGTCACAGTCTGTGCTTCACTCCTGCAATACCTGAACTGAGAGACGCTGAGACGTTCCGAGGAGAAAGAATGCTTCCTTAAAGCAAGGTTGCTGAGCCAGGGCCTGTGAGCAGAATTCAGGGCGTCTGTGAGCCTTGGGTGGGGAAAACCACCTCTATTTGATGAATCTATCTTTGAAATTTTGCATTTTTCAATTATAAATGTAGGCAATAAACCATGGCAATATTAGCCATATCTGCCTTTGATACCCCAGGATACCCCAGATGTTCTTATCCAGGTGTTCTTACAATTGATGCTGATGCATTGAAATCCTGTTTGTGCTCAGGGTTACTTTGAAACAAAATTGTTATTAGCCCTCCTGCTAGGTTTTTACTACTTCATGGGCAAATACATAAATTATTAGCTCATAGTAGTTTTTACGTTTCGATGATTGCCTTTTCTGCATTTGATTTCCTTTACAAGCCTACATGTTTTGTGTTACGCATTTAGCAATATTATTCTGAAAAGCAATCCATACTCGCTCCCAAAGGCATTAAAAACAAAAAAAGAGGCTGAGACCTTGAAGGTGCTAACTTCCCTTGGTAGCTGTCCTCTGAGTGGGATTTCACTGTCCCCAGAAATCCTGTTACTGCTGGGATCCCTCTGAGCTCCTGGCAAGCGCTTCCTCTGATGTCCAGGTTTTGCTGCGGTCGGAGGGCTGGAGGGCCTGGTGGAGAAGTATTTCCTGGCCCTGGCCACCAACCGGACTGAGAACAGCAGCTGCGGGCTGCCCCGAGAAGATGCCTTTCATATCTTCCGAGACCCCCTGACCTCCGACCTCCCGTGGCCCGGGATCCTGTTTGGAATGACCATGCCGTCCCTCTGGTACTGGTGCACGGACCAGGTACGGGCCGCGCCCTCAGCACGCTGTGCCCCGCCTCCTCCCCGCACTGTCCTCTCGTCTGCCTTTCTCCCCCACCATCCTTGATCACGCCTCCCTTTCTACCGTTCTACACGTTATCTTCTTGCTCTGCTCACATGATGGCAAAGTCTAATACACCCTGCTGGCTGCCTGGGACGGTCCACTGAGCCAGGGAGAGAAAACCTTCTCAGGGAGGATAACCCTGGGGCCGGGTATTGTTTGGTCAAGCACTCACGGGGCGCCATCTAAGTACCAGGCACTTAGACATCACCAGTCAACAAACCGCAGGCTCTCGGAGCTCGTGGAGGGACGGACAGACGGTAAGTAAGTGATGCGCACGTCACAGGTGGTGAGTGGCATTAACAAAAGCAGAGCAGGGCCCGCGGGCTGGCTCAGTGGCTGAGCATCAGCCTATGAACCAGGAGGTCACACTATGATTCCCGGTCAGGGCACAGCCCAGGTGCGGGCTTAATCCCCAGTAGGGGGCGTGGAGGAGGCAGCCGATCAATGATTCCCTTTCATCACTGATGTTTCTATTTCTCTCTCTCCCTCCCTTCTCCTCTGAAATCAATGAAAATATATATTCTTTAAAAAGCAGAGCAGGGACAGAGGTGTTGGGTGTGGGGTGGGGAGGGAGATGTGCCTGGGTGACCTGAGCACAGGCTGGGGCGGGAGGAGGTTGGCAGCAGAGGGCACAGCTGTCAGGCACACACAGCTGGTGTGAGAACACACGGAGGAAAGCAGAAGGCCACAGTGTGTAACACGGCCGTCTGTAGAGGAAAGGGGACAGGCTGCATCTCCACACCCACTTGGATGTGCACGGAGGCCCTGGGGGGCGGTGGTGGGGGGGCGCGCCTAAAGTCGCTGCGCAGCCACTTTCTCAGGTTTCAGCCCAGTGACTATGTCACCAGTTGAAATGTTTTGTTTTCTGTTACATCAACAGTCAGATTCGCGTACCATTTAGAGGTTAAATTGCATAGAGTGCAGCGAGGTCACCGCGGTGAGAGCTGAGCCCATCGCAGCGCTGGTGCAATACCACACGCAGCCCCTTTAAGCGGCAGACCCCTCCCCCTCCTTAGAAGTCTCAGGTGGGAGAGCCCAGGGAGACAGACGGGTCTAGGCCAACAGCATGGGCTTCCCCTGAACAGAGCCAGAACCCGGTGCAGGCAGCTACCCGTGAGACAGGATTAAGTGGGGTAACTGGAAGTTTGAAAGAGGGGAGCGTGAGGAACTGGGTCACAGTGCTTTGGCTGCAGGGACAGTGAATACAAGCCATTAAGAACGCTTCCGTTTTATGGTGCTGCTTGGGCACAGCTGGGAGCTCACATCCATCAACCTACACCCGCTTCCTTGAGAGTCCTCAGGCCCGTGTGAGCTGCACTCCAGTGCGTCCCCCCAAGGCCACTGCCGGCCGCCGCCCTGCTTTGTTCAAGAATTGGAGGCTTATCCAAGGGGCTCGGCCTCCTTCCGAGTGCCAGAGAGGGCGAGGGGGCACAGAGACCCGAGCCCGGAGCCCAGGCCCGCGATGATGATGACAGCGCGTTGACTGCACAGGGTTGCTGTTGGGCGGGGTCGGCAGAGCCCAAAGCCTGTGGTCGCCGGGCGACGCCTTGGCCAGCACAGCATTGGGCTCGCGTTAGAGCAGAGGACAGGCAGGGCGACACCCATTGCTCACGGACTGCGAGCGAGCGTGGCCCAGATGGCCCCGGGCAGGCATGGAGGAGGCGACTAGCGATGGCTCGACAGGAGTGACGGCTCGCAAGCGCTCATTGACGCTGCGGGTGCCAGTCGCCATCTCCCCACCGCCTATGCGTGAGTGCACCCCCTTCTCCGAGCACTGCCCAGCCTGGAGGCTGCTGCCCAGGGACCCCTCCCCCGTGGTGGGTTTCTGAGCAGCGCAGCTGCCTGGAAACTTGCTCAGCTGTCTCTTAAATTTATGGCTGGAGGCTCTACTTCGAGGAATAAGAGCCAGGATTCTCCTCAGTCCCAGCTCCTCCCTAGAAACGGCTGTTTCCAAAGCAGACGCGTTTCCCACGTCAGGGAGCAGGAAGAAGCACCTGCAGGCGCGACACCCTCACGTTTCACCACCGCGTTCTCAGGGCCTGCGCTCGCCGGGGCCTGTTTGGAGTCCTGAGAAATGATAGCAACAGCGACACCAACTCCTAAACAACTGTGGCCCCGGGCTCCGGAGGGAGGCCTCCCTGCGCCGTCTGCCTCCGACATGCAGCTCCACACCTTACAGCAGGGGTCCTCAAACTTTTTAAACAGGGGGCCCGTTCACTGTCCCTCAGACCGTTGGAGGGCCGGACTATAATTTAAAAAAAACTATGAATAAATTCCTATGCACACTGCACATATCTTATTTTGAAGTAAAAAAGCAAAACGGCAAAAACACCCGCATGTGGCCCGCGGGCCGTAGTTTGAGGACGCCTGCCTTGGAGTCTTTCACGTGCAGCATCCAAACGGGAGCAGTGCAGCAGTGGGGGGAGGGGGCTATCAAACCTAATGAGCTCCGGGAAAGGTGGGGCATCCGTTAGCTCCGTGGTCCGCAAACTGCGGCTCGCGAGCCACATGTGGCTCTTTGGCCCCTTGAGTGTGGCTCTTCCACAAAATACCACGGCCTGGGCGAGTCTATTTTGAAGAAGTGGCGTTAGAAGAAGTTTAAGTTTAAAAAAATTGGCTCTCAAAAGAAATTTCAATTGTTGTACTGTTGGTATTTGGCTCTGTTGACTAATGAGTTTGCCGACCATTGCGTTAGCTCATGGAGCACAGACTGCAGGCGCTGAAGTGGCTCCAGGAACCGCGGACTCGGTCCAGTTCCGTCACCATTGCCTTCCTTTCCTTTGCTAATCCCCACCCAAGGATACTTTTTCTATTGATTTTTTTAGAGAGAGTGGAGCAGAAGGAGGAAGGGGGGAGAGAGAGAAACATTGATGGGAGAGAGACACATCGATTGGTTGCCTCCCACCTGTGTCCCAACAACGGGGCCAGGGATCAAGCCTGCAACTGAGGTACCTGCCCTTGACAGGAATCAAACCCACGACCCAACACTCTGACGGCTGAGCCACACCGGCCAGTGCACCATCGTCTTCCTCTCTCACCCGCTGACTTCATTGTCTCCCACCGCAGGCCAATGGGAAGGGGGCTGGCAGTTCCTAAGTCCAAACCCAGCGCTGCAGTGCCGGCTCTGACTGGCCCAGCGCGGGTCGGGTGCTGGCCCCTGGGCCTGGCGACTGTGCCCGGGATGATTGGCAGCTGTGTGAAGAGGGCATGGATTTCAAAGGAAGGGGCGGGACACTAGGAAGACTCCCACACTGATGCCCACTATAAAACCAAAGGGGTTCCCATGTGGTCACCATGGCAACGGCACAGTTCACTCCTGCTTGTCCACAGTTCACTGCACCTGCGCAGAGAGGGGCTGGTACCCTCCAAGGCCTCTACCTTCTCCAGATGCTCCAGGACCCGGCGCCTGAGGAAGCGGGAGAGAAAGCTCTGAGCCCGTGGGATTCCATCTGGAGGCTGGAGGGGGATTGAGGGGACCAGTCTCCTCGGCAGAAAACACTCTGGGGAAAGCCATGCCCTTTGAGGAGGTAGATCTTGGCAAAGCCTACCTTCACCCCACCCAGCAGAGTTTTTGAGGAGGCACCAGACAAGACGTAGGCACACTGTGTGCCGTAGCCACAAGCCCAGACATCCCCATCCTGTCGGCAGCCAGCGCCGGCCCTCGCCAGTCCCTCTCTTAACTCCTCGCTCCAACCAGACCCGCGCGCAGCACTTCTCTCCCTCCTCCTTCCTGCTCTTGCCTTCTCGTCTCCGTCCTTTTAGGGCCCCTCCACCACCAGGACAAAGATCATTCATAAAAAGCAGCCACGCCATTACACCTGCCGGGTATTCCCCCACGACCACCTTCCTGCTTCGGCCATGGCCAGTGTTAGCTGTTTTCCCGTGTCTGAACTGTGGTTGCATGGCTGTCTGATCTGGTTTCCAAGCTCTAGCTCCCTTCTCTCCTGGGACCTGGTTGAACGTCTTTATCTGGTTTCATCCAACAACAGCAGTGACCACGACAATAACCACCAGTGGTCTCTCTGCGTAAGCACTGCTAAGCACCTCAGAACAAGTTGCTGTGATCCCCACTCGGCAGATGGGGAGACTGAGGGCTCACAGAGACCTGGTGGGGCGGGGATCCACACTTGAGTCTGTCTGCGCTTCTAACCTCTCTATTCATTTGCTCCGACTCACCAACTGGATGGTCTTCCTTCTGGGGTTCATCCAGAACCTCCCCAGCTGCATACCCACCGCCTGTCGCCAAGCCCACTACCACGACCTCTCCGGACAGGCCTCCCACCTTACCCCCCAGAGAGCGGACATCTGTGCCCGCTGTTGTGGGCGGAGGAAGGGGTAGATGCGTGCCAGGTGCCGGGGCGGATGAGCTGGAGCTGGGGGAGGGCCTGCTCCCGCGCGTTCGTTCTTCCTGGTCGCCTTCCTTTTCCCAGCCAGATGTTGGTTACTTTTCCCAGACAGATGT